>WBMW01002821.1:158325-265039 GCA_013396635.1 Penelope pileata | reverse complement strand
TGATGCAACAGGGAGCTGGTCTGAGTGCCTTACCCACGTCTGAGGGCTTAACCTGTTAGAGATTCTTCTTCTTTTTCCTCCCCTCCCTGCAGAGCCAAGAAGCGGTTCTGCAGGGGCACCTCAGGTTTTGTGGGAGGTTTCTTCTTCCTGCAAGTTCTTTTCCTGGCAATTTGCCATTTCTGCCCACTGTTGTCCTCAGTTCTAGCTGGATGTCTGGCAGTGTCTGGGGCAGTGTGGGTCTGTTTGGCCCCAGGCTGTGGGTTCAGCGCAGGCTGCACTCAAATCCAGCTATCTACCTCCATTTCTGCATCCCTGATACTACGCAGCCTCTTGACCATCTCCTGCAGCTCAGCCACCTGACGCAGGAGATCCTGAAGAAATACTGCCACAGGTTTCTCAGCTCTCAAATCTGAAAATGTTCAGCCACGTGGCAGGCGGGGTGGTGAGAGTTGCTCAAATGCATGCTTGGTTTTGAAACTGATGTGCCCTGTTGGGAAGAAGCAGAAATTGCTGAGATCTGCTCTTGTGTGTTCCCAACAGGTCTTGTGTCAGTTCTCATGGCTGTTTTAAAAGCAAAATGAAAGCGCTGTGATGCTTTTTCTGTACTTAGCTACAAAGAAGGGGCCCTTTGGATAGGCAGGATGCTTGGCCCCAGCTAGCGGAGCTTATCAGCATGGGCCCCAAGGGAAAAAGATAGAATGTACCCATGAAGAAGATGAAGCCACAGAAAAACAAGGCTGGCCGCTGATTGGAGGTGAGTCAAAGAACAAAAAGTCAAAACAGAAGAAGGATCACCTGAAGGAAGGACTGTATGAATATGCACGTACTGTATTGAATATGTAACGTAAGTATTATAGCTTCACTACACTCTTATACTATAATCAGCATCCTTGCTGGACTATTTGGGGAATGCCTAGGTGGAACTGATCCCCGGTACGGCCCCGTGCACTAATAAAGAATTGCTGCTGACAAGAGATCGAAACATCTCGTTAGTTCTCCGGAGCCTTTGCTCCGTATCAGTCCCTTCCAACTCCAAGAATTCTGTGATTCAATAGCCAGCAATTTAAGTGTTTTCCTGAGGAAATAATGCAAATGTCTGCTTCAGTTGTATCAGCACCTCAAAGCCTTCTCCAAAATACCCACTCCACCCAAAATTCAGCTATGAATTTTGCAATTGCTGCAAACACGTTAACATAGAAAGCAGCATTTCAAAAGAGCTCAAAGCCAGAACATTTTGTGAAGTCTCAAAATAGCTGATGAATAGGGCACCATTTGTCGTGTTCTGTTTTTTTTTTTTTTTTATTCCTGTCAGTGAGACATCAACACCTTTTTCAGTCCCTTGCACAGACTGGTTTTGTCCTCTGAGGTCTAAGCCCTCTTTTCTGTGGGGAGGGCAGCAACAGGCGCAGTCCACCTCAGCTTTTCCTGTCACTGCTCCCTGCTCCTGTGAGCAGAAGTGTTAATACCACCTAAGGGACTGTCAGATGCTATTTGCTTTAATGAGGTCCTTACATAAACAGCAAGCAACTGTGATCTATTTTGGAATATGTTATTGAAACACTGAAAGGATATGAGGAACGTTGTTTGCTCTGCATACATGCTCCAGGGCTAGAAAGACCCAGAGCCATACCCAGCACTGAGCTGTGCTCAGCCGTCAAAAAACGAGCACACACCTGCACAGCAGCCACCAAACGTGCAACAACCAACCACCACAAGAGCAACAAACCTGGAGCTATTTACTGCACTAAAATTAACACAGCATTTCCAGGTTGCTGAGCATCTAATGAAGTCACGAGCTTCCTGAGCTCCATGACTGACACCTTTGCCCATCTGAATGCTCTTCAATCCCACTCTGTCAAACCCCTTTCTCTCCTGGTCAGTCTTACACTCTTCGTGATGAATCTTACGCTGACATCCCTGCTCACCAAATCAATACCTCAGTTATCATTACACAAACCCAGACGTAGCTGTTGCTACGCTCCATGTAGTCACTGTGTATGAACCTGAAGATGGCACGCTATTTAAAAAGCATGGAAGCACCAGCATCTACTACTAGCTGCAATACGTCAGGACACACTGTGCTTACAAGCAGCCTGATCTGTAGCACAACACAATGGCTTTTGCTGAACTAACATGCCTGTATTAATAAATATAGGCCTCACAGAACGCATGTGGCAAACATCAAGTTTGGTTGGTGAAGCTCAAATTCTATGGACCTAAAGGGTAAAAAGCCAACGAGGATGCTCACTTATATAAAAAAACATTAATAAATGAAGTTAATAAATAGGATTTTAAAAAGGAAGAAAAGTAGAGGTAGAAATAGACCAAACCAATTCACTAAACTTGTTTTTGCTCTTCATGTTTAAGTGACTGACAGCAAGAGGATTATCTCCTCCTCTTTGTAATGCTACAGATTCAGCTTCAGGTGCTTATGTCAACATGACTCCACAGCAGGAGCAGTCACAACAAAAGGATTAGAAAGAAAAAAGAAAGAAGTGTCTGTTAAAGGCTCCATCTGTGCTGAAAATCAAGCTTTCCTCGGAAACTCCTTCAAGCGTTCCATCTAGCTGGTTGAATGGTACAAGACAGCGTACACCCCAAGCATCACCCAGTTGTTCCTGATCTCAGGAACAGGCAGCTGAGCAGCAGAACTGAATTCTTCTCCTTGGCTGTGTTAATGCAGCAGGGCTATAATTTCACATACAAGGTGCTGGCAGCCCCTTTCTAGCAATCTGCCTGTGCCAAGAGGCAAAACACAACTCTCTCAGTAGGAGGGAAATCAGGCCCATGTGTGGAAGCCACCTGCTCAGCTCCGCAGCCATTTTGTACCAGGACGAGGAGGAGGTGCCTGACTGGTGAGCGGCAAGCAGGGCTCCAGGCAGCACTAGCCTGTCCTGTGCTGCCACAGCTGTGCCAGAACATCGACACAGCAGGACACAATGACCACAACCTCACAGAAAAATGCTGGCTCACATGCCAAGTTGTGCTAAACTGCTCTGGCCACCTGAGAGGACAGCTGCGTTGGACAGGAGGAAGATGAGAGTAACGGTGATATTCTGGGCCTGCCCAACGCCCTGCTACCAGAGTACCAGGCAGTGCTTTGCGGCAGTGGCTGCAGGCCCAAACAGCTCCTCCCCTTCCTCAACAGAAAGCAGACTTCAGGTGTGTTTTCATTTTTACTTGCTTCTTGCACACAACAGAAATATCACTTGGCCAACAAAGCTCCATTGATGCAAGCTGACAGCTGGTGCCCAGCCAAGACTAACAGGGAAACATCACTTGGTGGTCTTGGCTCCTGTTCTCCCTTGTGCTCTGCCTTGGGTGGACATTTCTCAGCAGCCAAAAACTGGAGCACAGGAAGTTCCATACCAACACAAGGAAGAACTTCTTTACTGTGAGGTGACAGAGCCCTGGAACAGGCTGCCCAGGGACGTGGTGGAGTCTCCTTCTCTGGAGATATTGAAGACCCGTCTGGACGCCCACCTGTGTTTTACAGCATTTTAAGATGCTGTAAAAATTAATGCAATAGCCGTAGAGCCCTCCCAGCTTTAGCAGGGCAAAACAATTATCTGCTGATATGGCACCAAAATATTTTTTCAGTCATTCATATCACAGACACAGGCTGCACCCAGTCCTCCCTACTCTATGAGATGCAACCTGAACTCTCCAAGGTAGAGTAACGTCCATGTGAAGGGAAAGAGATACAAGGAAATACATGAATGCAAGATGTTTAAAGACTCATTATTCTTTGAAATAATGCAAATATAGGGAGCCAGTCCCAGCCTTTCGCACTTTTGCCAAACATCTATATTTTGCATTAAAAAAAAAATAAAAATAATCAACAAACAAAACAAACAGTTTACCCTGCAGCAGCAGGGTCTGCTCTTGGCGTGGGCATGCCAGCACTTCTTTGTCCAGATGATTTAAGTTACTACCTGCAGAGAACCACAGGTGCTGCATCCAAAAATGGGGACAATAAAATAAAATTTCTAACTGTCAGTTGAATCTCAGGCCAGAATTGTGCTTCTGCACAGCTTGTGCTCAGCAGCAGCTGGCAGTGCAGTTCTACGAAATGGCCGCTAGAGTGCAGCAAACCATCAGCTTCTAAACAGAACAGCCACAACCAAGAACCCTTGAATTTACAAATGCCAGCAGTATTTGCAAGAAACTTCCCAACGCTTATTCAAAAATCTTAAAGTATGTATGCATTCTGTTTATACACAAAGTTTTACCCCAGTGATAGCAATAATAAAACCCGGGCAAAATAAGCTCTCAAAAGGATATACAAATGTTTTTAGCATATTTAAATGTATCTGCTCGCATTGCTTTATATCCTTTCATTGTTCATTATCTGTGGGTACCGAAGCAGACTGATCGTAGCCAGCATCCAGAGCACACACATTTCACTACAGACTATTAAAGCAAATGTTTTACTTGCACAAACAACTCTTCCTATCGTTCACCTGATTTTAAGATCAACAGCCACAGGACATAAACACGCAGTGCAACCACAACTTCCAGACACAGCAGAGCAAAACAGCTGGGTTTATCATTAGTATTTTAAACAATATACATATTTGTAATGTTAAAGAAGCAAAATACTTGCTTTTCTGTAAAGCACGAAGATGTCTGTCCAGTTCTAGCCATTTACAGCCATGAAGATTTTTTTTTTTTTGTCTGGTCAACTGAGTTAGTGATTAAAACAACAACAACAAATATATTTGCCCTGCGATCTACATGTTAGATGGTGAAGCCCAGAGAAGGTTTTAAAGGTGAAGAGACGTGGCTGATCGCCCAAGCTGAGGCGCAGCCCGAGCCCACTGAATTCTCCTGTATACTTCAGAAGGTTTTGCAACAGGCCAAGTTCCCTGCAGCTAGTGAAACCTTGGAGACTTTAACCACATTGGGGAATAGAAGCCACAGGTACTTCCTAGCATCTCTGCATTCAAGTTCTTTCCATGTTTCTAAAGTCTGACGTTTATCAAACTCAGCATTCTCTTTATTACTGTGTGACGTCTATTTCTCCCTCTGAGCACGCAGATTTGCCTTCACTGTGAAGCCAACCCAACTGCCTCACCACAAACACCCACCGGCTCCTCCAGGCACCAGAGGACACCCAGCTCCTGCTTGCTTTAGCCATTCCCGCATCTGGGGGAAGTGGTCTGCACAGCAGAGGAAGCAGGTTGCCCACAGTAAGTGAGGAAACTGAAAATACATTTTCAGTGCCATAACACATTGCTGTAAGCTTAAGACCAGATGTTCTTTATGTCATCTTTAAAAACAACATTTCCACTATGCAAGCGCTGCACAACTCTGCATTTGCACACAGAAACCAGCCCTAAGATTGTCTCCTTTGTGACCATTTTAGTCATTCTTTACCATGACTGATTTTTGGTGACTGAGGACAGATTCTTTTCATTCCTAACCTGTTTTGAGTTATATCAGTGTAATAGGGATGCAGGTACTTAGCGAGGGTTCTGGTACAAAAATCTCTTTGCTCCCTCCCTTCCCTCTCCTCTTTAAGTAGAGGTCATTAGAAATTAATGAAGTTTGAGAACAACTGATGCATTCAGAGTACAACATGGATTTTACGCACTTAGCCTCGCTTCCTTAGAAAGATAAGCACTGAACAGACATAACCCTGTAATCCTGATTTCTTCCATGAGTTCAGAGCAAGGCAGCAGGCTCAGGGGGACCCTATCAGTGTGTGCACAGATAGGGAGGCCCTCCAGGAAGGAGAGCCCCTAACCCATTGAGTTTCATAGCAGCAGCTTTTTTCTGATCAAAGGAAAAGAACGTTCCTAATTTCATGAAGAAAAGCAAACTTCAGGAAGGCCCTGGAAGGTAGTACAGACTGCCAAGAAGTCTCTATCCCTTCCCACAAGTGTGTGTGCATGCACATAATGATGATGCTGGTAGAGAAGCCCAATTAAAGTTCCAAAAAGGTTGATCCACACCTGGCACTTTGTAGGGTTTTTCTTTGAGCCTACAGAAAGATGAAACTGCTGCAAAAAAGCTCCTTGAACTCAGAAAGCACTTTGCACTGCCTTCTTGGTTTCTTAAAGCATCTAGGATATAAAAAATGTATTCACTCACCAGCAATTTCCATGGGAAAAGTAAAATTGAAGTTCAAATCAGACATCTCACAACACAGACGTGCACAGAGTGAAGCCTCTTCTTCCTGCTGCCATCCTCCAACTCCAAAATTAACGCTCAGAGGCACACAGTTTTTAACAAACACTGTTCTTCAGTCTTTTCCCCGAAACACTGAATAAAGTCAAGCTCAGTAACAACGCTGCAAACAGTTTGATATAAGCAAAAATGTGACATTGTTTGAGTTTCTTCCCATGCATAAGGAGAGGTATGACTTTTGGAAGCATTTAAATGGTGCTATGTGGTTTATCTGCTTAATGAAATGGAACAGCCTTAAACACGGCCTAAACCTGCAACAATTATCAGAGCTGTGAATTCTGCACGGCCCCTGAGGGAAAGGTTTTTCCCTTCTCCCCAGAGGAGAGTGACTCTCTGACCACCCTTTGCTAAGGGCTGAACACCGCTGCCTGATTCCTCTGTCATGAATACTTTCCACTCCAGGAAAGCGACATCAGACAGCACCTCTCAGATTTTGGTTCAGGTTTCAGCAACTCCTTTTTCACATATTTGGGAATGCACGTGTTTTCTGCACGTTTCAGTAAGGCAGGCTGCACTCTCTCTACTTTGTCAGCGTTCATTCTGAATTGCTTTCAAAACCTAAGGCCAAATTCTCCCCGCAATAATCCAGGAGGGGAGAACAGCTCCTTGACTCAATCCCGCCACCCAGCAATGCTCTAAATCAGCATTTTGAGGATATTTACAGAAACAATTCTTTGTTCAAAGAATGAAATCTGGACAAGTACATCTGATACACATGTACAGCAGAGCAAGCTCGCTAAGGACACCTGGAGATGGCTTCTGTAGTTACTAATGAAGCTAAGCTGGGGCTCCCATGGAGGTGCCAGAATGGCAGTGACCGATGGTCCTGGGCACAACATACATGACCAGTATGGAGAAGCATTAAGGGAACATCACATAATCGAGACACAACCTGAAATTCAAATCCAGGAAGCAAGTGATTCCCATATTTATCAACCCATGAAAAAATCACGGAGAAAAGATTTCCTCCAATAAATTACTTTTGATAAAGAGCATGTCAAGGTTTATTCAACAGGCTGACGACAAACAAAGATTTTCACATGCTTGTTCCCCATGTCATCTGACCAGTTTGAGGAAGAGCACGTGTAACATCTGGGAATAATCCACAGCTGACAGGGCATTTAAAGCCCTCCTCCGAGCTGTGTGAACACTTGTTCCAATCAGCACCTCATACGCATCACATAACCCAACTGCTGCATTCATTTTATGTTGTTACAGTGTAGGCAACTCTGAAGACCCTGGAAAACTCAAAGATTAAGGTCCTGGCAGACGCCTGTTAGAAATCTCAATAATACTAGTAATAATAATTAGACTTATAAACGGCATTTTCCATGAAAACACATAGGAGCACATTTGTCAAGAAAGGGCACCTAGCTAAGCCTTTGAAAAGGAACCCGTACGTTTAAATTGCTCTCATGCTGTGGCTTGTATTTACTTGAAGGTTTTCAAAAATGAAACACATCATTTAAACAATGCTTCGTCGATGCCAGCAGAATATCAAGTGCAGATGTTGGCAAGCACAGGAGGAAGCTTGCCTGGCAAACAGATGCTCCATTTTCTATGTTTCAAAGACACTTTTAAAATGAAAGCCTCCTACTCACAGCACAAGCAGTAGAAAACCCAAACCACACTTTCTGGTGTACTACTTGCTTTGTAAGGTTTAAGATTACTGCTGTACAAGCGCACATACGGCCTTTTATCTCAGTTTTTATAGTGGAAATAACGTCTGTAGCAAGACCAGATTGCTGGTTTCCTAGCAAGATTCCAGATCAGCAGAATAAAAGCTCTCAAGAACAGATCCACACGTCTTCACCTCTGTTTGGCAGCCTCCTCCCCGCTGCTAAATCAAAGATTGCCTACAGAAAATATGCAACTTTCCCCCATCAGCTGCACAACTGGATTCCTCCAGCCAGTACTCACCACTTGCAAACAGCCCTCAGGAAAATCTGCTTGTCCATAGGAAGATGGAACTGGATCAACTCCCTTCAGAATTCCTGAAGATTTCCATTCTGGTCACTGTGAAGTTTTCCTCTAAAAGCAACACTCCCTATCTACCAAGCTCTGGGACTTTTCAGCAAAGAGCCTGGCTTCAACTGAGCTTTGAGAGAGCGGGGGCACAGCTGCTCCTAATGGGGACTGAGGAGCAGCTGGAACCATGACGACTGCCCTGCTCCAGGTGCATGCAAGAACTGACAATTAGGACAAGGTGCAGTTACACCTGCTCTTTGAAAATGTACAGGAAAATTAAAGGAAAAAAACCTCAAATGCACATATATATGAATATATTGCAGCCAAGTAAGCTTGAAAACACAGCTGAGTACATGCAGGGACAGATTTACTGATAAGAAAGTGTCATTTTTGTTACTTTTTAAATAGTACTATATTCTTTACTCATACACTGAGTCATTTCTAACTGGTGCCACAGGACGTATTTACTCCATCTTCGTGTTTTGCTTTCAACAGCTTTAGGTGATTCACCCTAACCTGTAGCAAGTTAACCCATCCTGCACAGAAGGCTTGTGACCCTGTTGCTCAACGTGCATAGCTGCAAGCACTGTGCCATGGATTTACCAGCAAAAAATAGCCAGTAATCCTTAACTGGGCACCCAGGCATTGGTCTCTCTCTTACAGTTTCAGGCAAGTGACACCAAGTAGCCCTTGGCACAAGGTTATGGTAACACAACAGTGTGCAGAGAAGCATTGGGCAGAAGTTGCTGGGTGAGATCAGGGAGAGAGGAGCTGGCAAAAGTTGCAGACGATGCCATCAGGGATGCCTGCAGAAGGCGGGCAGGATGCTCCCCTCCCCCATAACAGGAGTGCCCAGACAGACAACATTCCCAGCCAGATGACAAGTACCTGCCACCTCCCTCTGCTCTTGCCCTGCCACCAGCACATCTCACAGCTCGTTATCTGGGCCAGTCACATTTAGCAGCACTCGCTTTATTTTTCACCAGAATGCTGGTATTTAATACAACTACACATGGTATAATCTATGGAAAAACTAGTTCTATGGTTTTTTTGTTTTTTTTTTTTTAAGTATTACTTTTAAAGTAATTAAAAGCCACCACATTGCAATAAAACCTGCATGGAGGTTAAACTCCAGGCTGTATTTTAAGGCACAGCAAGGCCTTATTTCCTACATAAAGTTGTGCTAGTTTAGTGTGCCCATCGAGGGCTCTTTTCCTCCACCAAAAGCAGAGCTCCTTCTCCAGCAGCGTGCAGGGATGCTGCCTCTCAGTTTACTCCATCTCCAGCGGCACAGCTGAGCTGCTGGAAACTGGGCATTGTCTTCTCAGGTACTTGACAGCTTCCTAAAACCATTTCTGACTATCAAGAAGGTTTTGAGTGCCTCCCTTGCCGCACACCAATGGCTCTATTTAAAGCCAGCCACTGGCAGGCAGGCACCATTTTCCCTGCTCCCATCTCACCAAAAGCCAGACAGCCCAGAAATACAATTCTAAACACACGAGCCATTAGTGCCAGCTGGCTATTTCCAATTGAGTTATGTCTTTTCCGTATTATATTACACTGTTGCTAACAGGTCTTTACTTCTACTCTTAATTCTCTGGCCCGCTTATTTCATTATTTAAGTGTCACAGCTAAATAGCACAGAGCAGCAGTCGCAGGGCATTTGCACAAAACGCCGAAAAAACTTGATTTTGAAAATCTCTGTGCCTTTTCTCTGAGGTCCCTGCAAGGGAGAGTTTGAAATACACTTCTTAGAGCGGTAGCAGCTATGGGCCTGCCAGGCAATTCAGAGAACAGCAGCAGCAGATTCGGGACATTGAGTCATTTGAATATTGAACATCGTCCAGGTTCTCTGGCTAGCCTCCCAGACAGATAGTATTGCACTGTTGCAGAGAGAGTCCTGCGCAGGGACAACACTTACAAATAAATATGTTACAGAGACAGGAAAACGACTGATCCTTTGGGACACAGAAACACTTACGTAGGAGGAGACTGATAAAACTGCGCATGGGAATTCAGGCCCAGCTTGACAGCAACAGTACCTCTAAATCCCTCACAAATGTTTAAACTCTAAGCCCAACTCTGCAAGCACCTCCAGCATCATTTCGCTATCAGACTTGAATTAATACTCAACAGAAATTTCTGTTCAGCAAACATCACTGCATATAGCCCAAAATTTGCACCAAGGATGGCACCAGCATAGAACTCAGGAAGGTTTCTTACTGCACAAAGTCCTTAACACCACTCATCCCCAGCACTTCTCCCACCTCCCCTTTCTATTAGTCATAGCACGCATTTTATCTGCTTGTTACAATTCCTGATACAGCCTCAGCTTTTACATCCATCACTAGAACTTTTCACCTGTAGGTTACCACTTGCTGGTATGTGATGTATTTATATGCACGCCTTGGGGTATTAGTCTAGCAAAAAAAAAAATCCTCTTTGCAGAAGCTACTGAAACTACAAATATATTAAGCTCAGGGACACAAAATGACAACAATCAAAACTACCTTAGGCAGTTTTGGATGAGGTCTAAATTACAAGCACTCCCTCATTTTAACGGAGGTAACAAATTTCTGCCCCCAGTTATCACTTAGTTATTTGTCAAGCTGACCAGAGAAGGTTACTGAAATGAGATGCTGAACATAGCTGTCTCTAAAGATGGATGACCTTTAGTTTTTAACAGGTTCTTAAATTAGGAAGAGAACCCAAAAAAAAAATATAAAAGAAATCTTTTCCCACTCAGATGGTAGTTTTAGGTTACTTGAGCAAGTTGAGGAAGAAAAATGATCAGAATTTGAAAGCAACTTGGAGAAAAAGTTCTATACTTTTAATAGAACTGTTACTGCATTTATTTTTTCCCCCTTTTCTTTACAATGCCTATAAATTGGTTGTGTTACTCTGGAGCTTTCTTCAGCTCACCAGTACCTATGATACCTCAAATGGGTAAGTACAGCTCAAAGACGAAATGTGTTGCAGAAAAGGATGAGAAAGCCTATGCTGTGGCTGTATTATCTCTATACTGTCAGCTGCCACTTAAGTTCACACTTAATTTTTTGACTAAAAAGAAGTGAAAAAATGAAGTTCGAAGTGGAAATGGAAGATGTGGAGACAGCACTTTTCTCCCTCACACTTCTGTTTTCCCATAAATGCTGTTTCATTCTCTGACATAAAACTGCAGCTCAGCTGGAAAAAATGTATTCCTGTTCAGACACCTCTCAAACATTATCCTGAGTTACGAATCAAACACATTTTATTTATCGCTCATCTGACCTAAGCTGACTCCTGAGATGAGACAGACTGCCTGGCAGCAGCAAAGCAAAACAAGTGTTTCCCACAGAAATAAATACACATTTATGTAAGTGGTGCAGAGATTCTTCTCCATCATCAACGTCATAGTTGTCACTGCTGACACCTATAAAAGGAAGGCACTCTAGTAATTGTCTCAGATTTGATGAATGTTTCCTCCGAGGTTATTTTCACGTTGTGGGATGGCTGATCACACCAGACTCTGGCCACAGAACAGAACAGAATGCACTCATTATTTTATAAAGATCAGCACTTCTGGTCAAATCCAGCAGCACAGAGCCCAAATGACGACTGGAGCCACACAGGTGGTGCACCGAGCCCCTTCTACTTGGACAACTGAAACTGCAATTTGCCACAAAGGGACTTAGACCCCGAGGAGCTCTGGACAGCCAACCAAACTTGGTTCAGGTTACTTACCGTCTGCATCTTTTAATTTTCTTTGAGGAGCAACAGGAATAAAGCAGGCCTGTGTTTTATTTATTTATTTATGTATTTGTAGCTGCTGCAAAGACACACACTCTCCCAAATCAAATGGAAGGTGCAAACTGAAGAGATTTATTTCATAACGTGCACATAAATTCTCCCTCCTGTCTTAGCACCTCCTGGAAGAAGGATGAAGGTGTAGCAAACAGAAGGAACTGACTCCTAATAAGATGAATGGATCTAAGCTGTGCTATCCAGCCCACTTTTCTGAACAGCAGGAAAAAGTCAGCACTGAGCTCTGCAAACGGATGCTAACGAAATGATGAGGGATAGAAGTTATCACCACTCCTAACTCCCCTTTCAATCACACTTGACCACAGATCAAAGAAAGCACTTATTTGGGGGGTCACCTCCATGGTATCAGCGTCTGGCCCACATCAAGCATTTTCAGGCAGACCAAAGGTCCCTTTGTAGCAGTGTCCAAATGACACAATCTCACAGCACTGACCTGGGTAGCAATACAGACGATTTGTGCTCAGGTGCTTGGAGCAGGACCCAGAAAATTTGGTATTGTCTTTTCAGAGCAGGCCATTGGTAGTGAAGCTATCACGGGCTGGTCATTATATTTTTCTCATGCCTTTCTCAGCCCTTATCTACAAACTGAATGCTGCCATTATCCGGCTTTGTCTTCCCTTTTTACTGAGAAATGTTTTTTCAGTGTCGGGGGAACTGATGACAAGGATGATCTGTCGCTGTAGAAGCTCACTGGATATTTTCAAATAGAAGCATTTTTTAAACTGAAAAGTATCAGTGCCTCCATTTCAGCGGTAACCAAGGAGGCTACCGGAAGTGGAAAGCTTGAAAAGCTCAATTTCAATTATTCAAGAACTTTTTAAAAAGTCACTTCTATAAAAATATGTAACAGACAGCCTTTTGTTCTGCTTCAGACTTTGTACATTTGCAGTAACCATAGCATTACATTTTTATCAAGTCACTGTGAAACTGAAACCTTGTAATTACATCTTCTCCATCAGTCATCACCATGTCAAATCTCCTCCATTTGTCTAACTGTCATCTCTGAAAGATTTATCTGATGTCTAAAAATCAGATCAGGTTCTTTTTCTTTTGCGGGTGACAAAAAATTAGTAACTTTTTTGTTTGGTTTAGTTTGGTTTTGGGTTTTTCTGGGAAATTGTTGTGTAAGCTTTTTCCCTCTTGTTTTTGAGGATGTACAAAGAAAAAATACTGCTAATGTTCTGCAGATGTTTTCAGTTTGAACTGTTGTCAGATGCAGGAAGTTGGTTCCATCTAACACAATTAACTAGAAAGACCTTAAAACCTCACAGGGTGCTAGCACATGCCCCGCTGGGAACAGCCGTGTTTTGCTGCTGCACTCCATTCAAACATTGCCCTCCGAACACTCCGGTGTGATGGAGCTTTCTCAGATCTGTAATTGCTGCATCACTTCATTCTCTAGCATTGGCATGAACCTTGCTCTTCAGAGGGAAAGGCACCAGTGATGCCACCTCCTCCTCACTAAGAGAGAAAGCAGGAAGGGTTCTGTGACAAGGACTTCAAAACTGAGCAAAGGCTACAAACCACGACATGCTCTGTGCAATGCAGTAAGGGAGAGTATGGCTCTCCTCTAAGCTCACCTTTTAAGTCCTTCATATAGAGACTGTAATCACTGTCATCCAGGGGATGAAACTCACTCTTGTACCTGGAAACTCCTGTCATCCATCAAACTTGCAGCCCTGGGCAAATTACACTCTGTCAGGCTTTTAGCCATAAAATGAGGTATGTGATGCCCACCTACTGTCAGCAACCTGGTAAGGATTAAATAGCTGATTTTCTTCAAAGTTTACCAATTCAACACCACAGCACCAGCATCACTACACCTCCTAAGGCAACCTATTGTTTGCGTTATTGACTGTGCCCCAGAAACTGGTCGGACATAAAAGAAAGAGACAAAAGGAAAAGTCATCAGCGGAAATCAGGAGGAAAATGGAGGGAGTACAGTTTCAGGAGTAAATGATTCATTTGGAGGAGTGGCACATGTCATCACAACGTTTTCAGCACAATAAATGCCATGTAGCACAATAAATGCAATGTAACCTCAGGGTTTCTTGTGGGGAGTGGATGAGATGAATTGGAGGAAGGGGTTACATGTAATGACAAGAAAGAATTGGAGGAAGGCAGATGAAAGAGGTAAGCATCCAAGCAGAGAGCAGCAGCAATGTATTGACAGAGAAGTGAAAGGATCTAATCAAAGAGAAACCTCAGACTGCTTTCTCCTCCTACCACCAAAATGCTTAGATCTCCATGCCAGCTACTTGTCCTCAGAGGAGAGCAGTGTGAACGGCTAAGGCCTTTCAACGAAAACGTTACGCTCTTCAAACCTCTGCCACTTCCATTCTATTGAATATTCCCCTGACTTCCTCTTGGCAGCCAGCGTAAGGCTAAAGCCAGTGTAGGCGTAAAGCAGCTCTGCCTTGTGTGTGAAAAGCTGGTCTTGAGTATCAAAGAGCTGGGAAATGGCAATCGCAGGAAGATGTGAATTCAGTGAGACTCAGTCACCAAGATCCCCTATATAACCAGAGGAGAGAGTAAGCATTTCCCATGTTGCCTCTTAGTGTACCTCGAGGTCCTAAACTTCAGAAACCCATTACAAAGAAGAGATCAGTGAAGCAACAACCAAGGACTTTTATATGGAAAGCCTCTATGATGTTATTTGTATCTGTTCACATGTTGAAACCATCATGCACATCCATTTATGGAAGAGATTTGTACTATTTCCTGCCCTCAGCTTTGTGTTAATCCTCATTGCATCTTTCAGCCTTTGTGGCACCTTCAGTTGACAAGTGCCCAGAAGAAACAGATCCATTCTGCTGTTCTCATTAGAGAGATTATGTCAATTAAGGAGATGATGACAATTTCTTGCTGCTGCATTGAAACAAACACTAGATTCACCCCCACTTATTTTTCAGTGAAAATAACAGAAAAATGCTGTCTTGGGTATAAATATTAACTTAGTGGTTATGGGCAGTGACATTGCACAAGGGACACATCCTCAGATTCCTGGCCTGACTGAAAAAAGCAGAAATTCATACTTGTGTCTTCCAAATCCCAGTCAAAATCTTCTACACTCAGGCCTAGAAATCAGTGTGCTGCTGTACTTTGCTATGACTCAATCGCAGAATATTTAACTGTTGATACATAATTTGATACCAATGGGAGACTGAAACATTGCCTCCAAAACCAGATCAGGGAACGGTGCCTCAACACTTGCACGTCTCCAAACATATGCACACAAAAATCAGGTTTGAAGAAATAGGATTTCCATACTAAATGAACTGCAGTGTTGAATTCACAGATGTATTTCAAACTGCTGCGATGGCTTTGAGAGGTATTTCACATCAGCAGTTCTCACTATGGGCTAGGATGTGCCAGCCTGCCATGCCTGCCCTTCTTGGAGCATCAAGATGGAGCAACAGCTGAACACTTCTATTGGAGGACGAGTACGCTGCGTAGCAAATTTCCCTCTCTTCTTCCCAGATTTTAATCACTGCTCCTTAGAAGAGATTTCTTTGCATGACTCCTTGCTGTACACATTTGGAATTTATTTTTTTTTTTGCTTTTGACTACCAGCACACAGGAGATCTCTACCATTCTAGTGAGCCCCAGACCTGATCCATGCATTACTGATGATTTCAGGATGGCTCAGACTGTGCTCAGAAATGTCTTCGATCACGTCGTGAGAATGCTGAGGTTGTGACCTAGAGATCTGAAGGAAGTGATGGAACGAGACCTCAGCAGGGTACCTCTAAGGTTCTGGAAGCTACTCACTAGAGCAGGGTTCTTAAATGCACATATATATGTAAAGAACAGGAGCAGTCATGGCTCTGACACAGATAAAGTTAGTGAGAAAAGCTTCCCAACAATGACATGTAGAATACGAGACATTTTATTCTTTTCCCCCACCAAGGCATAGAGTGCATTTAAATCTCTAACTAAAGGCTTATTTTGGTCAGCTTTCAAAGAGACCCAACTCAGTCCACATGTTCACCAGTGTCTAGTGAGACAGTCTGAAAACTACCAACACAGGGAACAGCAACGAGGGCATGGAAATTGCCCTGTCGGTTACAAGTGAACATACCTGCATCGTACTGTACCGACAGCCCCAAGGCCAACCAGATCAGAAAGAATCCTGCAAACAGAAGCTCAGGCGTGCTACCAATCCCTACTATTATCTGCAAGGGTGCCCTGCTGTATTCAATCTCCTGCTTAGAATAGTTCTTTTCAGTGAGATTAGATTTAGGGAGTGCTGTCTGTGGAGGTTTTGTGAATTGGTGTGTTCAGGCAGCTGCTGGGACATAAAAGAAAGCTAAGCAGTCAATTACTCACCTAGAACAAACAGATTAACTGCCGCTAATTTACTTTCCAAACGACTTCTAAATTCATTTAATAAATTATCTTCCCAATTTACTAAAACGTGTTAATGTAAAATATTTACTTTTGATCAAATCAAAGGACTATCCATACATCACTGAAAAAGAAAAAGAAGGCTCCTTAGTGTTACCTCCTTTGGTAAAGTATTGGTTCAAGCTACTTGATAATGAAATAAGCACTTTTCATAACTTCCGATAAAATCTACAAAGTGATTTATCTTGGTTTGGTAATACGGTGCTCTGACAGTTTAAAGCTCTGATAATATATCTAGATACAGGGCTTTTCACACATACATACTGTTTTCGTTTTTAAAGATTTGCTTGGAGTTCAGGCATCTCCATGTGAAGCAATTCATTCATGAAAGTAAAGCAATGTATTTACCATAATGTATTTCCAAAAATGTATTTGCCATTGTCTGTGAATGAATAACAGAAGTGCAGATTTTGGGCTTCTCCAAATTTTGGCTGGTCACTTTTCTTTCCTCCCCTCGTGTCACTCAGTCCTCTTCAGCCCTTCAGTTCCAACCACCTTACTGATCAATGTCAGCACTGAGGGTGCTGCACATGAAGTTTGTGCAGCATGAACCATGCTTTTCCCAGCAGTGTTTTTAAATCATTGTTTCACCATTACAATAAATGCTGTTTAAAAAGGCAGGGACAGTCATATGGATAGCCAAATTCAGAAGATACTCAGTTCCATAACGTTTGTAAAAATAATACAGCCCAATCTGGGAAGCACTTCAGATTTTGAGGGATGATTAAAGCCAAATACATTTGGTTCCACAGATGAAAAAATGATCTAAGTGCTTGACTAGGGCTCACAGTCATTCTACGATTCTATAGTAGAGTTTAGTTTCCTGTGGGCTATCAGTGGCACACTTGCAAAATGAGAACATCCCAGGTGCCTAACAATTGTTTTTGCTTGTGTATAGAGGCAAATCACTCTTGACAAAACAGGCAGCTGAGCACTGGTGGGCTACAGGCTGAGCTTCACAGTGCCACTCAATGTCCATAGGCATGCTGGATCTCTCCTACGCAACAGCAGCTGGTTACCTGCTAGTCTGGCATTCCCTGAGAGGAACTAAAGCTGGTTTCTTCTCTCAGGACTACTTGTGCGTTTTATCCTCACCTTTTCGTGCTGCCATGGCCCTTGAGTAGGATCACATCAAGGTCTCAAAAAACAGATGGGTGCTATACTCCTTCATGAGACATCCAGTTACTGTTTTTTGAGGGTATCTTTTAGAGCCAGTGCAAGAACTCATGTTCTTAGAAATCTATTGGCGTGTAGTTTCTCCCAAAGAAAAAGCTAATTTATGAGGGCTGCTCCAGAAGTACTGCCTCCTGTGTTATGCTGCTGGCCCACGACACCAGAGGCGGATGTTGGATGCTGGCAGCAGAGGCTGAACCTTCCCACCCATCTCCCGTCCCATGCTGTGGCCGTGTGACAGATGGCAGCAGAGGGGCACTCTGACCCCATGGCGTCTGACATGGGAGTGTGGTGTGTCACTGAATTCCTCCACGCGGTAACAATGGCACCCATTGACATTCATGTGTAAAATGACTACCACCTTTGGGCTTTGGTTGAATAGGATTTCTCCAGAAACCACAATTTCAGCTCTTTCTCCCTCCACCTCCCCTGTACTTCTTTCTGTTGCTGAAAGTAATCTATCTGAATAAATACACAAAAAGCTACACAACGGGAGTATTCCACTTATGTGGATCATGTATGCTCATCCACCCACACTGGAAAAGGTACAGCCATGTCGCCACTGTCGGCACCAAACTCATCCTGTTACAGAAACAGGCCAGCCAAATTTGAAGAAACCTACTTCAGAGCTACTGGTCCTTCCCAACGGCCAGCTAAAACCATAAAAGTGCCTGAGAAAGAGCTTTGTAGCATATTCACAGAATGGATGCTGCTAAGGAAAAGTCTATTTATAGTGTGTACTGTGGGAATGATTAAAGAAAAAGATGTGAGAAGCTAAGTAATGCTTTTTGTTCAAAATTACCAGCAGGCAACAAGAATTAACCTACTGGTAGGAAACAACAGTAACTTGGATTTGATTATGGTCAGTAAGTGAGGAAGGAGTCGCTCCCTTTCCATCACCTTTACATGAAGATATGTAAATGCATACTGTTGGTTTTATTCAGTTGTTCACCTGTTCTGGACTCTTGAGCACAAACTCAAGATATATTACATTTATTACATTCAATTACTTAAATAATGGCACCTACACCTTCTCTAGTGGTAAAACTGGTTTAAGAATCCTATCCTTTCCCATCCAAAGCTTATTTTTATTGTCCTTTGTTGTGCTGATGCAATTTCTTGTCCGACAACCTTGCAAAGCCAGACCAGTATATTAACCATTATACTACAGTATTATCGAGTGAGTTAAAAACCACTCCTTGAAAAAAAGTGGCTTTTAACTGTCATTCAAAGTGCAAATAAGTACCTAGGGTGGGGACAGGCATCTTAAAAAATAGCACTGTCCCTGCCAAAAAGGAGGAAAACACTGTAACACGAGCATCAACATTTGAATATGACACAATGATTCTGGAGACTGGACCTTTGAAATAAAATGGCCTTGAGCATTTAGGCACTTCCCACAAAGCAAAATGGTCACCCATGAAGTGCATCCCATGGAAAAACTGCTCTGCTCCAGGTGGAGGTAGAACAGCTCTGTCACATCCATGAATTTCTGCTTCAGGGCAGCAAGAGGCAGAGGCATCACCTACAAGCCTCAGGGGAGCTCAAGGAAATGTACAGTAAGAGAGTGAAAACTGACTTCAAGCCAGAGATTTTTTGCCAATGGAGAGAAATGTGGCTCAATTGCAACATAGCACATAGTGACTTAGCAAAACAAGCTGCTGTAAGGGAATGCTCTTTCACAGGATATTGTGATGGGTGAGGGACAGGTGCGTTAATCAGGTATCACAAAAAAGGAGGAGAGTCATGAGTTCTCATGGCAGGAAAGACAGGCCTGCAGAGCAGAAGGATGCTTGACAGTCAAGGTGAAGAGCATGTCCCAGGGACACGTGCAGCACCAAGCAAATACCACATCTCCCATTGTGCCTACTACTCCTTATATTGGGATTTTGTGAAAATCAGTTCAATCTCTTTCACTCAGGCTACAATTCACACTTTCATCCATCAGAACAATGCTTCCGGCCTGTTAATGTCCTGTTATTTTGCAGGAAACCATAGCACATTCCATCAACTGCTTCCTGCACTGGTTTCTGGTGTTCCTGACATTTTTGCTTATACTGTGAACACTGTAAAGCTTTCACTGGATCTTCCACCTAGCAGAGTATTCTGTGATTTGTTTAGGAATCCTGTGGTACAGTGCTTTGAGGTACTGGTTGCCAGGTTCAGAAAGTCACCATGGGACACATATGCACACATCAACAAGAAATGAACATGTGCATGTACGTGCAGCTAAGGTAAAATCAACAATGTCTATAAACAATCCAAGTCTGATCTCTGCAGTTGCCTTATTCTAGGATAATCACCCAAAACAACTGCTGTGCAAGGTAGGCAAGAGCTCAGTAGACCAATTAACATCTTCCTTCACAAATGTGCTTCTATACTTAACTTTTTCTTTACTGAAACTGTAAGTATCCTTAATTCCACTACCAGGTCCTGGAGCTGAACTAATGTTTCTTGCTCCCCTACTTACCATCTCTCCATGGCACAGGACATTGCAAGTTTCATGTGATGCTTGAGTTAGTGCCTTGATGTAACATCACAGAGGTGTATGCCTGGGAGTGATTCCCTTGTCACTCTTAGGGTTTTTCGCTTTTGTTCAGGTGTTCAGCAGTATTGTTCAGCAGTAACCTTGCTTATAAAATGAGCTGTCAGGCACAGGAACACGGGCTCTTACCTCCACTATCAGGCTGGCTGCCTGCTAGTATGGTCCCTCGACTACACATGTTACTTAGCCAACTGTGACAGCCAGTGCCTTGGTCCTGGGCAGCTGTCTTCTCAAGAGAGCCACCCCTGAATGCCTGAGAAGGGTGGGAAAAGGAGTGGTGAAAGAGTGAAATGGTCTCCTCCTTCCCAGCTCAGGGTTGCTTTGTTTGCATAAACTCTCTCAGTGCAGTTTATTACAACTTCACTCCCCTCTCGTGCTGCACTGGCTTGCTACAACATGGGGGAAACATCTGATATTGATCAGGGAGCTTGGCGACATCCACTGCTGTATTTTCTGACCTGACCCAAGGCAGTGTCTTTCTGCTATGGGCTGAGCCCAAGCAATAGCAGTTATAAGACCTAGGCCCTGACAGCCTTTCTCTGCCATGAGCTGCATCAGATTCCTGGTAAATTCTGCAACTTAATGCAACTTTTCAGAGAATATTCTGTGGCTACACAGTTTTAAGCTCCTGCAGAAGAGAAGTTGCCCTGACCATTTGCTACACTCAACTATCTAACTGTTAACTAATTAGAGGGCATTATGATCAAAAAGGTTACATGGGCCAAATTCCCAGTTAGTACACAGGGTGGTTCAAGCACCAGAGATGGTTCTGGCAACAACTTTTTGAAGAAGGAATGCAACACTTCTGTAACTATGGATATACTGCTCTTCTGTCTCTTCAACTTGTAAACCCTGCTTTCTATCAACGTCTTCTTTGCACTGGTTCTTTTCCCCTCACATTCTGTGATTAATTGTTCTCCTCTTCCCCAAACTTACTATTTGCAGTGCCTTTTGCCTGGGTTCAGGGCCTGTACAGGAGCATGCTGGAAATAAGCAGCCTTGTGCCGCTGTTCTGGAGCTGAGGGGCATGCAGCACCGCAGCGTTCTCCTCACTTTACATGCACGTTCTCTTGGAAGCAGATCTTGAAACGCTCCCACTTGTTCTGCTCCCTCAGGGGTATCTGTGCAAGACAGGGAGGGGAAGAGAAAAGGCTCCTGGTTTGCCATACACAGGATTCTTTTCATATTAGGCATACATAGTCCTCGGTACAGATAAGTCTCCCCTACAGGGAGGTTTTGGACATCAAAACCTTCCTATACTCCTGAACAGGCATGTCAGGCCTTTGCCACAGTGGCTATCTTTACAGGGACCAGACATTTACCAGCTGGACTTTGCAGCACTGGACATTTAACCCTCTGCATCCTTTCTCTGCATTTCAACCACAGTTCCCTCTCGCTGTATTTTATCAAGAATTTGTTAGGAAGAAAAAAGCTGAGTCTCCTTAAGCAATTTGGATCAGTTCGTCAGCTAATAGAGTTATTTTTTCTGACTAATGGTCTTTTCCTAAGTTGAGTTACATACAAAATATGACCAGACAATTTTTTTAAAAAACAAAAGATCCAAAAGAATGATATATTTTCTGCAAGCACAGATTCCAAGGAAATGATATATTACAAAAGGTTAACAGCCCACTGAAGAAATGGTTAAGTTCATCTCTGAAACAATGAACTCTGGGTTTCACATATAAGAGAGATTTTTATTTTCTTAACCGTGTCCAGAGAACCCATTTTCAGAAAATGGAATCTATCTGACTCCTCCAGGTATGTGTATAGTATACACTCAAGAAGAAGCAAAGGGGCGTTTTCAGCCTCTGAAGGATTGTGCACTGCTACTCACATTAGAAAAGAATGCAGAAAACCACTGAGTTCCTTTCTGTTCAGAACAAACAGCATCTTCTTTTGCCTTCCTAAGCAGAAAATCTTGTTAAAAAAGCCACCAGGAGGCAGCATATTAAAGCTCTTGTGCTATAGGACATCCAAAACAATATAAACATCACTTCTCCCCCCAGTCTTCACCCTGACATTTAGCAAATACATTCCCTCCACCCCTCTCCTAGTCGTTACACTTCACACACTGAACTTCCTTCTGATGTACGTACCTGAAATCTGTAGCAATTTCACTGCTGTCAAACGGCTTACTGCAGGCACACAGTTAAAATGGAAGTCAAACTGATTTCTGGAACAGCATTTAGCGGAAAAAGTGAGTAAATAAAGTAGGTAGAAGTGATATGAAAAAATATAAAACCACCCAGACCAAACCACTCTTACTTCCCCCGAGGTTTACTGAAACATTCCAAACCTCTGAGATCTTCCACAACTGTTTTCTTTTTGTTTAGAGATCCCTAGCAAAACGCCATCAGAAAGGAAGCACTGGAATTTTCACTCCACAGGAGCACTCCTGTGCACCTTCAAGAGGCTGCATTCCTGGGTGGGTCGCTGTCACATTACAGCCACTGCCACAACTCCGGCTCACAGCTATGCTACCCTAGGCACAGAGCCAGAGAAATGATTCAGCTCTGTGCTTCGTGACCCAGGGAAGCTGAAAGCTGTGTCCTCTTCCCCACCCCTTCAGCCTCTTTTTTGCTGGTAGAAAAGGGCTGCTTTCAGTCATGGCTCAGCATAGGACTAAAGAGAGTAAAGATCACAATAGGCATATATGAAAACTTTCAAACATTAGTTGAAATCCTGATTATTCCTGGATTATAATTATTACGTTCTGCAACTGTAGACATACAAAAACTGCTCTTCTATGGCATCCTGTGTTACATGCTAAGCACACAAAGCACAGTGAGAAAGTTACAGAAATATGTAAACTAAAACATTTCTAAATGTGGACCTACAAATACAAGGTACATGCAAAATCTATCAAGGAAGCACTGTATAAACAATGTACAACCAGGTCCTCAGAAAAGGCAGTTAAGGAGAACTAATCAAAAGAGAAATTACAAAAGCAAACATTTGTGTTTTCAAATTGCAAATCTGGCTTCTAAGGGACCTTATCCATGTTTCTGACTTCTCAATTCGAACAGATGCTCCACGTTTTCCAGTGCAAAACCACAATTAATTGTGAAATCAAACCACAAGCACAATGTCAGCAGAAATCACAAATTTATTAATCCTTAAATATATCAATCATTTACCATTATGGCAAGAAATATGTACACTGTGTCCCATGGTAAACTGCAGTGTTCCAAAATGACAGAAGTGTATAATTCAGTTGTGGTGGAGAGAACAAATCACAATTTCCTCACATCTTGGTGTGGAAGACAAATTTGATCTACAGTAATACGTCAACACCACATGCTATGTTAGAAGTATAAAAAAAACCACCCTACAACTAATTCGTTAATTTTAAATACAGTTATGTCACTTATAGCCGCTTCACAAAAAAAAGAAAAGAAAAGAAAAAAAGTAAAGAACTTAATGAGAAAAAAAATGAGGCCATTACTTTTTTTCACAGATCCCATTGGCAGGTTAATATGGCTCAACACATTTATTGTAGATGCTTATTTTAAATATATATTGTTTAAAATCATGTAATAATTATCAGAGAAGCTTAAATCCATCTACCATACATCCACTAGTAACAACATCAAAATGTTTAAGATCTTTTTGATTAGTAACAACACAGAAAGGTGAAATTATACAAATTGGGAAACTTTCCCGTTTTATAAACTTCAGGCTGCTGAGTTGTAAATTTTTCACTGCTAAAAAGAACATTGATTGAGATATCATGCACTATATAGCGCTGCAGAAAACAGTTAGCCCTGTTGGTAATAAAACAATTAACAAATGAAAAGGAAATAACTGATCCCTGCATTTCTCTATTAAAAATGGAAGGGAATAAATCTAAATGCTTGCAAAGATGTACTCTCACAGCTGTGTAAGGGGAGCAAAACTGCCCCTGTCACAAAGTTTGTGCTCTAATCCGACATTGAGAGCATTCCCTGTACCATGTACAGACATTTGCAGCCAGGGATAAAGTGCCAAAACAAGCTGGTAATGCTGCAGAGATTGTTGTCCTTGATATTGTCTGCTGCCTGATGATTTTAATAAACCAAGAGCAGATTGAAGGGGAAGAGGAAAGAGAAACAAATCTGTGGAAAAGTATTACAGCTCTACTAGAAAACTGGTGTTGTCACAATACATTTCCAGAGAAGCAGTAGCAACATTGGAAAGTAAACGAACTTCATTCTAAGCTTTTAAGGCCTAATACTTCCACAGTATATTAACCACTGAAGCGGTCTATACCTTAAACTGAAATGTAGAACGTTTTAAAGACTCCCTAATAAGTTTACAGTACACTCTAAAAGTGATAAAAATCTGTTTTTTAGATCTCTGTAGAATCTCTTTTAAACTTTCGTTTATATCCTCAAAACCTGCCTCTTGATTGTCACAGTTCCTTAAAATTTTTAATCCTGCTTCATTATCCAACATACATTTTCATTTAGCATAGTAAGAAAGCAAAGATAAAGACTTAAAAAGAACAAAAGGAGCTGCTGACTAGCCAGAATATTGACAGTTAATTCCGAAGTGACCAAGCCAGCAAATGATGAGATTTTTCCAGTTTACATAGACTAATAAACTAAGAAGGCTTCAGCTGGTACAAAGCCAAGATATTATCACTTCCCATTTAGCAGTGATTTTGTCCATCTACATGATGTAATAAAAACCTGTTTACAGTAACAGAGCTGCCAGCGGAAATCCTACCACTCCTATTAAAATGAAAGCAAAATCCAGGGACTCGGGAAAAGGAGTCAAAGAACACTTCTTAAAAAAAGAGGGTAAAACGTGTTTTTTTATAAATAGGATAATTTTTAAAGTTGGCTGTCAAAACTTGGCATAAATGGAGAAAAGATGACAAATGTATTCTGTATATACTGCTGTACATGAACTGTATTTTTTTTTTTGTCTTTTACGCCTTGCTATTTTCTACTTGCATGGAACATCGCCTTCATTGAAATGTTAACAGTGTACAGATGGAATACACAGCAAAATGGTGCATCACAAATGTGTTACATGAAGAACCTTCACAACTTCATGCACTCAGAAACATTCATGAAGAGAACGGTATGGCCAAGATGGTAAGAAACCAGGTGCGTTGGGTACAGATAATGCAAGAGCGGCACCGCTGATATTTTTAGCTAGGAGGAAGGAGAAAAAAAAAGATTGCCATTACTGAAGAAATATCACCACCAGATAACAATACATGCTCAAGTGTTAGCCAATGGTTTTTAAATAAAACCTTCTACAGATCATTTAACACAATACTGTGAGGAAAACCAAAGGGAAAAAAAAGCCCCAAACGCTCAAGCAATGCATTCTTTTATTTTTCAAACCACTTTACAGACATTTTCAATCTTTACAACATGCCAGAGAAGGTGCTGAAATAAAAATTAATCAGCTTCTCAAAGGAGGGAGGGCAAAATTCAAATACAAGTCACTCTTCCAGTTAAACTTACTCCCTTAGCATGTACATTACAGACGCTGCCAAAGAGCGAGATTCTCACACAAAAATTGAACTGAGGAACGAGGAAGAGTCAGATGTCACTTACATGCAACACATGCTAGAGCAATACGTAAAGGAAAAATGGAAGGAGGGGAAAGTGTGAGGAGGGAGCTACCTAACGGAGCTCAGAGTACCATCTGTATTACCGTACCAGCTAGGGGCCGAGGTCGTGACTGGGATCCCGCTGTGCTAGGCACTGTACAAACACAGAACAAACTTTTTACTTAAGTTTCTCGCTGTTTGGTACGTAACTTACGGAAGGAAGTGTAAGATGTGATAAAGTGAGTGAATGTAGACCTGGGAATCACAGGTATGAATTAAGGTTTGGGAGTCCCTTGCAGGCCCAGCAGCCTTCAACTGCTCAAACCACGTATGCCCACATACGGCGCACATGGATATGCAGACGCAGTCCTGCACAAACACACTAGCACAAATTCTTAAAAGAAAACTGAATACAAAGAAAGATTTCCTACTACCAGACATATCACTCAAATAGGGAGAAACAATGGGGAAGACAGAAACCAAAATTTGTCTGGTCTGTCCATAGCAAAAGCTATAAATAAAATTGATATGTAAACTAGACATGCTTTTGTGCTCATATTCTTCTCCAAATCACTCATCTGCCACAAGGAAATATCTCCACATACCTAACGCTACCAGAGAGCTCAGTTCTGTCCTTAGATTTATGCACTCACTACTGGAGTCCTGAAAACAAATTAGCTGCTCTGCTCAAAGCAACTGATTTGACATGATCTAGGATACTATGTTTGCAAAAGCAGATCACAGCTGTAATTAATTGCCTTTGCAAGTCTACTAGACCTGAAATTTTTCACTTGACATTATGTGTAAGATTTTTTATGACGTAAGTGCCATTATTATCCACTGTGTATTGTTAATAATTAAATAAACAGCTGTAGACTGCATGAATTTTAAGTGAAAGAAAAGAGAGCATGGAAAATCTGGAATGATATTTTAACTTGAATTTCTTCCACAGTTTACCAAAATGGAGTTGCTGGTCTGACTGGGAAAAGTAAATATGAAGTTCAAGACAATCCAAAAGACAGCCAGGATGGTTCACAGGAGGTGAGCTCTGACACAGTGCTACGTGGGAATCCACCAGATAAAACTTGAGAAGATGGAGATCAGAGAAAGAATATAAAGTAAAATAACTATAAGAAAAATCATAGAATCATAGAATGGTTCACGTTGGAAGGGACCTTAGAGATCATCTTGTTCCAACCCCCCTGCCATGGGCAAGGACACCTCCCACCAGACCAGGTTGCCCAAAGCCCCATCCAGCCTGGCCTTGAACACTGCCAGGGAGGGGGCACCCACAACTTCTCTGGGCAACCTGTTCCAGTGTCTCACCACCCTCACAGGGAAGAATTTCTTCCTTATATCCAGTCTAAATCTACCCTCTTCCAGTTTATAACCATTACCCCTTGTTCTGTCATTATCTATCCTTGTAAAAAGCCCCTCCCCAGCTTTCCTGTAGGCCCCTTCAGGTCCTGGAAGGCTGCTGTCAGGTCCCCCCGCAGCCTTCTCTTCTCCAGGCTGAAGAGTCCTAACTCTCTCAGCCTGTCCTCGTAGGGGAGGTGCTCCAGCCCTCTGAGCATCCTCGTGGCCTCCTCTCCTTCTTGTGGTGGAGGCCCCAGGACTGGACACAAGACTCCAGGTGAGGTCTCACAGAGCAGAGGGGCAGAATCCCCTCCCTCGCCCTGCTGGCCACGCTTCTCTTGATGCAGCCCAGGATCCCCTTGGCCTTCTGGGCTGCAAGCGCACACTGCCGGCTCATGGTGAGTTTCTCATCAACACACACCCCCAAATCCTTCTCCTCAGGGCTGCTCTCCAGCCATTCTCCGCCCAGCCTGTATGTGTGCTTGGGATTGGCCTGACTCAGGTGCAGGACCTTGCACTTGGCTTTGTTGAACTTGATGAGGTTGGCATGGGCCCACCTCTCAAGCCTGAAAAATGCCAATACTTGGTCTGAAAGGGGAACTACCTGCTACAGGAGTCTCACCAGTCTTTGTCAATGACCTGAGCACAAGCAGCAGGACTGACCTCACACAGTACATTTACACAAAGGTGGAAGGCACTATAAATATGGAAGAAAGCAGGAGTATTGTATGAGAAGAACCAAATGACCTTGAGGACTGAGTAATCCAGAAACAGTATGTTTGACAACAGGAAGTACAAAGCTGCACACTCAGCAAAAGTTTCTTTCTAGTCATCGTTTTTGGAAATGACAGCTAAGGATAAATACTTAAATATTTAAAATATTTAAATAGTTATCCCTATGTAACCAAACTACCTTTTTCCTGAATATATGCATTAGGGATAGTGTGTGTATACATATATGTATGTATCTTCCCACTGAAGCTTAAGACTTTGTTCCATCCTGTTTAGGTAGCCCCATGTGGAACCAGGATTTGGACTCAGTGGCCTTGCTGGTCCCTTCCAACTCAGGATATCCTGCGGTTCTGTGTTCCTTAATTACAGAATATTATTTCATATGGGAGAGCGATGTTGCAAAAAGTTATGGGACATGCTGAGGTTGGAAAGATGAAATCTAAGCTCTTATCATTCCTGCTGGCAAATTCAGCCATTATCCATATTAAGACACCACATATAAAAGTAATTACATCTCAGGCTGAGGGCTGGAAATGGTCTGACGTAAGCATGTCCACTTAAAGAAACCAGCAAACCTGGGCTCTGACAGACGCAGTAGCGTCAGCGAAAGCTAAAAGCAGAAGAGCAAAGGACTTGAGCAGATCCTCCAGAAGGAACCATAATTCTTTATCTTGTTAATACAACTGTGAGTGTGTCTGGCTCAAGGAATTCAGGTTTGTGCACACTGAGTCACAGCATGACTCTGAGCTTATGAGAGGGCATTCGATATCCAAATGAAAAAAAACAAAAATGATGATGAGAGAGACTTGAGGCTTACTCACATGGGTGGAATAACTATCAGACAGTGACTGTTCAGCAGTTAAGCAAAGGGAGCATGGGAAAAGAGGCAAGAATATGATAGGTATGACTTTACAAAGCAAATACATAAACTGATTCAAAATTAAGTTGCAAAGAACATAGCTAGGCCTGAGTGGATAAAGGTGGCTGGAAATTACAGAAAATATTATTCAAATTTTAGCTTTTTAGAAAAGCAGAACTTTTTTCCCTTGACATTTTCTGGTCAGCTCTAACAGCTCCATGTATCCTACCACTTTTTCTTTTTTTTTTTTCCTCCAGGTTCTCCTGAGATCCTATTTCAAGTTTTTCAATCCTGTTTTGTGTGACTTGTATCAGGCCTTTACCTACATTAGATCATTTTTCTTTCCAACCTCTCAACTCAGAGACTGTGCTGAATCAGAGGGCATCACAGTTGAAAATAACAGCAATGGAGCATCATTTTAAAAAATATTTGCACAAATACTGTAGGCACACTACTGAATATAATACACACTGCATAAATAATCACAAGAAATTACACTATCAAGAGGACGGTTTCGTCATTTTTAAGGCCAAAAGCAGCTATTAGACTATCTGGTCTGACCTACACAGTTTAACCTTGTGGTCTGAATTGTTTCTTACTTGATAGGTACTGTTGGTGACCCTGAACGGTGAAAGTGAACATTCTGCCATTTCCCGTCCCGACGGTGCCAGACCCGCGTCTCCTCTGACTGCATTGTCTTTGGCATCCCACTTCCATCCATGTACTGTGTGAGCCGTATATACGCAATGCAAGCGGCATCGTCACCCACGAGGTGGACGTGAGGATTGAGGATAATGGTGTGGATTGGCTTGTTACTTTTGGATAAAGCTAGGAAACAAACACACGCAAAGGACAAATGACGTTTTCTCTGTCAGCCAGAACAACTTACCTCATCCCATCTTACAAAACAAAAAATCAAGGCAGTAATTGCTGTTTATTGTTAATTGTCACTGACAACTAGCTCAAATACATCGCAGAAATGAGCACAGTCACAGCACAATGCACGCTTTCTCCTTTCCCATAAGAAAACCAATCTAATGTTTAATCATATGCATTACTTTATCCAAGTAGGGGCCAAACAAGTTTCCATAACTGTCCACCCACAACTGTTTCACTGTGACCGGTTCCAGGGTACCTTAAGTAGCGTACAGCAATTTATATGCCATTACATATTGCTTCCTTCACTTTGATCTGGCAGAGAGTTTGTTGGAAGAACCTCAGTAATTAGTTTCTTAACACAGGTAACATCAATAACTGCAAGACACCTTTTAAAATCCTGCTGACAAAAAACCAGAGTAATTTGACGTGCATTTGTACTTGATATTTTCAGTTAAAACAAAGGTAGTTTTTCAACTCACTTCTTTGACATATTTTGTTAAGTGCTGATATCTATGAAAACTAAAAAGCAGAAGTAATGACGGTAAACATGTTAAAGGAAAAATATGGAAAGTTCTGTTTCTGAGATGGAAGAGAATTTAGCAATATGATAATCCCATTTACTGCTGAAACACTTCTCAGAAGTTACTGGATAAACTGGTATCCTCGTTTATAATATTTTATTTCCTTTTGAGTCAAGGTTGCTCTAAATGTAATGTAACTTACATTACATGATCTTGCAAAACTTTTATTATAAAGTTCATCCACTCTGTGGCTAATTTTTCTTCCTTAGAGTTGACATGATTGTACTATACAGCTGATGGCATCCTCAGCAGTACACACCGAGCAGCTACAAGGCCTTCCCCAAAACATCACACAGCAGCCCTCATTATAAACTCACTGGCAGTATTGACTGTTACTTGTAATCACTTTGTAATCACAAGTTAGTGATGCTCCTTTTAAGTATACCTGCAGCACAACATGATTTACTCTTCTTTGCAAGAGAAAAAAAAATTATGAAAATTACTTATCTACATTTTCATTTTTTATTTTACATATCTTATTTTTCTCTTTCCAAACACTTGAAACTTTCGTCCACTTTCTAAAGTGCTCTATGATGTGTGAATGAGCGCAACAGAAACAGACCAAAAAAAAAAAAAAGCAGGACTTCAAATGAAAAAAATAATAGCCCCTTACCGTGCCTAAGTCAACTAACTCCCAGACAAAATTGCTGATTAGACTGGAGAAACATACTCCTAAGGAACAGTGAATACACACAGAGATGTAAAAGGAATGCTTACCATTTTCAAAGTAAAATCGATGGAAGTCCATCCCTTCTACTAGATTACCCAAAGCTTCAGGTTCAAAAGATGTAAGGCCTGGATCACAGATTTTTCTGTCGAAAAGAGTAAATTTTGTAATAAACATGCAGTTATGTAGCACAACGCTGGACAAAACTTTCTAAATGTTTCCTTTGTTCATAGAATCATAGAATGGCCTCAATTGGAAGGGACCCCAAAGATCATCAAGTTCCACCCCCCCTGCCACAGGCAGGGCCACTGACCTCCAGATCTGGTACTAGATCAGGTTGCCCAGGACCTCGTCCAACCTGGCCTTGAGCACCTCCAGGGTCGGGGCATCCACAGCCTCTCTGGGCAGCTGTGCCAGCACCTCACCACCCTCTCAGTGAAGAACTTCCTCCAGACATTNTCCACCAGGACCCTCAGGTCCTTCTCTGCAGGGCTACCCTCCACGAGTTCTTCTCCCAGTCTGTTACCTACCTGTGACTTCATACTGGAAAAGAACAGAACCTAAACAGGGAGCATTCATGGAGTTCTGCTTTCACCTAGATCAGTACGTTTGGCAACTTATTCCAGGGACACTAAATTTCACATCAATCCAATCATCTTTTGACCAAAAGAAAGGCTGCCAAAGATGGCCCCACAAAACCATCGTATTACAACCAGGTTTTACTTTTGACTCTGAAAACCGCCTCCGTACAACCCAAAGAATATTTTTCATGCCTTAGGCATTTGTTTAGGTAAGATTTTAAATGTTTTTAATCTGATAAAACTTAGATAAAAATTCAGTATAGGTTTCCACTTAACATTTGTACAACAAAGATTTGAGTGTGATCACACCAAATCTAAGTGTTGGCACATCTATAAACACGAAGAGCAGCGTCACTGTTGGCTTAAGAGGCTTATGCTGCAACAGGGCAGAATGCACCCAGACAAACACAGGACACCTGAAGAAATACTGAGAAGTGTTTTCCTCTTCTTCTTTTATGAGGTAGGAAGAGATGCAGTGATAGAATTATGTCTTTGCACAGAAAAGCTGGGAGAGCAATCAGTCCACTTTTCCTCAGCAAATCCTCGCATAGAAAGGCACAGTGCTCAGTACAGGCTGGTGGAACCTAAATTACACTTAGTTCCACGTGGAATTTCAAGGTCTTTCATGCTTTAAAGTACAAATTGGATTCCAGTTACTATCAATCTCTACAGTGTCATTTTTCTGTTAACAGAGGTTTCTATGTTGTGTTTTCTGGATTCTCAAAAACATGACTTCACTTTCATACAAAGGTAGGCCACTGTGCATTCTGTGTCAGGATGGTGATCCTGTCTCAGATTTACATTAGCACCTCCTCTGAAATTGTCATACAGGCTAGTGTAAAGCTAGAACAAACCAGCAATCAACCACCATATTTCTTGAGGCTATCTGAGAATAATCTTCAGCAATACACAAATACAAACAAAAGCATTCATATAGACATATTTACATATACATTTCGAAATGTTTTTCTGAAACACATCCACTCTCATCACTCTCTCCAAAATGAGAAAACTCACGTGTAAGCTTCGAAGTCCCCATTGTTGATAGCTTCAATCAACTGCTCAGTAACCTTGATAATCTCCTGCTTACGAGCTGGAGAGAGATACAAACACAACTCTTAAAATGGTGGCAGCTGAAAGGCTGTCAGAACAACAGCTGTAACAAAGGTATTCTGTCATTCCTCAGCTGGCATAATTGCCTTTTCTCTTCCTTGTCTACGATCAATGGACATCATATGAATGCTTTACACTATTTTGGGTTCAGCATACATGAAGAAATTAAATGCGTCATAATCAATCCATGTTCCTATCGTGGATCTAATCTTCTTTCCTTCACTGAAGGATCTGCTGTTTAAAAAGGAGAACAAATCAGAACTCTCATCTCCCAAAGCCCAACTATTTTCTTTGAATTAAAGGAAGCTGATGGTTGTTTCATGCTTTCATGTTTCATAAGCAGATTGGTCCTTTAGCTGGTAAGCGTATAATGCCAATTTTCAAAAATTTTTCTAACACTTGCTGTTTGCTTTCCTTAAATGTATGCATTTGCCCAAAGAGGAATTCAGGCCCTAAGCCTATAATCAAGATCCCCTGGTGCAAAGCTCATGGATTATGTATAATTTACACACACCCACACTGTTCTAATCACAACATAGCGTCTTTCAACTCTGACTTCTGTGACTGCGATTATCCTTTGCTTGTAAAATGCTTAGCTACAACGAACCACGATCAGATCACTTGGGACTATTACAGTACAACTACTAGCTAATACTTACAAATGATAAATAGCAGTAGAAGAAAACATCAAAAACAACGAGAATACGCATTTTCTAGAAAGAATATTCAAACTTAAACAGTTCACAAATGCCTGTATTCAAAGGCAAAAATACATACAACGGTTTTTTCTTGATCCACCAGTCAAAAAATAAGATATAATATCTTGAGCTGGAAGGGACCCAACAAGGATCATCAAGTCCAACTCCTGGAGCACCCAGGGCCACCCAAAACTCAGACACTATGTCTGAGAGCGTCATCCAAATTCTTCTTGAACTCTGGCAGCGTGGGGCTGTGACCATTGCCCTGGGCAGCCTGTTGCATGCCTACCACCCTCTGGGGCAGAACCTTTCCCTCACCACCACCTGACCCTCCCCTGACAGCTCCATGCTGTTCGTTCAGGCCCTGTCGCTGTCCCCAGAGCAGAGCTCAGCGCTGCCCCTCTGCTCCCTGTGAGGGGCTGCAGCCGCCATGAGGCCTCCCCTCAGCCTCCTCTGCTCCGGGCCCAACAAACCAAGGGACCTCGGCTGCTCCTCATACATCTTGCCCTCTAGATCCTTCCTCAACTTTGTAGCCCTCCTTTGGACACTCTCTACTAATTTTACATTGTCCTTTATTCATCCTTCTTACATTTATATTTATCTTTCATATATCGTGTTGCCCACAGCTGCACCCAGTGCTCAAGGTGAGCAGAGCAGAGCGAGACAATCCCTCCCCTCCAGCCGGCAGTGCTGGGCCTGGGGCACCCCGGGGTACGGTTGGCCCTTTTGGCTGCCAGGGCACTGCTGGCTCACACTGAACGTGATGCCAACCAGGAACCTCAGCTGTTTGTAAAGCATAAAGCATTAAGAGAAAGGGACTATCGAGAAGTGACATCTTGAATACAACAAACATTCCTAGAAGCATGCAACCTCTTTTTTTCATGTACCTGTTCATTAGTAAGGCAGTAGAAAAGCCTTGGGCTAGGCTTTAAGTAGCCCAGATGTGCTGGGCAACAGACCATGAAATTGCAACAGGAACATGGAGATACTTCTCCTCACGTCTCCTCTTCTGAGATTTCTACTTCAGTGATACAAGTCTTTTTCTCAGGACCCTTATTCTAGATGTAAATCACAGGTCAATATTTGTTAACACTGATAGGACTTGCACTAAACAGTGCAAAGCAAATAAATAAATAAATGATCCTGCACAGTGGTACAATTATTAGCAAGGCCGGTTGCTCTACGATGGTAGAAGCAAGTCTTGGTAGAAGCACTGAGACTTTCAGAAGACGGCAAACTTCCTTAATTTCCCTTGGAAAAGTGACTTCTAGTTTTGAAAGTGTTTGTTTTTTGGATTTGAGGAACTGAGGTTTATGTTTTTTTCACCGAACATTTGTAATTTGAAAACCTCAACCTTACATTGATAAAGACCAACCAAAGTGGCACTGCTCTCAATTACTTTCATGAGTAAAATGCTAAATTGGGTAAGGAATAGAGATTTTATGGGTACATTTCCAAAGATTTAACATATGTTAATCTTCATATTAAACCTCAGAAAATCAATTTGGAAGATCAAGCTTGAATTAAAAAGAAAATGTAGGCAACTAGGCTTTAGTAGCTCCCTTGTGCAATAGCTGTAATTCTCTTGCACACTCCTATACATGGACTAGACAATTCACACACACACACACCCCTAATGTCTTCAGATAGAAAGCACCAAAAAGCCAGAAAGCAAAGAAGTAATGGCAAATAAGTGGATGAAAAGTCCCGTAAGACTTTTTCTGAGTAGTTTTTGATTACCGGAATATTTAGCATACAAATTGCCTTATTTTTCACAAATACTGCGGAAACAACGAAGAATTTTAATGAAGAGATCTTTTGACTGTAGATCAGCAATGGCTCTATTGTCATATGCTTAAATAACATTAGAAGAAACTGCGGACGTTGCATGGCACAAGCCAAGTGGTAGGATAATTGTGTAAGAAATAATGGTGCAGTGTTCAGAAAGGCTGGCAAAAAGGGCAGAAAGGCAGAATATGCAGACTTCATGCAGGGAGGAAATTACAAGTTTTGCATGCTATACCCCATACGCATACGAAAGGATCAGAGACTAGAAAATTATAGAAAATGTTTTCATTTAAATCATACCTTTGATTTTGTACTATATTACAAGATTTAACTCAACACCAACCCAAAAAAGGGAAACAAGGAAAAATTGAACCGTATTGCCAAACTGCTTTTTCTCCGATTTTTATTCTCCCAAAATTAAATTGCAGTGGAACACGTGTTTTTATGAGGCTTTTTATGAGTACTCATGGAAAACTATGCAGTTCACAATGGGGACTGTCAGGAACAGAACGATGTTGCCAAGCCACCTGCCTTCCAACTCATCTCTCAAGCTTTCTGTAAAATTCCAATCACCACATGAAATTGTGTAGGTGAAAACAACTATGCTACTCTTTCCTTTCTGTGACATACATAAAATTACACATCTATAAAAGCAGCCAAAGAAAATGAGGTTTCTCCCTTCTACAGTGATTTGATACGCAGTTTCATTGGCCAAAGACATAGGGGCAGCATAATTCATGAGGTGGAGTTTTAGAATGAGTTACTCTGCGTGCAAAATCCTCCTTTCTCATCATTTCTCATTTGAAAGCAAGAAGAAATATAACAAGAAAAAGATGGCCCAGAAAAAGGCCATATGAAATACTCAGTAATATCAGATATCAAAGAATAATTAAAAATCTCTACGGCTGCCATATTTTTCACTAACCTCCTACTCACTGCTGAACATCTTTTTCACTTTTGCGTTTTAAACTTTTTGTGCAGGCGTACGTGTGGCGCTGGGGGATAACAGAAATACAGACCAAGATGAGCCTAAAAACATGAGGGCTGTTCTGAAAGCACTGCCTCCTGTGTGATGCTGCTGGCCCACGACACCAGAGGCGGATGTTGGTGGGATGGCAGCAGAGGCTGAACCTTCCCACCCATCTCCCGTCCCATGCTGTGGCCGTGTGACAGATGGCAGCAGAGGGGCACTCTGACCCCATGGCGTCTGACATGGGAGTGCGGGTGGAGCAAAGGGGGGCACTGAATTCCCCCATGGGGAACAATGGCACCCACTGACATTCATCGATGCTGCTGAATGTTGATGGAGCCCAGCCAGTGGCTGTGAGCACAGTGAGGGGTGCTGGTGCGTTTCAGCAGTGGTGACAGCGACAGTGGTCACCTCCGCTGGTGCAGATGTTTACGAGTGAGGCATGCAGCTCTTGCTCATGCCTGGTGATAATGCACAGCTAATGGTGGTGACTGTGTTGAAAATTGGTGTTTTGTCGCTGAGAACTTGCTCTATCAAACGGTGCCATTGTGCTCTGTGTTGTAGTTTCCATGGAAACAAATAGGCGGCATTACTTTTGGAGCAACATTTATAGGAAGCAGAGGTTTAACTTGAGAGAAAAGAAGAGAAAGGATACAAGAAGGCCAGGGAAGAACTAGAGCACTACAAGCAGAAAATTGGATGGAAGCTGAAAAGCATAAAGGGAAGAGGAGAAAGAAAATTCAGCTGTTACTTGGTGGACATGGAAGTAAGTCAAATACTTGTGCTTTTTTCTTAGCACAAAGGAAGAAACTGGAGGCCACTGAAGATGAGCTGAGATGAAATGGACATTGGTTGGTACAGGGTCCTCCTGTTGCAGACAACACCTGACAGACACTGGCACTAACTGGCACTTATGCAAGTCAGAAGATTATCAAATTTTCAATATAAATTTGATGGACTCTGTGTAACATATGCTTTTTAAAACCTCCACACTTTTTTCCCCATCCAAACTACACAAAGACAAGTGAGCAAACAAGGCATCAGGGAACAGGCAGCTGGCCAGCTCCGATCTGCCAGATAACTGTCACTCACAATCACCATTTTCTTTCTTTCTTTCCTTTATTATTATTTTTTAATTTTTTTAAATCTAATAAGATTTGCTTGTTTCAAATTCTGGGAGAATTATGCTGCTTGATGTATAGTGGCAATTTGATGCTGCTATGCTTCTTATTTGATGTGCAGTATTAATTCCCTAAACAAAGTGCTTGAACTTCGGTTACTGCAGGTCAGAGACCAGAATGCTCTCTCACCGTGTGATGAGGTATCAGACAAAACCAAAAGCATTCTGGAAGAATACTGGAATACTGCTAACCGGTTCAGCTTCTTTTTCTAAGGTGTTCAGCTTCTTTTTTTCTTATGTGGTAAAAGTTAAGTGAAAAATTAAAGACTGACCCCTCTATAATGTCTGAGAACATGGCAATGGTTTTCTATGACATCAAATTATGTCTGTAAGTGAAAAATTACTTAGCAAAAACAAATTTAAATTCAGTGTTTTAAAAATAACTGAGATGGGAGGAAAGAAGTCATAGAATCATAGAATGGTTCAGGTTGGAAGGGACCTTAGAGATCATCTTGTTCCAGCCCCCCTGCCAAAAGGTGCAGAGCCATTCTCCCAAAAACCAACCATGAAAAAGGCTGCAGATGGTAGCAGAAAGCGTAAAATAGCAAGCTTCTGTGGAAAGGCTGGTAGCTTTTAGATCCTTTGCTCAGAATATGGGTAAAGTAAAATCACTGAAGGTAAGAGCATGGATCTACTCTCTAAACACAGCCCTTACTCCTGTAGGGATAGCGTGCTGAAGTAATAAGGCATTAGCAGCTCAAAAAAATATGACCCCTGCTTTGGCAAGTGAGTATGTGCATGACTAATACAAAGGCAGTTCAAGCAAAAATATTACAAAGAACAGTTATAAAAAGATCAAATAATAGGAAAAGAACTGAAGAGAACATATTTTAACATTGACTAATATCTCTGCAGCACTGCTGTACTCTGTGTATTAACTTCAAATGGGTTATGAACCTCTAGACACATTTTACTATTTTGTTCTCCACTAAACTACAGGGCAGGGATAACCTTTCTTAATTAAAGAACACAAAGAACACAATTTAATCAAAAAGCATCTAACACTATAAATGCCTTAATCCTACAAGATGCAATCTCCTAGCTAGTGGCATAAATTATCAGAGTACAACAAAAAAAAATCAAACCAAAACCTCATTCTTGGAGGTCTACGGGGCTTTTCTTGCCTTCCTGTAGCCCCAAGCAATGTTTGTAAGTTTACTCTACTAGAATCACATAGGAACAACAAATGTGTTGGTATCTTAATTGCAGAGAGAAGGTGCAGTGTAGCAGTGAGCTGTAGATGTGTGCAAATGGATATCCAGAAATACACAGAAACCACATGTTTTAGGAAACACAAAAAAGAATGCTTGGTAGCTGACTGATGACCCTATTACTCATGAGATTGTTCAAAACTAACACAAGTATGTTTGCTCAGAAAAAATGCATTTTAAAGTCTTTATGCTTCATTCAGATAATGGAGTATATTTCTACTATCACTAATACTCTACACACCTGACTACATAATTACTGTACTGGAATGATTATTAATTAACTCCCACTGGTAGTGATGAAATCCCTCCTAAGACAGAAAGTACCTTTTCAGACAAATGAGGTAGCTGGTTTATAGATCAGCACGTGAACTCAAAGATTACTAAAATGATTCTGCTTCTTGCTTATGTGTTTCTCAAGGATAAAACCCTTCCCATCTTTGTACACATCGTATTGCATTAATCTCACAACATTTTGGACAAGTTTAAGGATTCACAAATTACTTTTCTCTCTCAGCTATGCTCCCTTTTAGTCCATGGAGAGAAAAAAGCACTTTTAGGGCACAGTTCATCTTCTCCTAAAATAGATATCTCAGACGAGTGTGACTCATCTGACCTATTTACGTTGACTATAGAGGGAGTCTAGACAACCAGCTCAAATATAGATAACTACACTGTAGAAGTCCAAACCTGGGGAGACAAATCCTACCTATTATCCTGCCATTTTAATACACCTGTTATCAAGGTGACATTGGCCTGCTAAAATTGAACAGCACAGTACGGGCGAGCCTACCTTCATTTCTTACCAGAACATAGCCCCAACAAACAGCCATTAGACAAAAAGGATACAGCCACTAATACCATTCTGCGCTCTGAAAATAACCAAAATTTGCAAAGAGAGGAAGAGACTACCGATTTTATCTATGTTGTGTATTGAACTCCAGCTACGTGGATGATCCCCCACAGTAGGACTGGGGAGGGATTCAGGAAAAAAAGTAGAAATTGTGGGTTGAGATAAAAACTATTTACTATGATGGAAAAAGGAAGAGGAAAAAAAGGATAATAGTTAAGATACATATATACAAAATAAGACATGCACAAGCAATTGCTCACCGCTCACTGACCGATGCCCAGCCAGCCCCCAAGCAGCGGCCTTCCCCTCCCTGCCTTTTTTAAGCTTTTTCTGCATGATGTCATATGGAATGTTACATCCCTTTGACCAGCTTAGGTCAGCTGTCCTGGTGATGCCCCCTCCGTGCTCCTTGTGCCCCCTCAGCATCCCTCACTGTCAGGGCAGTACCAGAAGCTGACACGTCCTTGGCTCTATACACCACTGCTCAGCAACACTAGACACATCAGTGTGTTACCAACATTGTTTTTCTCCTAAAGCCAAAACATAGCATGCGTCATACCAGACACTATGAAGGAAAAATCAGCTCAATCCCAGCTGAAACCAGGACTCCATCCCAGAAGCAGAGGAACACAAATGTCACAAAATGCTTTACAAAATCATTCTATTCACACTAACATTTGAAAATTCTTTGCTCATAATTTCTGTTATAATTTATCGAACAAAAAAAGCCAAGAAACTAATTTCTGGGAAGAAAAAAAACCAGAATGTTCTGCATGAAACAATGACAGATTGAATCTTACATCTACATGGAAAATATTTAGATCCTCCAATGACGAGGCATAATTCATGGGCTTTATCTTTCAATAACTTAACCAGAATTTAGCCCACACAAGATCCAAGTTCATCCCTTAGCCCACCTTTTGTAGCTCAAAATACTTCCACTTCTGATTTTGAATGTTTGAGTTGTCATCTTGTGAGGAACATCCTGCCAATTTCAATGATTCATTCTGATTCAACAATTTATGATAAGGGTGATGGTTCACAAAGGTTTTTAAGGCTACTCACTGTACTCTACTTTTCCAAAACCCAGCAAGCCTATTCAAAGCCTAATGAAGCCTAACGAAAATTTAATTGATCAGGCACAAAGGTAAATTTCTGAAAAATCACCCCAGCAACTCTTTTTACCAGTTTATACTGACAACCAAAATGAATGCCTCTACTATTTAAACCTTTATCCTATGGCAACCTTGAGCAACTTGTCTGATGCAGTTAGAGAAACCTTTTTGCTTTCCACCTTTTTTTTTCTTACAATGGAAAATCAATAATAATCCTCTATTTCTGCATCTCCTTTCTTTTGAATATTTGAATAAGTTTTAAAAGCAATGGGGTGTGTTGTGCTGCTAATAGTAATAATAATTCTCAAACAGTAATTCTATGAAGCGTAGCATTTGCCTATTTTATTCATAGGAAAACGACGTTACCTTTAAAATTTAATCTTTCTAAATACTTCCAGTATGTATTGTTTTATTTTCCAGGACTTTCTGTTCCCTAAACGATAAGCCTTCCTCAACACACCACATTTACCTCATCTCTTTCTGATTCCTGTGACAGCAGATTAAACCAATCAAGTTTACCAGCTAACAATTCAATATTTTTTCTATTTTATAATTATATGGGTGCAATTATTATAATTGCTACAACAAATACAGAGTGAATTCAGTTCTGTAATACACAGAGCCAAACGGCAGTCTGTGTTGGCTCCCACTTTCTTACCACTATGCTGTCATAAAACAGGAAGTCAGGTGTGATTCATCCAGGTAAAATTTTGAAGCCCATCTCATTTTCCAGATATTTTTGTCTTACAAAAATTACACATGCCTCTGATCTCCTGAGTCCTAAGGCTGCTACTCTGACTTCACAATACACATTTTTCTTTTAAATTCTCAAAGTTGCTCTCTGAAAACAGTAACTGACCTGAATTCTCCTTGTGATGGCATTTAAAAATCGTAACTACTTGAGCCTGTATCATTGCCTCTGGTGAGCTCAGTAACTCACCTCATGAAGCTTACACAAACATTACAGAGTACTATTAACTTCCTCTGATCTTTTAATATTGATGGCTGCTAGCGAGACTTAGCCATTACTATATGAAAACGATGTTTATAGAAGCTATTTTCCATTCTTTTTTTTTTTTTTTTGAGTATTTCCCAAATGTACACAGCTCCAGAAGTTCCTTTATAGTGCAGTTCCAGAGATCTCCGTAATCTGGCCCAGTATTTTAAAACAGATCTTTAGAGCTAACCCAAAAAAATTCCATTTTGAAATGATTTTAACTCAAACGTGTCCGCTGTCAGCCACACAAACAGTTTGCAACCTAACAGCCTAACATCACTGATAGGCTTCTCTCAGCACTTTGTTCTTTTTTCTTGTACCTGAATTAATCCTATTCTCTGTGGACAAGGAACTTCACTCAGCTCCCTGAATCTTCTCAGGTCTGCAGACTCCTACTGAACATACAGCCACAGACAGCACAGCCCATCATGCCACTTACAGACCATATTACCCCTGACATTTTAAAAACTTAGCTGAGCACGACAGGTGAGGTTACAGGAACTTTACAGTTTCTTTGGTCATGAAAATCAGTTATTTAACTAACTAAAATGTGATATTTTTAAGGAGGGAGTTATTGTGAAACATCATTTGCTCCCTCCCTGGAAGTATTGCCCCCTCCCTGGCAGTGTTCAAGGCCAGGCTGGATGGGGCTTTGGGCAACCTGGTCTGGTGGGAGGTGTCCTTGCCCATGGCAGGGGGGTTGGAACAAGATGATCTCTAAGGTCCCTTCCAACCTGAACCATTCTATGATTCTATGATCAGAATGAAAAAAATATAAGCAAGCCTGGAGTATATTCAGATACCAAGTTGCTGCCTGATGTTTTGCCTGCTAGTATTTTGGCAAGCTCTCAACATAAAGCACGCAACAGAACAGCTGGCAGGCCACCCACCAGGTGTAGTAGCACCACAAAGCAGCTTTACCAGAACAGTTTCATCTAATGCCTCATAGTTAAGCACCAGACAGTTGTTTAATGTGATTGTTATTGAATTCCTTACACTGAATTCTATCCGTGCCTTTTTTTTTTTTTTGAGAAGTTTATTTTGTGGAGCAAAGTGACAAAGAAGTGTGCTTGTTTCTGAAGTCACAGAATGAACAGAATAAATACCAGATTGTCCACTTTCTTAAGATGTCATAATATACACTCTGCTGTCTCTACACAGCACCTGAATTGCTACCTACATTTGGTGGCCAGACTAGTATGAACACCTACATTTAAACATTAACAGTGCCTTTAGCACTATTAACTACTCCACGAAGCAGGAAATGTTAGGCAGCTACAATTCAAATCTGAAAATGTTGAGGACATAATGGGATCTTCTAGGGATATACATTGCAAATGGAACAGAAGACTGATGGCATGTGTTACTGATAGCTGATAGAATATTATACAAGTCCGTATCTTTCCCATTACTTCCTCCCATCTTCAAGGCTCTGCACCATTTGCACTATCAGTAGTCGCAGTTCAAGTTTGAATACAGCCTCCATACCGCAGAGTATCTTACAAGAACAGCTTCTTCAATGCCCTGCGCAAGAAAATCTCTACATCGCAGTCTATTGTCACATCGACAGATATACCACTAGCTTCCTTTTTTGCCATGAAACAATCTCTTATTTAGAAGAAGTCATTTAATTCCCACTTGTCCAAACAGTGATCTAAAGAATTAAGAGAAGCTCTTCCATCTTGCACCATTTCTCTGCTCTTAGTATCGACAGGGCTCCAGGTTGCCAATACCTAACTATCCTGTTTGTCTCTAAGAATTAAGCTAATATTCCAGCATCACTCGTCAACAGCCGTGGCCCAAGACAGCCCACTGTCTCCAGGACCGATTCCCCTCTCACTTGCATTAGTGGCATCTAGGGAAAGCTCTGCTCAAATGTAAAATAAGCCTCAAGCCAACTACACACAGCCCATGTTTCAAAGGACCCATTCAGACCTCACCTTTATCAGTGCAAATATCAATTCCTAGTACCAGTGAAATCATCCTCACAATATACAAGGTCAGAATCTAGCAAGCAGAGTGTACATTCTTAGAAAAGCATTCCCCATTTCAACTCCCTCCATGCTAAAGAATTTCTGAACTGATTTACAAACAGGAAATGCATCTACCCAGGCCTTTTCTGTTCCACCAGTATATAAGCAACTAATACCCTACCATTTCCTCTCACATTCAAGCTGTTCAAACACAGTCTCATTCTAAAGATCTCCTTAACAGTTCACTGGCCACAAACCATCACAGATCTCTTCTTAAGAAGAGCATCAAACTTTTCCGTTGCCATGGATTAATACTGCAAGTTAACAGCTGTCGCAGAAGTTTAAGGTTGGTTTATCAATTGTGATACTGAAGAAAGTAACTTGATGACATTCATAAACATAACAGGTAATTAATCTCGAGACCCCATCCAGGATTCAAGCTACAGTTGAAGAGTAACATCTCTAAGGTGAATAGTACTGCAGAGATAACCTCTGCAAAGTACAATTTTCTGAAACAAATACCTATTTACATGGCTGTTCCCACAGTGACACTTCTTATAAATAATAAAACCTGGCCAAGAAATGAATAGGTTAAAAAAAAAAAAAAGCAAAAATTTTTTAATTTTTTTTATTTTTTTATTTTTTTTTTACTTTCATGTGCTCTGCGAAACAGTCATTCCTAGATCAGGCAGATCACAAAAAATTCACATTTTTTGTGCTTCTCTCAGTTGATGGGGAAGGAGGAGAAGGAGAGACAAAAGAGATCATCTGAAAGATGAGTCTCTCAACTTACACAGCACAGAGGAAGGAGTGGAGTGGGAGAGCTCAGACTCAAGCGACTGACTCTGTGAGTTTGTATTTTTCGTGGACTTGCCCGCTGAATTGATGGAAAGAAACACAACATATGAACAAACAAAGATGAAGAGGTAGAGTGTGATCAGAATCCTCATCAGACACTGGCAGCAGGAGCGGCCGCTGGGGCACGGCAAGGGTGGTGACCACTGAGATGAAGAAGCAATGGAAGAGGAGGAGTGGTGGGTGGAACACAACCTCTCCAAGTCACCCTCCTTTGTGAGAGCTGTATGAGGGTCAAGCAGATGTAAAGGAAAAGAAAGAGAAGGCCAAAAAAAAGCAATAATTTAATTATACGCAACAAGAACTCATAAAACCTTTGAGCACACAAACAACGTTTATGATAAGTGAGGGTTTCAAAGAACATTAGTAAAGGTTGTAGCTACAAATGACTCTGTTCAGATGCCAGCGCAGATTCAGCCCTCTGTCCAGAACTGGGATAGACTAGGTTATGAAAGAGCTTAAAAAAAAAAATCATTCTTAGAATTTTGAAGGTTTTTCTTCACAAAAGTATGTTCCAAATACCCTACATTGGTTTCCTTCTATGGTTAAAAAACAACACAAAAATTGAAACACATGCACACAAAAAAGGTGTAAAATGAAACAAATTAGCAAAATATATGAAAATACCTCCTTCCTAAATGGTTAATATTTTGAAGCTATGTACCTTATAGGTACATAGTGGCACAGATTAGCCAGAATTTATCTATAAGTGCTCTACAGCTCAGCAATTCCATCCACTGGGAATCATCAATCCTACCAGTACCTCCGTTAACTCACTTCCAAGGGGAAAATAACACCATGAGAAATCTGTATTTCCTGACCATGATAAATTGAATGACGCAGCTTTGCAAAGGGTGTGCATTGCTGGCACATACAATGAGGATATTCTACAGCATTTCTGAAAAAAAACCCATATCAATCTTTTATCAAAGAGATGCTGCCTCACCCAGTCCCTAGGTTCCAGTCTGATTAGTACAAGCAGGAGAAATCCCAGAAGCAATCCTGGAAGGAGGCATTGGTTAGGGTCCATTTCTCAATATGCTCTTTCTGTCCACTCCCATCCTTATCTTTAGGAGTGACCACCATCATGCATGCAAGCACATGACCAACAGCTAATGTCAGAAATGTACGTAGGGAATGTGAACTATAAATTCAAGTCATTTCAGTCTCAAATTCTAGAAATAACTTATTCCTTGAATTATTAAAACTCATTACTTGCCAAGTAGTGCTTCTAGTAAAAGAAATACGTTCTGTTTCTAAAGATGTAAACACATATGTAAGAAAAAGGTACAGACACGGAGATTCTCAATACTGTTTTGAAAGAAAACCTCTGCGTGAAGCATAAGTGAAAAACAAGCCTGATTTCACTGTCTTCAGGGTAGGGATACCTGCCCTCAAATGTGGAAAACAGGGTGATAACCTGACTGGAGAGAAGAATACTTCCAGGCATGTCCAAGCTGCAGCCTACAGGCTGCATGCAGCCCGGCACAGCTCGGCATGCAGCCCGGCCTGGCCCAGGGAGTGCACCCAGCACCCAGCAGCAACGTCTGAGCTGCAGCCAGGGCACGGGCAGGGCGCAGGGCAGTGCTAACTCTGGTTATGGCAGACACTGTCACTCATTTTGATACTTCAACTAACCACAGTCCTGTGAACGGGGAGAAATATGCAGCCTTGCTTTCTGTTTTGATAAAGGAATTTGAGAATAGGTTTCAAGATTGTCACAACAATCAGCAATCTTTTGGTATATATGTGCCTCCATTTTCAGTCAATATAAACACATTCCCTGAGAATTTTCAAAAGCAATGTATGGAGTTGCAATCAGGTATTCAACTCAAAGATAAATGTGATCCTGCCTCTCCACTGGACTGTCTTAAGCCCTGTCTTACCAGAGGAACACACCCCTCACTTCACACTCACACCTCATTCACATCATCGCTTTTTGGCAGTATGTACATTTCTGAACAACTGTTTTCAAAGATGAAGCATGGGAAGAGAAAAATTTCATCAAAATCTCTGATGAACAACTTGAGAGCTCACTGAGCACTGCAACCACTTCCATCAAACCAGACTGACACATTAGTTTCACAAACAAGGTCAGATACACCACTAGTTATATGGTTTTGTTGTTCTCTCTTTTTTTAATATTTTAATAACAAATATATTAAAAACAAAGTTTTGTTAGTTATATACATTAACTATTCTGTATATTCTACATGTGGCCCAAGACAGCTCCTCTTCACTCAGCGCAGCCCAGGCAAGCCAAAAGGTTGGACACCCATGCTTTATACATTCCATGAAAGATGTGAGAGAGATGAGCCTGTTCCTGAAGACAAATTCGTGATAGCTGATTTAAGACATTTTTTTTCCTAAATTGGTACCTTTCTTATTCAATCATAACATTTATAATAGTTTGTATAGACATGCACAGGCACACACACTCCCACAGGACACAGAAAGACATGACTGTCCTGGACATATTCTATGCCACACAGACCCATATGAGCCACACAACTTTAATGCTGCTTTTAACGACTCAAATCAATAACAAAATTAAAAAAAAGAAAAAAAACACTTGATACAGAGCTGAATATTTTAAATGTCTGTGGACCAAGGGAGGACCCATGCACCTGTTTGTGCAGGCTATGCACAATGTTAGAGAAGGAATAAAGTTCTCAGATTGCACATCCTAAGTATGAAGAGCCATTCTCTGTGAACTGCAGGTCATACTGCAATACCAGGCTAACTTCAATATTCAGTTAGAGTGTCATCCCCATTAATTACCCTTCTCCTTCAATGGAAAGAGAGAGAGCCTCTTTCAGTGTTGTACTACACGCTGTGAAGAAAAATTTGCTGACAAGCATCATCTTGAGCATCTGTGCAGGGACCCAGGAAAATCAGTAATCTGAGAGAACTTCCTCTGCTACTTCTGAGATCCCTATCAGTCTATCTAGCTGCAGCCTTTTTCGCCATTGTCCTAGAAAACCTACATCCAGAAGTCAAGCTTGGTGTAGGACAGTATCTTTCTTCACTGCCCCTTTGAGCTCCTAACAAGCAAGACCAACTATTCTCTGAATCATTCTAGAAATTAGACTAACTTCAATTCATAATAAAACATCTGAAAAGCAACCTCAGGTGGAAAGATCCCAAGTGTCAGTTGAATACTAAGAAGTGAAAAACAAGCAAGCTTGCAAGTAATTAATGACAAGGAGATTTTTTTTTTAAATAAATGGAAAATGAAATCCCTATACAACGAAATAAAACGAGCACCTTTCTCTTTTCCAAGCACAGTAACATCTTTCAGCCTTCTGCAGTCCCCAGAAAAGACATGATGCAATACTCTTCCTGGAGCACAGCCTCACATCCTCTCACTGGCTCATCCGCTCACTGCTGTTTCTATCTCTACGATGCAGTAACAGGTCTGGAACTTACAAAGAGCAGGAAAATCCTTTACTTCATTTTACATCTCTCACTAAGGTAAGTAAAGAGAAGCACATATCCACTCTCTCGTCTCTCAGCTCTGTGATTATTACCAGATCCCTTTTTTCTGTTTTGGAAATAAAGCACATCATGGCCATCAAATCTAGTCTTAATTGTGCTATTACAAAATCGAATAAAAGAATTAGGCAAAATATTTTCATTGTTGTTTTTCTTTTAATTGTATTCTTGAGACATAAATCTGCTTGCTAATCTTCAAGCAGAATTCTACAGCTAAAGATCCCATGGTTACAACATCAAGTTATATCATCAAGGGGAGGCCCTGTGATTGAATTGTTCGTTTCATGAGATTAGGTGCTAAACTACACAGTGGTTTGAAGGAAGAATTGAAAAGTGTTAAGAATAAAGGTAAATGACACTGCATTTTCCTCTTCATCAGCTGCACGTACCTGTAAATGTTCTCCAAGCCATCATTTTGCATTAACTCAAACCACTCTCACTAGAGGCTGCTATTTAAAGCGAGCAGGCATTGGCTGTTAATGCGCCCAAGACTTGGTTCAAGTGGAGGTGAAATGATTCACTAGAAGTCTGAGAACAAAGTGCAACATCATTGATAGAGCTAATAAGAGCTAAATACAGTTTATACAGTAATGTAAGTCACAGTTTGCAGCTGCATTGCTACTAGCAGTGGATAAAAATCTCTGCACCGAGAGACTGCCAATGTCAGCCATGCAAAAGTTGAGAAATTTACTGCAGTGCAGAACACTGCAGATATAAACCTGTACACCAGCTGAGCTCCTCAGTCTTTCCAAAAGCCCAAAAAAATGTAGCAGCAGAAATAAGACACGGGGCTTCCATGGGCTTGCTCTGCTCTCCTCTGCAAGCCTGAGCTGCGCTGCCATGATGTAAACGATCAACAAATCTCACAACACCATAAGATAAAGCCTCCACCTTCAACTCACTGCTTCATGTTGTGCTCCTTCAAGAGATCCTCAGAAGCCACCTGGACATGGTCCTGGGCAGCCTGATCTGGGTGTCCCTGCTTGAGAAGGTTGGGCCAGATGACCTCAATCATGCTGTGATCATTAGGACTACAGAAATTCAGAAAGCAAGAAGTTTCTCAGGACAGACTTCAGGATGTGAAATATTGGCAAAGCTTTTTTTCCCCCCACCCCAATGCAAACATTATCTGCTATACTTGGGATACTAAAGTGGTGTTCAGAGCCACCTCAGTTCATTTTTACACAGTAAATGAACCACTGACACCTCTGTGTGTCAATAAAATAAGTATAAACAATATATCGTATGTGACTAATCCATAAGATGATGCCTAAGGATTTGCAAAGGTCATAACAATTCTTAAGACACTACTCAGACATCAGTCTTCTAGCAATCAACTTAGATTTTCCACAGAAGAGTAACAGAACATACTTTTTCCTGGTAAAGTGAGTGAATGTGAGAGTCAAGAGTGAAGCAAAAATAATTAAAATCTTCATGCATGGGAAAAGGAATTTGACAAGTGAAAACCTGAAAGTCACCATTTCTACTTGTAATCATTTTTTTAGAATTTCATGAAAAAGTGAAACTCTGCAAAATCTACAAAGCCAAGAAGTCATTGCTGAGTAGGTTCTGAAAGTAACTGCAAATAACTGCTTTTCTTATCCTGCTGCACTCCTGGCTGTTCATCAGCCAGTACAATAAAAAGGGTATGCAAACTTTTTTTTTCATGCCAAAGTATGTTTGAATACTTTTTACACATATTTTGAGTCCATTTTTTCAAGAAAAGTCAACCTGTTCACGTAACTTACAGCACATGGGATAAGAGCACGACATTGATCTGAAGTCTCTCCTGCTATTAATGTCAAGTATTTTTAAACAGAATTTGCAAATTCTTGTTTCTGCTTTTTGCACAATTAGAAAATACCTCCCTGCCTAAAAGGCACGAGACCTTAAAACAGCCGACGAGGAATCAGCAATCTACAAGAAACAGTGGCTTTTTAACCTATTGCTTTAATATCCTAAGTAAGTTTTAATAACCACTTAACATAACATTTGCAACATAGTGTTTATTATCCAGACCCTATTCAGTGAACTTTGTCTTCAAAAATTTCATAATTTGTGAAAAAGCTTATGAGCACCCAGTAGCACATGTTGTCACCGAGAAGGGCTGTCCCTTCCTGTTTCTCCAGTATTTGTAGGTTTGTTTGTTGGTTTGATATTTGTGCAGAAGCCTTCAGTAATACACAACTAGTCTAATGCCAAGATTGCACAGAATAGAAATGTGCTCCTCTGCCATCACTGAGTTTCCTCATACTCGTTAGTGGAAGATAACAAAGGGAGCAAGAAGGACACACGAAGTGTCACCGTTTTCAGAGCATACCAGAAAGAGAAGAAAATGAGTTAGTAAAGAGATAATTAAATTCTGGATAGCAGAGGAGGTTTTGCTCAGGAGATAGGATCCTTCTGTTTATTTTGCTCCTCCCTCATGGGACACAGAGAAAGGATTCGTGTCCATAATTACGCTGCTGTGCCCGACCCCTGGCACGCTACATTTGCAGGAGCAGAATAGTGGACTTTCATCTCCTCAAGATTACCTGAATTCTTTTTGTTCTATTACCAATTCTGCTGAACTGATAATACTTGAAACAGAAGAACACGCTGTGTAGTAAAATATCTGCTATGTGAACCCTGGATATTATTTGATAGCACACACGAGGCGTGTGGAATTAGCATGTTTGCCTTTAGAAGCTGCGAAAGTGTCAGTCATTTCCTGAAAAACCAAAGTAATTACTTGCTTAGCAGAGGAAGTGTGCACAATATTGCCATGGGACTCAAACAATGGTGTGTCTCAATAAATAAATTATCCTATCTTGTATTCCTTGTTTAATATTTGATTAGCAAACACCACTGAGTCCTAAAGCAGTACATTATCAATGCGTTAACCTGGCGATACTGGTATTTCTGTATCCTTTAACCCTGGATAGCACCTGTTCTGCCAACCAGAAACTGAGCACCAGATATTTTTGATAGGGTTCTGATTACTTTATGATTGAATCTCTTCTAAATCCTAAAACACTCTCATCCACTTCTGCGGCCAAGGAAGCACTTCAGCAGATCCAAGCCTATGTGTTAAGGTACAAGATGCTAATGCACATTGTTCACAAGGACTCCTATGGGCAGCACACTGCTTACAGAATGAACCAATCCCCATGATAAGATTTCTAAGATTTAACTAAGATTTCTCTTTTCCAACCTCTGCATGTCATTTTTACTCTCATCTCTGTCTTGCACTTCACTTTTACGTATAACATTTATCTTTCAGGCCGATAGACGATCATTTTTGTGAACCCGAGACACACAAACCCGTCACCTAGAAAATGTCATTGAGACATGGCAATATAATACTTAGTGAGAAGACAAAACAAAACAAAATGAACAAAAAACCCCACCATTTTCTGTGAGGTTACAGAATTAATTATATAGAAAAGCTGTTCATTTCAGGTTTTTGAAGAATGAAAGAAGATTAAAATAAATGAATGGCCAGAAAAAAAAGAGGAATATGAAGAAACACTGGCATCTGAACAGAATAAAAATTAAAATGGTGACCTCAAAAACAAAAAATAATTAAATCTCCAAGCAAAATGCATGCTAAAAATGCATTGGAAATACCATTACTAGGATCAGTATCTTAGCTAAGCGGTAATTTCATGTTTTCATTCCATAGTATCCTGCCTAATGACATTTTGGGGACTAAAAACCCAATCACGAGTCTGAAAATGTCAGAAGTAATAAAGAAGAGTGCAAGCATCATTTCATTTAAAAAAGAAAAACAGTATTCTCTCTTTCTGATTCAACAGGAGGTTTTGTGTTTCATAACACACTGAAAGACATTCGCATAACTCATGTTACTGCTTCTCCAAACGTTTCAAGCTTAAAATCATACCTTTCACATCTTCATCTTCAATGGTTGTATTGGAGCTCTCTGTCGATTCCTGTTGAGGAGTAAACAGAGGGAGAATGTTTAAAAGACGGCAACTCTTCTTTGCGTGCTGTAGAACACGACAGTTAGTTACAGGTAATCATGCAAAGCCTGGAAGCAGGGTGGGATGTAATTCACAGACAAATGGCCACACACCAATTCAGACATTTCCACCTCAAACTGATGTTGGACATCGCCATTCACTACAGAAGGGAGCAGAATAAATACATTTCCTGCTGTCTTGTGCTTTTACTTCACAGGAATGTAAACGAAACGTTTTTTCTTTAACATCCGTCTGTACAAAGTCCTTCTGCAATGTTAGATGAATTCCCTCAGCCAAGTAGGAGGAGAGCTTGCCATTTTAACTGATTAACCAGTGAGTAACCAACCATGCAAAGTGATTCCATTCCAGTTTTTAAATACGCAGACTTCTGCAGTCTGCAAGTCAAAATTGTTTCTCCACTCATAAGTCACACGCAGTGTGCATTAAAAAAGTCTCCCAGCAATTTTAAGAAAATCGGCTTTCTGTCATTTTTAGACACTTTTGTGATTGACAAAGAATCCAAGGAGACAGAGAATTGGTAAATTTATGACAACGAGTTTGACAGTCGGAGGTATCTTTCAAGCAGCCATCCAGAGGAAGGACTCATCTGTCAGACAGCTCAACTTAAACCACCACTGTTAAAACGGCAAGAACACCAGGTCTCGGTCTGTCATGGATTACCAGAAACATGAAATATTACAGGCAAATTCATCAGGGCACTGTCAAATCTAACAGGAAAATACTTCTAGAAAGCTGATAGTTTTTAAACTTGAATTTTTATCTGTGCGCTTTTTTTGAAAAGTAGAATTGATACATTTTTTTCTTCTAATTCACAGCTCAATAGCAAAGGGGATTAACCGGGGTATATTTTACTGAGAGATGGACTCTACAGGCAGCATTGTATTTAATTCCTTGAAGAACACAACAGTTAAATAACAAAATGTGAATTTGACAGTGCCCTTGATTTACTAGCTCCTCATAAGGCTGAGCCAAAAGAATGTTCCAAGAGTTAATGAATCACTTAGACCTTAAAAAACAAAACGTATGCACATCCATAAAAAAAACACATGAACCAATTCACACAAACAAAACCGAACAAGTCACCATGCTTTTCTGGTACCGGCTGGTGTTAGACGTCTCACTCTACACGGATGTATCATGCTCTTTCACTTCAGGTATTAGATACTGATCAGTAAACAGAAACCCCACACGAGTACAAGCTGTAGACACCATGCACAAGCTCACATGGCAGATGTAGCCTGTAATATTGAAGCATCCACTCCAGTTGCCATACTACAATGACTGGACAAATTTAGGAGTAACTCTCCAAATTAAGTGGTTTGCTTGTCTGCTGCGACATTTTGGGACATTGAGTATTTGAATTGCTATGATTATACAATAAAGTCAAGTAGATGTAGTCATGCCAATATTTTGGGTTTTTCTGGTACTTTGGAGATAAAGCTTAGATTAGAATTCAAACACGGGCTGTTGTCTTTGAGTTAAAACTTGGGGAGCTAAACAAGGAGTTAACATGAAAATAAAAGCTTTGGGTTCTACAGAGGTACACAGAGGAATGGAGTATACACGCACAATACACACCATCAGCACTGTCATGCTTGAAAACGTCTGCATGCATTATTTTTTCACTCAGATTCAACCCTCCTCTCATAAAATAATCACAAGTAGTTAGACTAGATGAATGAAATGGCAATTCTTTAAGTCAGCACTGCAAACATCTGCTTGAAGAGTAAGTTCTCTGCAGGAAACCTAGGAACATGTGTTATGTGTAAATGATGGTATTTCCTGGCCCTTCTCAAGTCCATGCATGAAAAAAACAAAAACAAAAACAAAATAAAACACGTTTTAGGAATCAACTACCAAACACAAACACCACAATACACAAAGAAAAGAAAACAGCATGATGAAAATGCATAAAAACAAAAGACCTCTTTGGCACTTGAAATGTTAATTTGTTTTGAAACTGCTCAGTGGTGTTATGGAAGAAAACAAAGTCCTGTCCAAAAGACACCTCACAACATGGTATACAAGCATGCTAAGGAACAGCAGATGGGATCAGCTAAAATTATGCCTTTATCTAAGGTGCACATAGAACTCATTGGTACAATCTCACTGCACCCTGAGAACACAATGTTCTTTTTTTCCCCTTAACTTAGAATGGAGAATTTTCGGCTGAAACAAGTAGCACACAATGCTCCCTGAGCCTGCCTGCAGAGGGTGCGGAGCTCTGCCAATTGCTGCCGACTCCCCCAAGTGCCTGAGAAGCACAGCAACCAGCAGAACACATGCAGCAGATGGACACAGATGGAACAGGCTCAAAAGACACCAGGTGTAACAAATTCAGGAATGAGATCTTCGTCGATAAATTCCTGGAACGACCCTATGCTTCTGTGGAATAGTGGATGAAATATGAGGTTTGGAAAGGCAAGATGGAGTTGATTCTTTCTGAATACCTTATTTCCATCAGGGTTGTGGATAACTGTAGTTTGGGGCTCCTGAGCAAGAACAAAATAAAGAGAAAAAGAGTTCTCATTGGTAAATACGTTCTCATTAGCGTGAGGGATGCAAGAAGAGCCAGCTCAGAAATGCTGAACAGTGACAAGAGCTAAAACAAACGTTAACTGTTGCCAGAGGATGATGCTGGATGTCTCTAATACAGACTTCCTCAACAGCAAGCCAGCAAAAAAGACCGTCTAAAATAATGCAGCAGCATGCAAAGACCTTATTCATGACCAATGCACACAGGGCTTTGAAGCTCTGGAGACCTGCAGAGGCTTTTTTTTTTCACAAGGTCACACTAAGTGCTTTGCTCCTTTCCTTGCCTGAGCCAGGCCAGACAAGAAGGCCAGGAATTACCTCTTTCCTTTAAGCATGTTTGCTTGTATTAGTATTAACATAGCAGTGACCGAATAAAAACACAGATGGATTGAGGAAGATTAAGTAGGAGCTAATTGTGTTTAGTAGACTGGTACCAACTGCTGCCCTGGCAGAGCTGCACAATAAGTGAAAGAGATCTCTGCACTGTTTTCAAGAGTAATTTCTCCAAATTCTTTTCCCTTTAAAAAAAAAAGATTAAATAATGTTCGAAACAGCAGTTGGCCAGAGTACTTTCAGCACATTGTACATGCCTATGTCAGGTACAAAACCTGTTAACTGCTCCTTAAAATTACTTGGCAATGTGTGCTTCAGTACTAGGTGTACAAAAAAATTAAAGATGAAAAATCTCTCCCAGTGTGTGTGAATTTTCCACATTTCCCCAGTGATGCGTACAGGCACAGGGGAAGCACTGCCTCACAAAATCAGGCACGTAGACACTGGCATTTGTATTTGTGAGCCTTGTGACACACGTGTGGCTAACAAATAGGAGCTACTAATAAAAGCAAGATTGCAGTAGAAACATCTGTGAATAGCACTGATCAGTAATATGTTCCTAGCAGAACCTATTAACGAATAAAGTCTCCTGCAGATTTAAACGCAGGAGAAGTAAGCAAAAAGGCTTAGGACTAGACGCCTCTCGATCCCAGGGAAGACTTGCAAAGTCCTGCTGACTCTCAGGAAATATGGAATGAAAATCTGAATAAGGTCCACTTTGTGGTTGCCTAGCAATCGTCCTGTTAGCTCTCCTTGATATCAATATTAAAACTAAGACGAAAGCGGAGAAAACAGAAAACAAAAGAGCTTTTTTTTTTTTTTTTTTAAAGCAGAAGGTTAGCATTAAAAAGATTCAAACAATCATCAGGCAAAGAGCTAAGAGCAACATAAAGCGCATTCTTCTCACTTTCTGGCACAGCATGCAAAAAATCTGAGGACAGTTACAAATGCCATGACTCTACTGCATCCAGCTTCCACAGAATGTTGTCTGTTAAGAAACACGCTTGAACAATGGACTTCCTCACACCAAAAAAAACCACAATTCAAACAAAGGGCTTTTTCAAAACCTGTTCTTAGAAAGCAGAGTAAACGCATGAAAAAGCAAAAAAGAACAAAGAGCAAACAGAAGACAGTCAAAAACTTCAAGATAGCATGAGAAGGAAGATTCCAGGTATACCAGCGCCGGGGTAGGAATATTTTCCTTGGGGCTGGTTACCACGTTCGTTTTGTTGTTTATCTGTAGGTATGCAGAAAATAGAAACAGACAGGCCTTAGAACCCTCAGCAGACACCGCATCTATATCTCTCTGTATAGAACATCTATATACAGATATAGATATCTATATATAGATATAGATATGGAAATAAAGAATCACAGAAAGATGAACTTATGAACTTGCAAGAATGCTAACAATAGCTCTTATAGCTAGCTGCAACTCCTCCAACCATGTCAGCTACAGCTTCCCAGATGCACTATAAGAAGTTTTGCATGAGGTACAGATGATTTCAGCCGTGACATTTAAAAGAACAGAGAGCCATTAAGTAGCAGCTAAACACATGTGAGAAGAAAAAAGAATTAATACAGGCTTGAGGAGAGTATTCATCAGCCATCATGATTTTGTGTCATGCGACAGTATTAAATGATTGCACCCAATTTTACTTTTTTTTCCTAATTACCAATCAGTAGCATAAATAATATTTGATTCTTCATAGCTCTTCAGACATCTACAGATTTGTTCTGCTGTCTTCTGGGAACAGATCTGAATAAATATAACTGATGCTGGAAAGAGACTGGTGCCCCTTTTAACTTTTTTGGGTGTCATTTTCAACAAAACAATTGCCTGCTGTGATTTCTGTAAGTTCAAGATTCCTGCAGCAGCTGAGCAGCAGCCTCTGAATTTTGGTACCGTAAGCTGATGGTGTACGGATTCACTCTGCAGTATCTGTAGTCCTAACCCACACATCACTGTGTATCTGCTTAGCTGACATCTAGGTCACCATGCTAATTCTTCAGCGCAGCACAGCATCACACCTTTACAAGACTTCTGGCTTCTGCTTATACAAACTTTCAGCAAAGTTAGCAATAAGTTTAAGGGTATCTGATTCTTTAAATCCATTTTTAAAAGTCAGCTTTCATAAATATCATGGTATGAAAAGAACAGAAATTCTAAAAATCATGTACCAAGCCACTTGTTACATGCACTAGAAAGCAAGATTAAAGTATAGGTCAAATTAGTTTGAAATACGTCATTTGGTCTCTAACAATTACTGGGAAAAATTTTCCTGTACGTTTCCATCATGTCTGATTTTAAGAGCAGTCCAAAGCAGCATGCAGAACTGGGTGCATAAACAAGGAGTCTGGAGAGACTCTGATCCAAAAAATTTCTATGGAACCTTACAGTCATACTGCTTAATAATTAATATGAAAAAAACAATGAAATTAAAGGACAAAATTGTTCCGTTAATGAATTGTTGTAGAATTAACTTCCTCATTTAAAGAAAAGCTCTAGCAAACGTCTAAGGCATTTTTTCTTCTAAAAGAAGAAAAAAAATGGTTTTCATTCTAAAATCAATCAGCAAATGAGGATGTGCTAAGTAATATACATGAAAAAGCATAAAAAAAGAGGAAGTCCTAAGAATAGGATGGAATAAACAGAGATGAGCAATAAACAACTGATTTCTAATTTAAGCCTCCCAGGGACTCCAGAGCCTTGGGTGAAGCACACAGCTTCTCAGCAGCGCAGCTCTGTCCATGTCAGTGCCCTTCCTAATTCCTAATTCCTAATTCCTAATTCCTAATTCCTAATTCCTAATTCCTAATTCAAGCCTTTGCAAGATAGCACCGCTGGGGAAACGCACTGCAATTAATTCATGTCCCCAACAGTTTTTCATGATTATTGTACTTTGGTACAGGTGTGGCAGATGATTTAATGATAGTAGGAATTAAGCCTGCAGCTTATGTTGGATGTGCCTGGATGATAGGAACACCAGTGAGGTTTGCATTACTTAATAACAGACCGCGAACTTCCTCATCTGAACAAAGATTTGACTTTCAAGAACGTAACACAGCCTAGTTAGTTAATGCCAGAGAATGTTATTTTGATTCTACCTGTTATTTAACAATATTTGTAATAGGGCCCGTTCCCTCATAGAGGATAAAAATAATTTTCATTGATTTAAAATCAAAGTTCACGGTACTCTACAGCAGAAGGACGTGAAACCAATTTTTTTAATAATGGTTCTTCCTACAGAAACTGTCATTTAGAGAAAATGTAATTCGTTAGTGAGCTCCAAATGTTTACTTTCTGTTCCAACATAGTTATTGCCAGCTAAGTTTCATTTACCTACTCACTATTACACACACTTAGTGGTATTTCAGCCATAAGTTGCAGGGGTTTCTGAACTCAAGACAGGGAGAAAAAGAACCTTGGTACATAATTCCACTCACAGGGAGACATACTTATTTGTGGGTATTTTATATACCAGCTAACTTGCCTAGGTATTTATGGGACTGTGAAACTGGTGAAGCCTGAACTTCTTACTCAGGAAAAACCTTAAAAAACCACCCTACTACTTCAAGACATGAAAGTTCTCTGTAGGAGAATTATGGCATAGTGACAGACACATAGAATGTTGCTCGATGGCATACTAAATCTTCCAAAACAGAAGAAAAATCAGGTATTAAGTTGTATAATTAAATGTTCTTGTTTTGGTGACAGCGTAGTCCTTAGAAGACTACAAACAAAAACCACGGAACGAAAGGCACAGATAAATATAAAATAAAAACATGAGAAAAGCAGCAATTTCACCAGATTTCGTACAGTTCCATTCAGTAGTAGCTAAATAAAAATAAAATTAAAAAAAAAAAAAAGGTGATATGCCAAACAAATGCTTGCTGTAGAATACATAATGAAAACAGGTTAATCAAATTCCCATTCCAATTTTGCCTGAGTAAGGAGAGCAGGCTTGGGTCCATACTCCCTTGATGAAGCCCTATAAAAATAAACAATATCCATTACAGCTACTGCTGAAAACTGAATATATTCAAAACTTCTTCGTAACATAACGTAACATTCATTATTAAAAGCAGAGATACATAGCAACTCAACATTAATTCCTCTGTATATATAGAACTTTGAAACTTAGAGAGAAAACAGCAATAAACTTCATGCTTTCTCTCTCACACAGAATATACACCGGTGCTTTTTTTTTTCTTATAGCAACACCTTGTGTATTTTGCACGTATTTTAATGAAAGAGCAAAATGACTCCAAAAGGAATGAAATATTTTCATATGGAAAGTTCAGTTATACCGATGTGGTGATCTTTTATTTGTTATGAAGAAGGAAAGCTGTCATACTAGTACGTCACTTGTCAAGAACCACTCTTTTAGGTCTGCTCGTGATGCAGGCTGGACGCACATAAATGCTGCCAACAGCTGGGCATGACTGCAGAATAACCACATCTTTGGTCAAAACGTTATAAAAATGGTTTAAGAAACAAGATGTGCATCTTGGGACTTCATCTTTCACATGATACTTCCATGATGAAAAGATAAAGCCCACTTCACGTTCAGGGTACCAGAAATATCTTCGCCACAATTTTCCAGTAATTCTCATTTGGGCGCTGTTCCCAATGGTCTCTGCCACTGCAGCTCCTCACTGTCCCACAGAGCAGACCGTTTACCTACAGAGCTACGTGCCTGCTCAGCCCAGACTGGCACTGCTTGCTTTGCAAGGAGAGCTGCACATTCCAGTGAAAGGTGTGGAGGAGGAGCATTTGCCTTCTCTCTACCTGCAGCAGCAGCACAGGACGCCTGGGATATCACAGCAGATCATCACAAACATCGCAAAACTCAGATTCAAAACCCTAATAAACAGGAGCACAAGTGGGATCACAGAGGCCAAACGGCTGCAGAGTAGGTTGAGGAGAAAGAAGAGAGACTGGCTGCCAGGTGGGACGTGTTGTGACACAACCCAGCCATGAAGGAAGTTAGCTGGGAGACTGTAGCATGGAAAGCTGAGAAAGTGTGCTGTGACTCCTGAGCATGTCGTACGGCATCCTGACCTCCAGGCGCTCAGCTGAGGGGATGCGATGCCACTGTGCAGAGCAACGCAGTCCGTGTTATGTTAGTAATACTATTAGCTCTAAATAAAAGGGGATTTTACAAATTAATGGAAGGCTGTTATAGGATTACTATTTTGTTACTATTTTTATTTACTAACGACAGCTGCATTGGCCAATGTTACATCTACTTTTTTGTTTGTTTTCATATGTCCCCAGGTAAAAAAAAATAAAAATAAAATAAAATCTTGCTAGAGAGAACTGCAGAACAATTCACCGTGGATGACATACAGCAACTGCAGGCTTAAAATTCACACGGCTGTACTGTGAAGTCTTGCATTTTCTTGCAGTATGTTAACAAAACTAAATGCAACTGTTTGGTTTCTAGGTGTGAATGTTTCACCGGAGGAAAAATCTGTCAGATAAAGATCCTCACCATCATCTGAACACTCGAACTGGACTTCCTTTTCTGAATTGACCAGTCAGAGAGAAAGGAAAAGAAGAAAATGTGACTGGTTGGATTTAAAGTATCAATGCATGGAGTACAGTATATTTATTTATTTATCTTTTTTTTTTTTTCTTTCTTTTTAAATAGGAAAAGACAGCTTAAGCTGTAGGAAGGGGTGGAAAATGCTATGGAGAATACAGTACCTCAATAAAATAAATTACAAAAACAGACTTCCCCAGATGTAAATTTACTCCCTTTGCTCCACATGACCATGCAGGCAAACAGCAGATACATAACACGTGCTGAAAACCAAAGTATCAAATCCCAGCAAGTGTAGTTTAGGCAAAATTTTGGCAACAATTGTTTGTAGTATTATGATAAAAACCGAGATAAAACAATACCATTGTAGATCTGTAGGAGGAATGATATTTAAAAAATAAAAGTTGTTCAGCTGTACATCAAATTTCTATATTCCACAATGACATCTATTAAGGATTTTCCACAAAATGACAGAATAGTACTGAATGTGTGCTTCTCCAAATAACTAAGGTATCTACTTGCTTGTTAGTGGGAAGCACTGAAATCATAGCGTACTCACTTTATTTTATGCCAGTCAAGCTTTTTTTATTGGAAAAGTGTGAGTATTTAAGAAAATAGGGACAAATACACTATGAATCTGTTATTTCAGTATACAATGTTTTGTTCAAGTAAAAGGTTCAGATTAAATCATAAATTAAAATTCAGGTCAAAGACACACTTCTGAGAAAACATGCAGAGCACAGAAGAATCTCTTTTGAATTATATAATGAAAGATTGAGGCACTTATTTTCATCTTCAGGAGTCCTCTAAGAAAGGAAATAAAATATTTTTCATTGCTGGATTTTTTATTTATTTATTTTTTTAAATTCTGTCTGTTTCTCAAAGTATTTTTCCAGAAAGTTCATTTGCGAAGCATCTCTCCTCCTGCAGGATCTGGCGACACGAGAATAGGAGCTCTAAATTGTGTATGAAAGCTGCCAAAATGTTCCCTTCTTAGCAAGAAGTTCGTCAGGATGAGCTGATTTGTTGAGACAGTAAACCCCTCAAGTTCTGCCAAATATAGCAAGTACATCTGGCAGAAAACACCTCATGTGGAGCCGAGACTACCAGTAAACCTTTGGTATTATTATTTGGTATACCAAGGAATCTAATGAGAAGTCAAGGGGAAACATGGAGACAACAGAGCTACAGATAAGCACTGATACCTTGAAAACTAACAAGCCCATCACCAAACCATCGTTTATATTTATAAGCTAATTAAAAGCATTCAGCCACACAATCATCCTTCACTGAAATATCAATAAAAACATTTTTTCCCAGCAGTTTTCTATTTCCCACTAATTAAAATCCTTGCTTTCCAAATATTTCTTTTATTTCATTTTTAAATTTTTATCTAACAACTTTAATCATTTTAAATATATAATAAGAAGCACTTATTAACACATTTTATAATGAAAAGAAGTAAGAATACTCAATTCTAAGAACTGGCAGAAGTTACAGGCAGCTGATAACTAAGAATACGTATTTGAAAGCATGTGTTTAACCTACCTTAACTCCATCTGGCTTTTTCAGCAAACTCTTGGCTGCTGTAAAAGGAGACAAGTAATTTCAGTGTCAGGTGGTTACCACGGAGCTCAACCAGCTACGCAGCAAACCCCCGTTGCCTCCCAGCTGCAGACACATTTTCAGTTTTTATTTCCTTCTTTTGTTGCTCTGAGTATTGGAAATGAAGTGTTGATAATACTTAAGAAACTAGAAATACTTCAGATATCACACACCTCTTCTTCCACTGATTAAAGCTGTTGGTTAACCATGATTACAGAATGAGAAACCTAACTTTGCTGGGTGGCATACAGGAAACAGATGCATCCGGTACCTTAATGATGCTATCCATTTGAGTCATGAAAATAACCAATATCACATCAATAAGAGCACAGTGAGGTGCACTATTGCCTATTTCATTTAACAAAAAGTGAACTGTGTTTTTAAAAAAGCACCTCTGAGCACGGCTCACTGGGGACTTCCCACCACGCCAGCATCAGTCCCTCGTGTGACAGGCCAGGGAAGGCACAGCTGTGAAGGAGCAATCTGCTAGTGGAGTGCTGTGCTGCAGGAGGCCTTCCTGGGAGTCATTAACAAGGAATGGCAGCTTTGTTTCCACTTCCAGCAAGGAAAACCTGTCTGTTACTTCTTGAACGATGTTGCACTGTGATCAAATTTCTTCGAAATAAGTAGCGGGGACTGATGAGCAAAATCTCACTTTGTTCTAAGGGTTGTTAGGCTCCAAATCCCATCACTTAAAGCAGCAGCAAGAATCAGGCCAAATTATTCCAATTTACTAAACGGAAAGGGCTAATGTGCAAGAAACCACAGCACAGCCCAGAACCCGCAAGCATTCACAGCAGAAAAACATGCCTGGAGACCTACCAAATTCAAGTGTGCTATTCACAAAAGCATAAATGCTTGATGACTCTCTGCCAAAGACTTGAAGAGGAATAAATGACAAAATAAGCCTGGCATCTTTAGTTTTATTGTTGTTTATGACTCAATCATCCTATTAGAAGGTATATCACAACTTAGGTTAAAATTGCTGTTCTGCACACGCTGCTTCACTCAGAAGCAGGAAGCCTTTCTGGAAAAGAAAAGCTCCAGGCAGCAATCTGGCAGAAAGAAAGGGAGGCAGGCCTGACGTGAGCTTTCCATCCTTATTGCTATCTTTCTCTTAAAAACAAAATGAAAGCCAACCAAACAAAAAGAAATGATTGGAGCTTGCTAGACTGAGGTTGCTCAAACCAGTTGAGGATTTCGGAGCTAAGGAGTGATCTGGCCTAAAGCTGAAGTTCATTTGTGTATTTGTCGCTCACTCGCTACATCTGCATGAAGTGCTCATTTAGCTCTGTGCAGAGAACAGACAAAGTAAAATCACCTCAGAAACTGTGAAGAAATAACTGATGTCCGTTATTGTGCTATTTACATTTTTTAAAAGAGCCTAAAAAATGAAATCAGGCAAACGAATTTTATTAATTATGGACATCAGCTGTTAGACTGCTGTTACAACTTTCACAAGGCTCATGATTTCCAACTAAAACTAACACAAATAAATTGGCCTGCATTATGCAACAGGGACAGTGCATGTTTTTATTTACAGAAACGTGTGAAATGATAATTAAAACGAAATGTCTTACATAATTTGGAGGGGACAGGATACACACTGCTGTAATGGGTGCTTTCAGGACCTGACACATATGGTCTTAGACATTACACCACAGCAAACATTCTAGGTGCTCTAGAAAGTCAGTTAGGCAAAGCAAAGGAAATAGCTATTTCTAGAACCTAAGATCAAAAAACCCAGAAGTTATTTGCTTTTGAAGCCTGCTTTATACCACTAGAACTTATAGAAATAAGGGAAAACACACATGAACTGTTACAGGCTGCTGCTCATAACAAACTTCTGAGTTCTTTCAATGCTTAACCAACACTACATGTTATATGTAGAAAATTAAACAAAAGGCAGTAAAATGAAGGCACTGAAGCAGTAACTACAACTATTGTGTCTATGGCATTGCCAGCATGTCCTTTGAAATGTGCCTGGTACAGATTATTATGCAGTATTTTATGTTATAGGATGTATTTCATACTCAACTGCCTTTGCAATGGTCGTTTTTGTCTTGGAATGTATTACTATTATTTTTTAAATGCTTTAATGCATCTTTCTCTAAGCACAGATACTGCATACAAATCAAATATTTAAAGAATTTGCAGTAGCGAAGCAATTAGCGTATTCTAAATTAAGCCCACAATGAAAGATTTCTTGCAACTACAAGCAGTAGCTATAAATAAAACCTAGCGCAGTGCTAATAAGCCAGAAAGCAGACTAACGAGAAATGGCACTGTGACAACATGAAGAAATTAAAGTGATTTACAGCAAACAGCAATTTTGAGAGAAAAAAGATGTTCCTTTCACGTGCTGAGGGTCTTACCTCACAAGAAATATACATTCCACATAAAAGGAAGAAAGAAAAAGGAAAATAAAACACTTTTATAACCTCATTGTTATGGACAAATGACCTTCAAAAGCATGCTTTGAAATGAATCACAACGAACAAACAATTTGAAAAATAAAATGTCACCAAAGGGGTATTATGGATCATTATGGTATAAAACAGAGAGGATGGCTGAAAAAAAATCAAGAAAAAAAAGCCAAAACCCTGTTCGCTTCTCTTGCCCAAATCACATTTTACAACAACTTCAGCTTTTTTCCTTCATGAAGGTTGAAACTGACCCTTACATATACAGACAGTGACAGTTATGGAAAGCGATGAGAAATGACATATTTTTTTTGTATTTAAAAACACTTCATTTTACAAAATATGCAGCCTACAGCATTCCCATCTTGAAAATGAACTGAAAGATATTGGCAGTTCATTAAGCCTTAACCCAGTAAAATTTACATAAACGTAATCTTCTGTGTATGTGGACATTAAATATAGGGAACTAACTCAGAAGGAGAACGTGTGTTTCAAGTGCTATGCAAACTGAACAAATTGTTTTTGCATTCATTATTAATTTTGGACGATTCCATGATTACTGTTATTCAAAATATGCCTAAAGCATTACCATGTTTTTGCCTATAATTTAATTGATGTTCCACAGTTTCATCACTCGAGTAGGAAGATTGTAATATTACTGATTTTTAAATCTGACATTCTTCTTAACTACACACCTTCAGATCTCAAATGAGAAAATGAAAAATTCAGCAGAACATCGTAGTTCCAGTCACAGTGCTGTTGAGGACAATTGTAACTCTACCAACAGCAAACATATTTTAGCTTTTGCTATTAAAATTTATTTAGTATAAAGACCTAAATCTCCACATACGCTCACTATAAAATTATTTCATGTAGAGGAAACTTCTCTTGTTTTACTAAACTAGGTAATAGGAAAGAGGGAAAAGACGAATTAAAAACTTTAATTCATTTCTTATTTCTTAGAAAAGCAATACAGAATGAATGTGTCTTGTTTTTTTTGTTTTAAAACAAGTCACAATACAATCTTGGAATGAGATTTCAGGTATAGAAAAATAAATGACTTTTCAACTGTTGTCTGACCATACTTACTCATACGGAACTAGATGTATTATTTTTGATTTTCCTCCACCAAAATAAGACAGGAAAATTCTGCCTGCTTTTCAAAAGATAACGTAAAAATTGCAGAGACAAAACTCACATACTACCTAAAATTTACACCACTGATGTCTGCTACAATTGATTGTACTTAGTCCAAACAGCTTAAATTCTCTTGTTTGTTTCTGCAAAGGAAAAAACTTAAGATATATCATAAGTTCCTTAAATAACAAAGATCTTTATGTACTAATAAATCCTAATTATATCTTAGTCCTCATCACAGAGATCAAAACATAAAGACTATATGAATCTGGAGCTCAATAAACATACCTGAGAAATTTCTGGTAGCCAGCATCGTTGTCAAAATGGCCCCCTGTGTACACATACATTTTCTCAAATTAGTAACATATTTGTTTGAACTACTGAATGACAACATGACAGAAAAAAAAAAGGGTAAACGAGTAAATCACATGAACTACTTAGTTACATAAACTGCCTAATTAACCCCGAAAGAATGGATTGGCTGTGCATTACCTGTCATGATGGCGTGAAAGCATAAATTGTAATTTAATCTTAATTACACATCTACTAGCAAACCTGCCAATCTCAGAGTTATTAACTGTAAGTAGGTAATGCACAGACCACAAGTGCTTACAGCACAGTAACCAGCAACACAATATATAGCTGAATATGAAACAGATTTCACTCATTAGGTTGGACTCTCCTTTTTCATCGGTAGAGGAGTTTATTTTAATGTGCTAATTAGAAAATTTCAGATTTGCAAAGCTATCCTGTCTATTCAGGAGAAAATAAATCAGAACCTAGAAGAACAACCTTAGGGATTTTTCTTCAACAAATCATTTTTTATGTGGATAAATGAAGGCAATTGCTGTTATCTGGAATCCAACAAAATTAAGCAATATTCATATTAAAATTTCCTTCTTAAAACAATCCTTTGTAATGGGTTAGAAAGGCAATCAGATTTGCAAAAAGATGCATCAGTTCCAGCATTATATAGTTTGTAATGCTTAGTAGCACAGTTCACAGGAAAATATCATGTTCTCTCTCTTTGGTTAAATGATCCTCATGCTCAATAGCTGCTCATCCATCAAACAATTCATATGGCAGTAACATTCAAGGTAAATTCCCTTGGGGACCATTTGTTTCATAGATGAACTACAAGCCAAATTATACCTTTTTCTCTCCAAAATTATCTACTCATTCTTGCAGAAGTTTTCATTCTTACCTTTAATTTTCTTCTTGCATTGAACTTCTTCAAGCAATCTACAGTCTCCTGTCTGTGCATCATAGAGGCAACAGTGGAACGTTGCTAAGGAAATAAGAAAGGAATTACTTTAATGCACCCAAACAGACACGTAGCTTTTCATTTACTTCACTACATACATACGATGACCTACATGGTCCAATCCTTAAGTCTTCAATTCCTACCCTGTGTGAGTAATTCCTGAGAGCTTGTACACATCTGGGAAGTTTCCAAATCGACAAAAAACAAGGTCTCATTTTACCTAGTCTTTACCCTCTTGAAAATAAAATCCCTCTTGAAATACTTTTCTTTTTCCCCACCATTTCCTTAGTAAGGACTGATAAAAACACAGAACCTTAAGGGTTTGGGTTACAAAGCATAAACACACTCCAAGTAATACACTAAATTATGGTTTTTCAAAATATGTTTTAGAACAAGAGGGTAGATTTTCTTCAACATTAGTGATACTGAGTGAGGCATAGAAGCAGGAAATATTTCAGAAAAAGTTCAGCAGTACCTGCATTTTCCCTGTAACCCAACTCAATCTGCATCGTAATTGTAAAGGTGAGATAATGCAGCCTACTGCAATGAACAGAGCTGAGAACCAGCTATGCATCTCACTGTGACTTTCAAAGTATCAGCCCAGAACACATGTAAAGTCAAAGCACAGCATGTACTGAGAACTGTAAAGTGGTCCTGAATCCAGCAACACAAAGGCAGCCCCTGCTAACACTAATCTGACTCGCAAAAAGTCCATCAATTAATCACTTTTTAATTACTTTTTTCCTCGAGAATTTAAAATAATGCTCTAATTACAGGAGTGAACTTCTGCATCATGAATTCAAGGCAAAGAAGTTTGCTTCTGTAACATTTCTTGTCACAGGCTGAGACCTCAGTACATGACACTGTTGACTGTATCTGTATGGTCACACTTTTACACTCTACCACGTAAATAGCTGCAACAACACCAAAAGTAAGGACAAAAATTCTCCCCTGAACACCTTCAGTGGATGCTAGAGTATACTATAAGGTGACTTGTCTTTCAAATTCTTTTGTTAAACATGTGGAAGTTACTTACACAGATCCATGGGTGCTTCAGTGCTTCTGATGCTGTGATACGTTTTGCTGGGTTGATGGTAAGCATTTTATTGATAAGGTCCTTTGCTTCAGGAGTCACTGTATCCCATTCTGGTGAGGGAAACTTAAGAGAAATACGCACGTGTGTATTATCTTACATGAACACTATACAATTTTACCTAAAGACTTCTATTGATAATAGTTCTGTGATATTAATGGCTAATTTTAAGGTAAAAAATACACTTTTCTACACCTAGAAAATATTGAACAAGCTAGACTTGCAAGCAGTGTTTTTCTCCTTTACTGTTTTAATTTTTTTTGATTTGGTTCAGATGCAGAGAGCATTTCTGTGTTTACCATAGCGTGATGCCAACTGATACACACAGAATAAAACAGCAACAGCAGACAGAATAAGATTCCAGTCAACTGAGAGGAATATGGTCATACAGCATCTGACACACACCTAATTTCACTTTTAATTAAGACAAAAATATTATTATTCAAACTCTTTGTTTGCTTTCTTTCAATGTTAATGCTAATTGGATAGTTACGGTACATAAATTTAACTAGAGTCAGTAATTTAACACCTCCCTGCTCAGCAAAATACTTACACACACGCTCTAAGTGTCTGCTCAAATGCAAATATATGTCAGCTGTTGTTGTGAACAGACCTTAACCTTGAATATTTCATTTTCCAGTATTAAAAAATGTTTATTCTTGTATTGTAAGAACTTGACACCATCTAGACGCAGTGCTTCACGGGATGTGCTACGTACATACAGTTCAGGCACAGAGCTCTGTCTCTGCACTGACTCCTTTCTTGCCCTCTCAGCTGCAACCAGAATTCCCCAGTGTCACTCTGTTTATTGCTGTATGATTGCTTTGAATTAGAAGAAGACTAGACAAACTGTATGTTCATTTCCACTGAAAGGCCACAGTATAACAATCTCCTTTCAGTCGCTACTCTCCAGGACTGGCTTCAAATAAGACCTTAAAAATTAGAAGGTTCAGTATTTTCCTCTTCATCATTCACAAATGATCTAAAGATGAGAACCAACGGCCCTCTGTCTGTTTAATTTAATATAAATCGATTATGTTGCAAAATTCAGAATGCCACCAATCATCTGCTGCTACTTATCAGCAGTCATACTGCTTATTTTTCGGATACACGTGCAGTTAATGAAACTGTTCTTCTTGAGGAGCTCTATAGCAGCTTGTATTTACAGAAGTGGGCAACACAAGAGTATTGGGATATGTATTTAGACAGCTAAAGGCTTTTTAAAAACAAGTTAGAATAACTGACTGGCTAAAGTGATAAACCATAAAGAAAACAACAGGCCTTTAGGAGTTCAGAAATATAGAGTCTATAAGAAGCACAAAGGTCAGGATAACAAACTTGCATGACTTATACAAGGACCAGACAATGAAAGCTTGGAGAGCTGTAGGGAAACTGAATTTATTTTAGCAGGGATGTTCCATCCTTACAAAGCCTATGTCACTAGAGCGACAATTACTACCCTGAGTGACTCATAATGATAGCCAATACAGGAAAAATAAAAAAAAAAAGATTGCAAAATAAATCTAATTTCACTTTTCACTCCAGGAGACTCCTTCTTAGAGGTACAATTACAAATAATTCAGAAGACAGAGCGTGGCACATACATCATAAGCACCAGCCTTGATCTGCTGGTAGAGTCTGTGCTGGTCTTCATCCCAGAAAGGAGGATAACCCACCAGGAGGATATATAGAATGACACCTGTAGAAATCATAGTAGTATTAAGTGATTTCAACAACAACAACAACAAAAACCCAGAAAGTCATTTTGCATCTGGTAACCATGCAAAACAAATGGGTTTTGGAGATTACAGTAAACATAGGGTTCACAGGATAAGTTCCTACAGTGTGGGAAAATGCATATCTGAAATAAAATCAGATCAGGCTAACTGAGAATGTCTAGCTAACTGGAGAAACGGATCTGTACTTTTCAAAGCTCATGGAAGTTCTATGAAAATAACACTTCTAGTGTTACCACGTTGTCTGTACTGTTGTCTGTAACATTCTGTTTTAACTAATTGCATACAAAGAAAGCCTGGGCAGCTCAACTTATCTCTATAAACATATGGTTGATAGGAAATTATTTATGTTCAAGAATTGTGGAGATGGACTTAGGGACACGGTTTAGTGGCCAATATTGGTGATAGTTGGACAGTTGGACTGGGTGACCTTAGAGGTCTTTTCCAACCTTAATGATCCATGGTTGTATGAAATTAAGAAGTCCACCTACTAATGTTACAGGGATGGTTCACTGTTTGAAGAACTGGATGATAAAGCAATTGCTCTCTATTCCATTTAAAAAAAGTTTACTTTCAGAGTTCCAAGCTGCAGTTCTAGAATCTTGATTTCTTCTAAAAATTAATATTGAATTTTAACTAATACCTGCTTTCCAATGTGCAATATAAGGTGTTCTGGACGTCATCTCTCTCTCAAAATACCTTACAGTGGGGACTGAACATTGTCTTTCAGAATCATTCCTTACCACATGCCCACATATCCACAGGTTTTCCATAGGGATCTTTTCGTAAGACCTCTGGAGAAAGGTATCCTGGAGTGCCAGCAAAGCCTGTCACAAGGCAAGGAAAGGACTCTCAAAAACTGCATGTGCTCCATGAAAATCAAGTGATTTTCATATCAGCCAACAACGCACAGGACCTTCCCAAGCCAACCAGCACCAACCACTTCATCTTAAACTTTCCTTTCTATGGAAAACCACCTGAAAGTAATAATAAGAGGAATACTTCCGCAGATGTGGCCCATTCCCTTTCTGCCACCATGCATGGTACAGTGAAAATCCAGCTGGTTACCCATCTGCTCTAGCACTGCAGATTCAACAACTGTGTCAAGGGTCCGGTGACAGTGCAACGGTGGAAGATTTCCAGAAAGATTTCAAGATAGCTGACGAAATTTCGCTTGTGACTTGTCCACTACTGTAAGCTGTAGCAAGACAACCAGTAGTAAAGTGCAAATACAGTTGCCCAGGTTCAGTCAAAAAAGTTAGTGGAGCAGAGGGAGCATGGGAAACACTGAGTGATCCCCTTGGAAATACTCACTGAAAGACAGAATATGCATTCTACGCATGCCCAGAACTATGAACATTGCTTCCCAGGTTTGTTTGTGTTTGTTTGTTGTTTTTAGCCACAAGCCTAATCAAGCCTATTTTAAACTAGCTCCAAACCATACAAATTATTTTAGTAAACATGACTCGCACAGGACTTCTGAGTCCATCTTCTGTCAGCTGTGAATACTGTTTTCACACATACAGCAGTACTTCCGCTGACATTTACAGGGAACTGATTAACAAAACAGAGGGACAGCTAAGCTACACTACTGTAACTCTAAGAAACATTTAAAAAGCCCTGTTCAGTCTTACATGAGGGTTGATTTCCGAGTAAACAAGATAAGGCTAGATTTAGAAAAGCTCACATAAGGAGTAATCTCTCATTTAGAAGACAGAGTAGAAACACTGTTCCAATTTCCTTTTGCAGAGGCAGAAACTCAAATCAACCAGTGCCAGCCAGTGGCAAAGTAACTGCTCAGAGATGCTCGTGATTAGTTTTCATGACAGCACAACTGGCTGTGGCTTAGTATGAAGACAACCAGCTTAGGTTTCAGCCTTCTTACAGCCTTTGCTGTTCATATTTCACTGCTACTTCTAATATCATGTTTCCACTGCAACACTCATGTCCTTCAAGTGATGCCACTTGTGGCAACCTCCTTACAGAAGTTCACAAAAAGCATCTCTGAAGTCATCTACCCTTTAAAATTTAAATGTTCTTCCTTTATTACCAGCAGAGCTGTCTTCTCTAAGGAGAAGTAAAAAATGTAGGTTTAAATGTAGCCTTTTCTTAGGACACTATAATTGGTAAAAACTTAATGATCAATAACATTCTGTACTGTTTCAGTTAGTATATCTGCTCGTACAAGTATCTTTGCCTAAAATAAATGCTTGGAAATTCTTGGAAGGTGAGAATTTGGTGGCTTTAATGAAAGACCACATTATTTCTGAAATACCACAATGTATTCCACAAGATTTGTGCTGAACAGAAGATAAGCAATGAAACTTATGAAAGACGGTGATAATGTGTGAAGCAGACAGCTACAGAAAAAGGAAGCCTTTGCCCTGAAGCTGGCAATCATTTTGGGCTGGGAAGAGGAAATGAAGGAACACATTCTGTACATTCTACTCAGAATGTATCTAAAATAGGTTAACGAAAAATAAGCTTGTGTTTTCCAGTACCCTGATATGAGAGCCATGAATTGTGAAGTAGTATCATACAGGAAACAGTTTGAGCTCCTTTGAGTAGCTAATGAATATATCATCTAAACAGCTTTAAATAGAGTGGTTGCATAATTTTTCTTGGAAGTAGTACTCTACATTAACATTTTGGTTTATGTTGAAGGTAAAGCTGTATTGATGTTCAACCTTATCACAGCTCCACAAACATTATCACACATCACTTAAAACTACACTTTATAGTGAAAATACAGTAGCCAGCTAACTTTGTCTCTTGATGAGGATATAGATGAGCCTACACATACAGATGAGCCTACACATACCAGAAATAACAAGTCAGGAATAAATTATAGCAAACATGAGCACATTTTTCAGAACACTATTGTTAATAGTAGCGAGCAATTTAGCTAAAAAAGCTCGCCAAGCTGGAAACTGTGGCTGCATATTATCTAGAAAAGACTGTATCACCATGTACTCCTATTCTCACACAGCCTACACAAGTATTCAGAGGCCCGAGATAAATGCAGTGCTTTGTTTCGCTCAGTGGTGCACGCATACATGAGATGGCATGTTACTCAACCTGAAGAGCTTACAGTCTCCAAAACCTCTTACACAAAGATTACATACATACTTAACTTCATCAACGGCGAGCACGTCTCGAGTCAAACCTGCACTGGAGGTTTACTATAATGCCACAACACAAACTTAATACAGGGAGATGTATCTTTAACGCAGCAGAAGAGATCACTGCACTAAGACCTGCCCTATGCCTTCACTATCCCCTTGCTAAACTTACGGCCTCTCAGGGCCACTCATGCAAGGATTTCAAAAGAAACTGACAGAACTAACTAACTATGCTGGTATAAACAGTGTAAGCTGGGCATCTTTGGTAACACAGCTCCCTTTGCCTCAGAAATAGATGTTCAAACGAGTAGTCTGGTGAGAAGATAAGAAAAACGAGGCAGCAAGGGGCAAGAAAAATCCCTGAGAGCAAATACAGGGCAGTAGCCTTCTCTTCCTGCACAGCTGGATCCCAAACTGTTAACTACACAAACTAAATTTAGAGCAACTACCAAGGCAAAAAAAAAGAAAATCAGCAGAGCTACTCAAAGCGTTGCGTATTTTAGTCCTTGCTGCAGGGCTGGACTCTAAGACAGCAAGACAAGCTGCAACTAGGACTGAACCTAGCTACCAGCCTGTAAACTGTAGCCCTTCCACAGACGTCAGGGAGACTCACAGTGAGAGTGGAGCCTGCCAGATGCTCCCAGCACACTTAGCACCAGCCAGCAGGGTGGGGTGCTTCAACTACACAGAGGAACAGTTTCTACAAACAGGCATGAAACAGGTTTGTTCTATAAATGCGTGAACTGTGAAAGTATCCCTGTAGTATCCAAGCACACAGACTTCTGGCCAGTTTCCTGCTGGTGCACATCCATGGTTTAAGCAAAGTGACCGTCACACCACAGGACTACACACACATGAGAAAAAAAAAGAAAAAAGAAGAAACACTGATGCAGAGCTATAATTAGAATCAGAGCACGCTATGAGTCACTAAGTGCTGCAGAATCCACTGGAAAGCAGAAAAAATATTCTGGAAGGACGAGAAAGTTCAGCATATCAGAGTTTGCCTTGTTAAAACAGTCTCAAGAAGATGAAGGCAGGCCAGTACTGAAAGCTTTTGCAGAAAAAGTTCCAAAACAGGTAAAGGACCCATTAGTTCTCCTGTGTGGAGCCAGGAGCTGGGCTCGATGATCCCTGAGGGTCCCTTCCAGCTCAGGATATTCCATGAATCTATTACAAATAAAACACTATTCCTTTCTGTCATCTTGCTTCCAGCTTCTCTGTTCCTTACACATGTGTTTTGAAGACACTCTGCTCTCTCTCCCTTCTACCAAGTGCAGCATGGCAGCCCTTGTGATGCTCAGAGGCTGAACCAAGCACTTCACAAGCACCAGCTGCCCAGAAAAACAAAGTGCAAGACTTTACATGGAGCTGCAATCTCATGTGCGTCATCTGCAACCATACAGATGTATCACCTAGAGAAAATAGCCCTGAAGTTCATTTTGCTCATTTTCTGACGAGTTTCCTGTTTTCCAGATGTTCTCGTCATTTAACGCATCACTTGCATTTTGTCTTATTTCTATCTCACTTCTTTTGTCCGAGCCTATTTGTTAATGTGCAAGAGCAATCTCCACTGGCTTTTGCGGATTACTGAAATCCATTTATATAAAGGCTGGGATTTAAAACAGCAGGCTGGCTTATAAAGCTGCCAACATATGTCCAACGGCACTGCCTGTGCATGCACACGTAGATGCATCCCAGATTTCAAACTCTCAATCTCTCAACACACTGCTTGCACAAAATCCGTTGTGCTTCCATTCTAAGCCTTGTGAGCAAGCTCACGATCGCTTTGTTCAACTCTAAGCTGCACTTTCTAGCTGATGTAGATGAGAATATGTAGCTGCTACAATTTTTTTTTTCCTTCCTTAGATTTAAAATGACTTTGGACCTGTGCTTCACATTGTTGGAAAAGGGTTGGTATTTCTGATTGAGTATTGAGTACTTGTATGTGTCCTGCTATTTTAAACGACCAATATTAAATTTTTCTACACTTTTCCTTCGGGCATCTGTGAACCGTAACAAATGATCTGTAATAAGCTTTTTTTTTTTTTTTTAAATCATTAACAAAAAAAGAGAAGAGTTTAGTGGGACTAGAAAGAACTGTATCATACTGAACTCGCTATCCCCCATCCTTTTTCACATCCTGAAGCAGAGCTCTGTACAGGACACTACAATACCCTGCAGGCACTGACTCTGGAGATCTAGTTTATACAGCGAGTTGCCATCTCCAGGAGAGCAGACACCCTCCTCATCCAATGTTACATGAGCTGATCTGAGGCACAGAAAGTGTACTTTTTCAGTGGTCATGCACACACACAGTTTTTTTAGACATTCCAATACACCTTTGTCACCTTCACCACCAAAAAAGCATGCTCTTGATCCCTCCCAGATCAAGTTTGCAAAATCATCAAAGAGGCTGGGAAACTCCAGCCACAGCTCCAAAAGATATTTGTAAGCTATGGACAGACAACCTTCTCCAGACTGCTATGTCAGGTTCAAGGCACTCTTAACCCTTGCTTCCTGGATTTATAGTGTCCATGATCCATGATATGAGATGCTTCCACATTAGCTGTTAAACATTCTTAATAATAGCGTGTTTATTTTGGACTTAGTGGGTCAAAGAACAGTTTTATAAACAGCTTTGTTAGCAGGTCTGAAGGTGCAGTCCCATCTCTGGTCGCAATATGAACCGCTGGGACAGATAACTTGGATTTGCAAAACAAGATTTGGATGTGGACCACTGTCTACAGCCTCAGGCACACAAACCCCACGTTGTTTCTTTTTTTATTCAAGTCACATACAAAAATGATTCCGATGGACAGACAGCTGTTCAGATAACATGTTTTGACTTCTGGGCAGCTGTGCTCAACAGTATTAACCTGCAGCCTTATTCCTCAGTTACCCGAACACCTGACTGGAAGCCAGTCATCTCCTTCCCAGCCTCTACGCCCACACCTCCTCCCCACAGACACAAAGATGAAAGTGAGGAAGAAGGGACTTGTGTGTACCTATCTCTCAATCAAGCTTAGAGGCAGACAAAAGCTGGGACAAGCCAGGAGTGAAGAAACCTGAGTTTCAGGGTCAAGGAATGTCGAAGGCGTTCTGTGCCAACAGAACAGACTTCTGCCAGTTTACTAAATGCAGTTTGGGAAGATGATATGGCTTTGCCAATGAAGAAAAGGCTATGAGGCAGAGCTTCTTGCCTAATCGAGCTCTTGTATGTAGAAATTTAGCCACAGGTCACTGTTGAAGTTTTTTCTTTTTTCTTTCTTATCTTTTTTCTTTTTTTTAAGCAAACAGTCTGCTGCCAAGCTCTGCTTCATTCAGTGAGAATTACCAATAATGTTATTCCTGGAGAAAAAGATCTAAGGCTTACCCTGCCGTAGAGATTGAATTATGAACAAAATACCCCTCTAAGTGATGTATCAAGCCACCACACAGCTGTATGTTTTGCACTAGAGTGAGGAGCTAGCAGGTTTGGGAGGCTTAACACAACATAAATGTTAAGAGAAATAAAAAATATTTACTTACCGAACCAAGCCTGTTGTTCCCCTTGGACTTCTATAGCCAATCCAAAGTCTGCCAGTTTAACTGCTGCTCCCTTGGATTTGCTAGCTAAAAGTAAGTTCTCAGGCTTTATTCAGAAAGAGAAAAAAAATTGAGATTAAAAGATAAGTAAATATAATGTAGACAGTTTTTCCCTTTTCTTTCTTTCTTTTTTTTTTTTTTTTTGTTAAGGCGGCCTGGAAAAGAACAAATACTTTAGAGGAGTGAAAAAGAGAAAAACACTATGCCTTTTCTCCATCAAACTGCAAAACCTGTACTTTCCACTCCTACTTAGGAAGAATCACCAGGCCTGTCAGCTGCCTTCACGTTCCCGTATGACAGCAAGACCAAAGACAAAGTGTAGATCTAAGAGAGGAATACATAGGCCAGAATGGCCATGTGGCATTGTGATATGCTTGACAGCACCTGTTTGTTTGACAGGACAACTCAGAGAGTCCTCAGAGCTCGCTATACGGAAAATGCTGCTGGGAAGCCCCAAAGACAGATATCCTCTGCTTAGCAGCCTGACCTATGCAGTTGGTAGGACTAGGCAACTCTAACTGTGGAACATCAATATGTTTTGCATGGCAGCTTAGCGATAGCAACCATATTTTCATATTTGTATTTAGAGGGCAGGTGTATTTGCAGTGCAAATCTTTCCTCTAGACAGCATGCCCACGCTAGTGCTAGCAGAGAACCCACCACAAATAACAACATAAGTCTGTGAAAGCTCCCACTTTGCTTTTTTAGGGCACGTTGGTCACATCTGAAATCAAATGCTTCAGTATACCTGCAGAGTTAAAAAGCAAAGGACTTGAATATTAACAGTGTTTTTTCTAGCCTTCATAACGCCTCCTTTTAACGTTATTTAGCAAATACATCAAATGTGAATTGTTCAAAGACTTTCAAATTGTTCAAAGAAACTTACAGAATACTGTAGAATTCAACAGATTATTTCAGAAAACTGACCTCTATAGGGTTTTCTTGACTTTTTTTTTCTACATCCATTACTTTTTAAATATCAATACCGATTTAAGCCATGCCACAATGCTTGTCATTTTATCACACTAATTTCAAGACATAATCACATACGCTCTTAGAGGCTTTCTATCAGAGTGAGAGAAGTTTACAGTAATTACTTCCTGGAATACACTACTTATATAAACCTCTTAAAGCCATGCATGATCCTATTTGGTCGTGACCTTCAGCAATAAAAAAGCTGCGAAACGCCCCGTTCTCTTGGTTGAAAGAGAAGTACTGATCTTCCAAGCCCTTATCAGTTTGAAACGTAAGCTTCCATGTGAAATAGTTTTGTGTTTTCTTTGCTGGTTATTTATGCATTTGTTCCACTACACACTTTTACCTGCCAAGTGCTCCGCAAGAGGTATTGCCATCAGAGGCGAATACGTTTCAACAGAAGATGGAGCAGATTTACTCCTATGCCACAGACAACAGCCTTTGGGCTGGGACGAGAGCCTTCAACGACACACAGCTGTCACTTTTGGATGATGAGAGGCATACCAGATAAGTATTATGCATGAACTTGGAATGACTGCAAGGACTTGGAAAATGTTAGCAGCCCAGTCCGGGCCATTCAGGACTTGGATACGATAATGTTGCCATGTGCTACCAGGAGACTGGCTGCAGTCAAGCATGCAGAATGGCAGTGCTAACTCCTGAAACTACATGCAAATAAATTAACATGAATTACGCCTTATTTTACCAAGGGTCTTTATTCTGAGAGATGAAGTACTGTATCTCTGTATTTTTCCTGGAAAACAATTAGAGGCTGTTTGTATGTTTTTCAAACTTTAACTTTCACAGGGAATGCAATAGGGTCTCATAATCATAGAGTTTTACAAAAGCAGCTGATTGCCAAGAACTGAAATTCCTACATGGAAGTGCACTTCCACCATCTGTTGAAGACAGACTGCCACTAACAGGTCAGTTTATTTTGGATCTAGGATCCACCACCATTCTGACTTACACAGGGCAGAGCAGCAAAAAGCAGTTTAGCAGGTCGTGAGAGGCTGCAAATGCTCCTCTCTGCTTCTAAATTCTGCTTAAACGATGGTTAAATAAAATCAGATTGCTCAACTGTTCAAATCTCCTTCTCATTGCCCCCCACCTACAAGCTCAGCCATGTCATCAAATTGTGGGAAATAATCCACTGAGTTTTGCAGAATAAGGATCCATGCCAGGCCATAAACATCATCTACACATGTTGTAGTTCTGCTCATGGGTCTTTGCATCTTCTTTTCCATACAGAGAGTTCTCCTGGGATTTTACCACAGTCTTTCATTTCGCTCTTCTTTTTTTTCCTTTTGCCAGAAAGGAGTAAGTGAAGAAGGATGGTTTTGTGTTTCCTCAAGTTTTCACTTTCAGAAATGAAGCTGGGTACTGCAGCTTGGCAGAACCATTTTTTCGTCACACTGTTTCCAATTCATCCTGGATTTGCCAGAGTAAGAAATCCACACATGGTTTGGAGCAGGGAACAGCTGGATTTAATGCGTTCCCAAAGAAAAAGTTATTTTATGTGAATGTATGAAGAGTACTAGAAAACATTGTTTATTGTAGCCTGAAAGTCTACAAGGCTACAATCCACTTATATCCACTTTCATGCTAAAAGCATAATACTGTGTGTGCAGTGAGGACAGGAAATTGACAGCATTCCTATTCCATAATTATTCCTAATGGTAACTACCAGAAAAATTTCTATCCTGGAAGGAAATTCCTGCTCCCTGTAACTCATTCAGAAAAGAAAATAGGAGACAGATAAGTGGTTCAAGAAAGAACAAGTGTGTTTCACTGCCTTCGCCCACACGCCATTTTTCTTCTGTCTTTGTAAGGATCTGGTATTTCAGACAGTGTGCTTCCATCTGCTTTCAGAATGAAGTCTTCTTTTACTTGAGCTCTTGAAGCACCAGTGCCCAAAGCGAGCCCTCTCCTTTCTCCACAAAGGCCGGTTCCCTACCAGCTGTGAGAGACAGATTTGTCTCCGTGCTTCCCAGTAAATGAAAACAATCTTCAGCTGTTTCTTTCTATGCCAACATGTTTTGAATACAGGAAGCAATAGAATCAAAGAACCAGAAATGCTGGAACAGACCTCTAGGATCATCCAGCCCAGCCGTCCCCCCATCGCCAGCACTGCCCACTGAGCCTTGTCCCTCAGTGCCGCATCTCCACGGCTCCGGAACACCTCCAGGGACAGTGACCCCACCACTCCCTGGGCAGCCCCTGGCCATGCTGGGCCCCTCTTTCTGAGAAGAAATGTTCCCTACTGTTCATCCTGACCCTCCCCTGGCACAGCGTGAGGCTGTTCCCTCTTGTCCCATCGCTGTCACAGAGGCTGACCCCCCCTCACCACAGCCTCCTGTCAGGGGCTGTAGGGAGCAATGGGGTCTCCCTGAGCCCCCTCTGCTCCGCACTGACCCATCCCATTCCCTCAGTGCTCCCACAGCGCTGTGCTCTGACCCTGCACAACTTCATTGCCCTTCTCTGGACACGCTGCAGGGCCTCAATGTCTCTCTCGCAGTGAGAGGCCCAAAACTGAACACAGTACTCAAGGTGCAGCCTACACTCTGCAGGCACTTGGAAATGTACACAGCTAAGAAAGAGGTAATTCTCAGCGCAGGAGTTTTCTTTCTGAGGCTGCTATCCTGATGCAAAGTGTTCCTCAGGCAGGACCGCCACGCTGACAATGCTGTTGGAATCCCAGCTTCCTAGAGCTGCTCTGCAGCCCACCCATCTGGGTGGAAGAGAGGGGTCTCTGTGCCAGCAGTCTCGCAGTCTTTTGTCACTAAAGCATGTGACATGCAAACCGCCGGTGTTCGTCCAACTTAGGTTGATGAAGGAGCTTTGAATGCTCCAAAAGCTCCGGATGACAGAAGGGAGGACCGTGTACTCAGCGCATACACCAAACGCCCGGAAGGTAACTACTGCTTTCCCAGGCGCTGCGAACGCTAGAGGCTCGCTCTCGCGCAGAGGTGAAGCGAAACAACGACAAAAGCAAAAAGGAGAGCGGTTACACTCCCAGAGCTCGCGGCTGTGCGTTAGGCTTTGCTGCTCTTCGCTGCCGCCGGGGAGGGCTGCGCGGGGCAGCGGCACTCACCTTGAGGTCGCGATGGACTACGCCCATCTGATGGCAGTGGAGCACAGCCTCCAGGATCTGCTGAATGCAATGACTGCATGCAAACACCAGGGGCGCGTGTTAGTTCCAAGCGTGCACCGGCGGCCCGCACGCCCGCAGCCAGGCCCGGGGCGGCGGCGCGGGGCCGGGGTCGCCGCTGTCCCCTCCGCTCCGCTCCGCTCCGCACCGCGCAGCCCCGCGCCGCTCAGAGCACGACGGCCTCAGGCTCGGGGACGCGCCTGCTCGGCATTCTCTGCTTTAGTCGACTTTTTGGGTTTTAAAAGTAAAGAAAGGAAAAATTGTGCAAAGGCACACGATTTTGGCCAATAAAAAGTTGGCGAGATCGCACGAAAGATTTGGTCTCCTCTGTATGTTTTCTCTCACTGAGAGCTCTCAGAGGCCTTAGAAATTGCATGGCCACTGAGGTACGAGTGAGTAAATCATTAACTGCTCGGTCCAATTGAGCCAGCAATTAGCATCGCTTGCCTGAGGGCTCGTCATCCCCTGGAGCAGCAGCAGCGTACGGCCGGCTGCTCCGCTGCAGCAGCCCGGGGCCTCAGCAAGAGTGGCGAGTCAATCTGCAAGCTGACACAGAGCACAGGCAACGGCCACCTCCACGTGCGTGCACAGCCATACACGGACAGCCTCAAGAAAGTACCAGACACGTTCGACAGCATGGGACAAATCCAGAGGCGTGGGAAGAGACAGGTTTTTGGCAACCATTCCCCCTTGTGCCATGATGTATATTAGGCCTGTAGACTTGCAAACTGGAAAGAGGCGTCATGCATTATTTGTTCATCTTTCTGGAGTGAGTAGGATAGGCAAGGGAACATTGCGGGCAACCCACCCCCTGCCCCTGCCCGGCAGAGAAAAACAAAACTCTTATCCAATTGATGGGCACCAGATACTGACCTTCAGGTCTCTGTGAACTATGCCATTTAGATGACAATGATTAACACTTTCTAGAATCTGCTGTATACAATGACTGCAAAGATACAAGGGCAGAATGGAAGGGAGAACATTGTAAAGGCACATAATCACATCGAATACAAAATAAAACTAAACTTAAAAAATTATAAAGAACAAAAGCATTTTTACGTCTCCTGACAAGTCTTGACTGTACATTGAACTGGAACAAAACAGTGTTAAAAACTGAGATATTTCCAGCTCCAAAATATTAAAAAAAAAAAAAAAAAAGAAAAAAAGAAACAAAACAAAAATCCCAAAGCAAACAAACTCAGAATGAACAAACCGAAAAAGACATTTAACATGGAACATAAGACACACCTATTAGAATCACAGAATCATTAGATTGTATTTTTGTTCAGCAGTATGGAAGCTTTTTCCAGCTTCCAAAAACTGCTATCGGAAAAACAAACTAGAGACAATAAATTATTTGATGACATCTCTCACATTTTTGAACATTTTTACAATGAATTAAATGTTACACAAGTGCTGAAACAAAAAAATGTTCAGAGAACAAACAAAAAAACAAAAGAAACAAAAAATATCAAAAGCTAAGGAAAATCAAAACATTTCTCATTGTGAATCTAATGATTTCTTAAAAACTGTTAGTAGAATAAATAGCTAAGTCATTCAAAAAGGTGACATGCATTTGCATTTCAAATATTGTTGAGCAATAGTTTAGTGAGGAGTCATTCATGAAATGGAAATCCATATTGAAAATGGAGACACGTTTTCTTTTGGCTCTTTAAATGATTGAATTAGCACCTATTTTTCCATGTCCAGGTTTGCAAGTTTTGGCCAGTGTACAATGCCAAAAAGCACAACTAAAGTAGTCATCTTTTAAAGCACTGAGACTTTTTTGGATGTTTTTCAGCACTACAAGAGCTCATAAATATTTTTTTTGAAGATATCCTTGTGGCAGAATCAGTGACTGTAAGTAGTAAACAGTAGCCATGGGCCGAGGATTTGATTCGCTCATCCAAAATGTTTTGGCCATGGAATTGAGAAGGAATGGTCATAAATCAGTAACTGGAGCCCAAACCTGAAAACCATTTCTTACGCAAGTAGTTTACAACTCACTGAGCTAGACTGCTCGTGTGAGTAAGACTGCCTGCGTGAGGAAGGGCTTGCAGGAGTAGACCAGTATTAAAATCCTGGGATATGCATCTAACAAGTCCATTAACTATTTCTAAAGGAATACACACGCTCACACACATACAGACATGTATGCACTATATATATAGATAGATATACACACACAAATATGTATCTATATATAAATAAATGTATAAAAATAAGGATGCACAATAACTAGAAATTTCACTTATTTGGCCAAATATTTACTGAATATATAAATGCACATATATATATCTCCAATTTATACATATGCACAGCTCCTTCCAATATGCAATAACTCTAGAACAGACAAAAAAAATCACAGCAGTTTTTACTTTTAAATGACAATTATCTTAAAACACACAATGACACCATATGCTGGCCTTTGGCATCAATATTATCAACGGTGCCTGAATCGCAGCAGGCAAAAATCACTGAAATTTCTTTAAACATAGCTCCTCTTCTTCGACCCCAAGTATACTACTAATCTTGTTTGCTCTTCTGCAATATGTTTTGCCATGTGTTGATGTACAATTAAATGCTCACAGTACTGGCGCTTCTACCATTCCCCCAGAAATTAATCAGAGTATTGAACAGTGGAAGCCTCCTAATATTCTGCCTAACTTCTTGTTTCTTCATTATTATTATTCTAACATTGTTCTTAGGGACACTGCATGCTTTCCAGTCATCTGCTAATTAATTCCAAACATAAAGAAATATCTGCCAATTATATGGCCTAAATGTGTATCAATGGTGGCTTGTGGCTATGAACGCACAAAACCACGATGATTCTTCAAATTTATTCTGAAATAAATGTTCTGTGTAGAATGTAGTGGTAGAACATACTTTCTTTAGAGAAAGCAATTGACCACAATGTTTAAAATTCTTTATTATATGAGAATATTTTAGATGTAGTATTATATGAGGGTAACTAGATTCTGAGATGGAAAATGCCCCTTTTGTTTTATGCCAGCATGCAAATTATGATAATCTTCAATTTATTCAAGTTTTTTAACAAGCACTTGCAGCAAATTGCTGGAGATTTCAAATTTGAGCTCAGACTATGAGATGCAGAGTATAATTGCTTATTGATGAAACACATCAAAAGATGTTTAAATATGGAAAGGAAATTAGTACTTCTGGACCTAGAATAAAAATGGTATTTAATGTAAAATTCTTTCAAGAACAACATATATTTCCAATTTTGATCAGTAAATATAAGAATCACTGGATAAGATTGCTGAAACATCATGTCCAGCTTGCAGAGGGGAAAACTGGATAAGGTTTTTAATCAACATTACCAGTTTCCAAAGATTGATCAAGTTGAGATTCAGCTTGACCATCTGCAGATCAGCAGACACCAAGAATTCATGTGTTCATCACTACACAGTCTTGAGCTCAAAATCCCAAACTGTGCCTCTTTCCAAGCCTGAGAGAACTACAGGAGGAATGTGAGAGTCTCACAGACTGTGCTAGTCTAACTGATGCCAAACACCATGAGATATATAAGTACCCGTGCTGGAATTAGTATAGACAACATCAGAAAAACAAATGACTTACCTGGCATCTGCTTCACTGTAATATTCTCTTGCAACTATATCTTCAAACAATTCACCGCCAGTGACTCTGTTAGAAGAAGCAAAGTGGGAAAGGAGATTTAGAGAAAACATGCATCTTAGATGTAGCTTGACAGAGAGATGTCAGAAACAAATAACTGAAATATTTGTACAGAAATGAAAGAGATCTTGACCTGCAAAGTGAAGGAACTGAAGTGGTAGGTTTGTCAATTTAAATTATTACATGAATAAAAAGTAGGTAGTGGAAGAGCAAGCATAATTGGAAAGTAAAAGCAAAGAGCAGCAGCTTATTTGGCACACATCAGTAAAGGATATAAAAATTAAACAGTAAAACCACATGAATAAAAGGAGACTGAGCAGCAAGAAAAATTGTGGATGAAGTTCAGAACAGTTCAGGATAAACTGAGAATTGCAACGTAAATGAAACTTAAGAAAGGAGGACACAGTAATGCTAAAAGAGGAAGAAGCTCTTTAAGGTGTAGGTCGAAGCACAACAGAGGTGTACCCGTGTGCTCTTTGTGCTTTGGCAAGAAAGAGAATTACTGAGTGGGAGGAAGATTATCACTGGACGCAGTGTACCTCAATCAGTTAAATGGCAGATTTTTTTCACAAGATCTTTTGAGTTGTCTTTGTCAAGAATACTTTAGTGAAAGCACAAAGGAAGAAGTGTATGAGTCAGAGGACAAGTAACAGGCAACTGTGCATGCTTGTGTACTTAGGATTTCACTGTGCAACCAATAGTTTAATATTAGGAAGCGGCTAAAAAGAAAAAAACCCTGTACTGTTACAAACTAAAGATGACAGCCCAGAATGAGTCAGTAGCATGATATTGCCAGCCTTGGAATGCATGTGAAATAGAGTAACAGCAACGTCCTTATACAGCAGAAAAAGCCCTCTTTGTATATCATACACAGTTCTGCCATCTTCAAAAATGGGAATTGAAACAGCAACACAAGTGGGAAATTGCCAATAGGCTATCTATTCACTTACCCATCTTCGTGCAAAAGTAAAGTCAGTTTAGCTTGGCAAAAAAATATTTAAGAGGGCTAAAAATAAATACTAAAGACAAAAAGCATAAACCATCCTCTCCATAAAGGACAGCTGTAAGAGGCAATGTTGATACTATGATAAACGAGCATACTGTATCTGTGAATAAATACAGGCTTAAAATTAGGAGAGGTTTTATAGCAGTCATAAAAGTGGTGTAATGAAAATGTTTTTGGTAAAGCAGCAGATACAGGTGCTCTGTTTTTAAGAAGAAGATTTATGAGCTTTTACATAAAATCCGAAATTTGTCTGCCTGTGTCAACAAGAGACTGGGCTCAAAGAAACGAAGACCTTTCCAGTGCTATACTCTAACATTTCTCTTTTATGGAATGCACTAGCATGCTTTCACAGCTAAGTGCAGATCTTCATATACTTAAGGTGTGGTGCTGAACTGCTGAAAACCGATGCAAACCCAGTGTGAAGCATCCCCATGCACAGCCTCAACAGAGCACCTCCAAGCAGGATGCGTGAGTCAGGCTGATTCCTGCTTTCCAGACCCTTGATCCTACTGATGTGCCAACGTCAATAATTCCTAGATGGACGATCAATGCTCATATTTCATTACTGTTTGTGAATGCAGTGAACTTTCATATAGCACATTATCATCTCACAATTAAATTCCAAAGTTGAAAGCTAGAGTTGGCTGAGATGCTTAAAGATTGAAATGCTTAGAGATCTACACTGCAGTGGATGTCTTGATTGAATACAATTAAGTCTAATGCAATCAGGAAATTGAAAGTGAGTATTCTTTGAATCTTTGGAACCAAAGCATTCCTTTGCAATTTGATGTCCTGACAGTTGCTCAAAGATCCCACTTACTCAGTCACTTTGACGATGACAGAAGTGTCCTGCTCAACCAGTCACACAACCCTCTTCTTTGAGAAAGCCAGTTAAAAACTTATTTTTGTGTTTCCATTTACATTTGGGCTATCTCATCCTTTTTTTGAGTTCACAACTTATTGACTTCGGAAAATAATCACTTCCAGGTAACAACACTATTTTGTGCAAAAGTCTGTGATAAAATCTGTAGGAGGTAAAATAGCAGGTTGCCTAATTCACTTTCTCTCTCTCTCTCTTTTTGCCTTCTACCTTCCAGAAACTGGCTTTGGTTGCTGTAACACAAAATACTTAATTGAGGCATATTTTGACAGCCTTTGATACCTCTTTTTTGCATATATGTTTCTCTACCACAGTTCTGGTAAAAAAGAATAATCCTCAAAGCATCCTTTGATCTTATTCTTCTCTAAAACACTCGTTCTTGATCCAAGCCAAAAAAGAAAAGAGAAAGATTCTGTCATCAAAGTGAGTTTCAGTTGTTGAGAACACTAAGCTGACATTCGTTCTTGATGGGACTATGCACCAAACATTTGCGTGGCATTCAGAACCATTGTTAAAAGATGAAAAAATAAAAGCAAGAATAGAACAGGTGAATTTCACTGACATGCAAACAAGCAGTCAACAATTCCTACACTGCTGCTGAAGGATACATTAGGAATAATTTGTAGAAGATAGCTAAAGGGCTATGACAAAGATAGGTAGTTCGGGGGACTAAAACAGGCCAGAACATACGTGCACCTTTTGAGACTCTGACTCAGAGGAACTCTTCACAGCAGTGTTAGTAACCTTTTCTCATTGAACATGAGCAAGCAATGTGCCCTTCTAGCTGAAAAGGTCAACTGTATCATGCTATAAGACAGCCAGCAGACTGAGGGAAAAGATCCTTCCATCGCATTGGGCACTCAAGAGTCCTCCCTGTTACTGTTCCCAGTACACAACTGATGTTCTGAGTTTAGTCTCATGGAGGGCAACCAAAGTGCTTAGAGTTGGAGCACAAGATGTACAAGGAGAGACTGAGAGAACTGAGTTTATACTCACTTCAAATGAGAAAGTTCAGAAGAGATCTCACTGCTGTCTACAACTCTCTGATGGGTGGGTACGCAGAGACAGCATGAAAGGCAACGGACAAGGTGGAACAAGGGATGCTGAACAGATGCAAGGAATTTTCTTCCTATTTATTTGTTTGTTTTGCCATGTGCATGTTGCTCAAAGAGGCCCAATTTCCATCCTTGAACATGTTCCAAACTCAGCGAATCCCTGTGCAACCTGATTCAGTTGGACCTGGTTCAAGAAGGGAGTCAGACAACCTCTAGGGATTCTTACCAGCCTATGCTATTCACTAATTTTATAAATAAGAAACCCATCCATTACCAATAGCTTTATTTTTATACTCCATACAGTTTAATATCAAAGTGGTTTCACAGCGTTCTGCTCCTTATTAGACATCCTTTTGCAAGGTAGGTTTTTTTTTTTTCCTGTATCTTCAATTAGGAAACGTGATGACCAGGGAAGGACCTGAGAATATAAACCCCACGAATACAAGAGGTAATTTGCTCTGAGGTTTCCGTTGCCTAGCAAAGGCCATGACCTGGCAGTGTGATGTACTCTCTGGAGTTTGTGTGGCTCAGTGATACTGCTCTGTTCCCAGCAGGAACGTCGAAGTGCCTTACATGGAGAGGTGTGCTGAAAGCAGAGCTCTTGGAGACGTTGCTTACCAACAGAAATACTTATGCTGAGCTCTGAAATTAAATTACAAAAGGATCTTAAAATAGGGCTCACAGTTTGACTGCTGCATTTGCTAAGCATTTTCTTCTCTAGACTAAAATAATGAAAAACTGATATATCGTGCCATTCGGGAAAAAAATACCTGACACATAGTTTCTAGTCTACATAAATTAGAAGCAAACTACCAGTAGAGTTAGATCTTCAAGTCTGTCCAGGTAGGCTCTATACAACATAAATGAAGACTGTAAAGCAGAAGGTAAAAACTGAAAAAAAATAAAATAAACCAAACAAAAATCAGCATTAGAAAGCTACATGAACAACAGCCAAGCTACTTTCTCAACACAAGATTTAAGCAGGAAGTAAAAGGTGAGGTCCTAGCTCATGCCAGGACAGTCACGATACGGGCTTTAAGAACTTTCAGGGTACAATTGAAAAGCCACTGGCTCACAAATTATTCTTGTTCTTGCAAAGTTTTCTTGAAAAGGATACTAAAAAGGCAAGAAATAAAGCGTATGGATTTGTTTAAATGAAAGTAGTGCACGCAGCAGGTAGAAACAACACGGCTGTCCACACCAGGACTATCTTTCAGAAAAGCCATTGAGAGGTAGTGGAAGGATTCCACATAAAAAAGATGTTATTTCTATTTAATTGCCTAAGATTTGTATTAAGAAGCAGTTTTTAATTGCTCCATTCCAAAGTCTCCTTGACTTGACTTTCTACAATAACTAAAAAAAAAAATTATTATACTTAGAATGTGAAATACCACAATTTTCTGTTGGGAACATTCATAACAATACATAGAAAAATATTTGCTTCATGTACCATATTCAATTGGTAAGGAACATTTCTGAATAGAAGAAAAGGAAAAAGCCTCTGCTGATCATCATGTTGGCCCTTTCCTCTTGACTTACGTTTCTCATTTCTGAAGCTGCATGATGAAGGTGGGAGGAAACAGTCCTATAAAAACGACAGCGTGTCTATTTTTTTTACATTTATCTGAGACCTTTCTCCTTCTGAAAAGGACACAAAGTTTCAGGCACTTCCTGTAGGCAGACTGTTGCACAACTAGACTTCTTTTGGCATTTCCCTTCCTTCTATACACAACAGTCCCTCCACTTGGAATTGAAGAGCGGTGCCAGGACTGTAAATGCACCAACTGTTGTAGCTCAACAAGTGTGTTAAAACGGGAGATGCTGAGAGAAGAGAATCTCACTGACTTGCACAAGAGTCTTCCAGTGCTGCAGGTGTTTCCATTCACACACAGCAACTGAGACTGACAGAACTGATTGGATTTGAACTCATGTAACATCATTAACACTGAAACAATCTTGTGCATGCTTAGCTACTGAAATGAGTTGATAAAGAGACCAAATCCTAGCTGCAGTTGCCTGAACCAGTAGGGGAAGACGAGTAAGAAATGCTACCAAGTCCATCTTGCTATGCATACCTTATTATTCAGAAATCACTTTATCTAGTGGAGCAAACTAACTGGTGCAAGTCTTTTGCTTGGGGGAAGTATCACAGAGGGATATCTTAGTAAACTTTTTTTAAAATATGGAAAAACCATGTCAGTAGATCAGTGACACGACTGTTCCATCGCAGTGACACCAAGGAAACACCGATAATCACTACTTTCCCTAGTGAAGTACTCCAGAATCAAATGGCCATTTACACATTTCAATTGGATATTCAGAGCCAGTGAGTCAGCAACCAACACAATGATATATATGGCACGTCAGTGCTTCAGAGCAGCCAGTTCTCTCATAAGCAGCACTTCTTACAGGAACATCCCAATGCTGCCAATAAAAGGAGCACTCCTTCTAGCAGAAAACATTTCTTTAAATGTTAAATGCCCAAATTCCACAGGGATTTTAAAAGACTTCCATCTTCCCATTCTGCAATTAGAACTCTTCACCCAAACGCAAGCCTGTAACAGCGTACATTAATCACTTTTTTCTCTCCTTATGAAAACAGAATAATCACTGAGGTATAGAAGCAAAGCAGCAGGCTTCTCCTTCAGACTGCAGGCATCTCTATGGCATTTATTCACAAGAGATTATGAAAGAAATTCAAACTAGAAAGTGACAACGATCATTTTCCTCTACTTGCACAAAAGAACTCTTCCTCTGCGCTTTACGTGGGATGCAGTTTAAGGGAAATTTCTGAAGAAACTGTAGCACTGAATCCCACACAGTCTGAAAGAAATCATTAAGATAAAAACATGATGGTATGTGTGGGTGGAGTGACAGTGTTACACCACAGGGAAGCTGCAGTAGGAAAAATAAATAAATTAAAGCATGCACTCGGCCTTCCTATTAGAGAAGTCTGTGTGGTACCTTTTTGTGGCAGCTCTTTTATACTTATTTAACCAAGCCTCTAAACTACATATTTATAATTGCAATAAAAAGATGAAGATTCACTAGTCAATAGTATTAATGAGCATGAAAGCAGCAACTTATTAGTTTGTACTTTTCCAAAAGATACCATCAGTCAGTGCAGATACCACCTTTATCATTTAGACATTTTCTCTTTTGCAAAAACTTTGCAAAAAATTTTGAGCAAAAATCCACATGATCAACGTGTATGTTGAAGCCTTCCTTACTTGGAGAGGCTGAAAAACAGAAACATGCAAACTGTTCTACATGAAGAGCAGATGTATGAATCTATTTGTGTGTTTGTGCTGGATGGAACTAACACTGAAACAGAGGAAGTTCCAGTTCAGCGCAGAATGTTTGGTGCACAACCTATTTTTTTTTTTTGGCAACACAGTGGCTTTGGGTTATATAGTGGATTTAGTGGGTAATCTTGGCGGTAGGTAGACGGTTGGACCAAATGATCTTTTCCAACCTTGATGATTCTATGATTCTATATTATTTTCTGTTTGTTCCATTACGATCCAGATATAGATACTAATATCTAAAACTCTGATGTTCAAATGCCTTCCAGTTCACACTGCAATCCTCATTTCCTGAGATATAGCTGACAACAAATACTCAGTTTAAGGTAAAATTGCACTGAGTGCATTTGCAGTAGACCACACTTTCTAACAGTACAGTCACCCAGCATAAAATTGAAATGGCACCGGTTTACAAAAGGGAGATTGTTCGCAGAACTAGGAATTCCATATGCATTTCTTGGAAGTGTTCAGGAGTAAGAATATTTTATCAATTCTACAAAAAATTTTCATCCGTAGTCCTTAATTTAAAAGGAGAAAAAAGCTCATGTCAGAGAGCAAGAACACATACCATACCCTAGAGCTGCTCCTAAGCCAACAGTGGGAGCGCTTACCTGCAATGTGTGCAAATCAGATACAGGTTGCTGTCATGCCCACTATAGCTCGGAGTACTCGAACCCTGAATGCCTTCACTGCAGACAGACCATGTGCTTAATATTCTTGTATTGCTAGTCTAAAATCTGGTCTTGAAGAAGTCCTCAAAGATTTCTTAAAAATAAATTAAGTCAGAAAATAAAACAAATGTAACCTCAACAGGAAAACATGTAGTGGAGTGGGGAAGATCCAGGTTCTAACTTACCTAAGCTGAATATGAATGTAGCTCTGAAGTGAGCTATTTCACATTTCTGGGGCAACAATGTATTCTCATTCCAACCAGCAAAAACATGTTGGGCCTAAGAAAGCTCTCCCTAGAGGCAGGAGGAGGAGGAATGTGTCACACCTACAAACTGCCCTTGAAAAATACTCAATTGAAAAAACTGTTTTACCTAAATATGTCAGGTTTGCAAGAAAATTCCCAACCATTCGTGCTTGCCAATATGCAAACCAAAGCAGTAGTTTTTCGCACAGAGAAGTTTGCTTGTCACAAGGAAGCATGAAGATATCAGCGTGCCTGTTTCCAAGTTAAGAGTCTGCTACACGTAGGTCCATGCTGTCAAACACCCCTTCTTTCACCAAATGGCATTACCTGGAAGAAACAAGCTGCTCTCCCCTCCTGTCCTCCCCCCCAACCCTCCCAGCAGCTCACAGGATCTAAATGACACAGGAGTAAAATGAGAAATAAAAAAGAAAATTCCTTTCTATGTGCTGGGCATTTTTCATTCTGAATACAGTCAAAATGATATGAATTCTCCATTTCAGTAAAATACAAATTGGCAATAAAATACTGATACACTCTTTTTCTCTCTAGGGAAATCAGGCTCACCTTTCTGTGTCGCAATGAGGATTTTCTACTCCACAGGGTTATGTTTATCAGACACCAAGATGCTGCAAATTATTTTTTCTGAATTGTGCATTGGTTTAGCTTTGGCAGATACCATGCAAATTTTACTTGCATATCTACACTTTATATTAAAATCCAATTCATCACCATCCCTACTTATTTGAAGATTTGAATACGGAATTCTTACAGTGCTGCTTACAAATCAGCTTTTACACATGCAAATGTCCTTCTAGCTTTGTTTACATTTATTTGTCCAACTCACTGCACTAAACCCATGCATCTACCTTGTGAGCTTGTATGTAAAGCTAAGGAGTTCGAACAGCACATCCCCACCATGGTAAACAGATGCAAAAGACATACTTACAAGTCAAAGACTAAGTAATGGAATCCTTCTTCTGATATGCTGTCATGAAGCCGCACTATTGAAGGGAGGAAAAAAAGATAAAAACCAGTCATCTTTTCCATGTCTTTAATGTCTGACTTCAAGTTTTGGAAACTGTAGAGAAGTGGTGGTATTGCATCTACATCTGTTCTCATCTGTTCATTTCGTGGTGCATTTTTTGCTTGTTTGCATTTAAACCCTCTGTCCTAAGAACCATCTCATTCCTAAGATGAGTTAAGCAGTGATATCACGACTGTACATGCAGCTCATTTTACAGCTACTTTTAAGGATGCTCTGCCTTTGTTATGCCACAGAGGAAAACCACAGCCATTTCCTATCACCTCCTACAGGTATAGCTGCATAGGCACCCACCACGCACACCGTACTTTACCTTTCCCCTTCATGCTGAATGGTGGCTAGACAAATGCTGAGAAGCACATTCAGACTGCATCTACACCTACTGCATTGGTATTATTCAACTCCCTTTCTCCTTAAGAACCTGCAGTCAGACATCAGACTTTTAAATAACATACGCAGGAGTACCCAGCCACTGGACTTCCATTATCTTATAACAGTACTCTTAATCTCATACAGCTGTTTTCCCAGCAGCATTACAGCCCCAATGCTGCAAACAAAATGAGAAGAGCCTCAGTTAACCATCTATTTCAGCACAACAACAAACTTCAAGGGCTATGGTAACAAATTCTGTAGCCAGACAATAGATGCTGACTTTGAAAGAGAAAGCATCATCTTTGCTAAGTGTGTTTGACTGTATTAAAAAATGGAAAGCAGACGTACACATTCGGTTCATAGCTCAAAGTTTTTCAGATAACCATTAAAAAGGAACTTAAAAACAAAACTGCTGCCTTTAGTGCCTAATTTGCCTTTTTTTTTTTTCGTCTAACATGTTTCTTAATCTCACTTTAAATTATGTGCCTGAAATTTTAGTCTGGATAAAATAGTAATTTCAAACATTTAAACGTTAACTACCCAGGCTAATTAATTTCACAGTAGTGCAGTCAGCTGTAACTGCACTCAAGTACAGCATGTCCTCCCTTTGCAAACCAGCTTTCTGTTCTCTAGAAACATACTCCTCACTGTAGTAATACTCCACGCTTGTAGGTGAAAAAATGAAAGACCCTGGGGTGACAGTTATTTACATTCCTTGAAAGAAATAAACACCCGAACCAGCTGCTCGTCCCTTCCCTATCAAGGAAGGTCAGCTGGGTACCAACCATATCCATGCCATACCATTGGGAAGAGTCTCCAAGGAAAACAATTCAAGTCCTGATTTCCTATTGAGACTCCTTAAGCAAAATAACACAGCCTTTAAAAAAAAAAAAAAAAAAAGGATTATTCCAAGTGTAGGAATATTCTATTATTCTTACAAGAACGAACCTATAAAAGACAGATTCCACACACACAGTGTCAATCAGTAATTGTGTATAATCAGTGTATTTTCCTGGTGGGATGTCTGTGCATGGAAGGCCAAAAAAAGATTTGTGTAGAAAGAGAAGAAATTGTGAGAATGGCAAGCTTATTGTTATAGGTTTACATAAATCCATTGAAAACCTGGTGTTAAACACTGGCCTTAGTTTTAAGAAGTTACATATTCGTTTATGAAAGCAGACTGCCGAACAAAATGAAATCTTCAAACTCTAAAACAAGATGCATGTGAAGATGCTTGGAGTCTGAGAAGAAAACAAGCCCAGGCTGAAACGTGGGCAGAGTTCAGTAAGGAGGACACCTTCTTCTGCTAATAAGTACGTAAATAAATTAATAATCAGCTGCATCAAACATTACAGACTACATCACTAGCTGAAGTCTCTTAACTGGCAGTTCTGAACGGGGTCCAAAAGGGAATGCGCTATATTCCCACTCATATTTCTACTGTGTATCTGTATATTTCCCTCTAATCTTCTTAACTGTCACCCACTTCAACCACATGAATGGTTTCGAGCTGCACAAGATAAATTCGCCCGTAGATTGATGCCTGTCAATGAATGCTGAGTTTCCACAGTGGCAGCCAACGGTGTCACTGAACGACTGAAATGGGGAGACTACGCGCTGCCCTGCTGCTGGTGCTTGGCCAGACCAGCCACTAGAAGGTGGCTTTGTGTGCTATTCAGTTTTCATACGATGCATGGCATTTAAAACAAAACCAAATAAACATGACTTTTTCACTTAATAATACTTAGCCCAGGGAAACATCTTGTGTTTACACAACACTGACAAGAAGACTAATTTTTGGCTGACTTGCTGCCCAGAGCTTGAGATGATTCAGAAAAGCCAAGTAGGTCTAAATCTATGCTCCAGATTTGTCGTAGTTTTTACAAAGCACAAGCCTCAAGCATAAAAGGATGAAGTACTACATTGCTGCTACGGTAAAACATAAATCTATAGACATTAGAGGGACATACAGATTAGAATATCAGCATCAAACAGTGTGCATGTCAAGGAGTATGAAGTGCAACTGACTGAAAAACTGGAGCGTGCCAGAAGTGTTAAGCACAACTACTCAAATAACAACAGTGCAGCAGCAGCAGGAAACAGAACTCTTCCAGATCTTTGTCCTAGTGCATTTCCAAAGGACTCTAGGGAATATCACTCATCGCATATTATTTATTTGTGCCTTTTTGTTAACCTTTCGTTTGAGTTGGGTTCTTTGAATTCAAATTTCAACAGCTCCAAACGTCTGCTTTTTAAAGCAAACCACATGTAGGATGAGACATCAAGTACTAGCCTAGAGCAGAAACCTGAAACTTCTAATTCAGAACAGAAGCCACAAAAAAGGTCTGGCTTTTGAGAACACTACTTCAAACAGTCGTGTCAAAGACACTACTGGTAAGTGCTCCAAAACTAGCAATGAGGGTTGGTACAGACCCTTGGTTATGTCCAAGAGATGCAACACTGCTCTGAAATAGTGAATGTTAGAGTGAAGCTAGTATATTTTGTATATACCTCCCTGAAAAGTTTAAAACTTTTTAAAATTTAATATAGAGAAAATGGTACCTTTTGATAGCAACTGCCTGTCCATTAAACGGATAAGAACTCAAACCATAGTGTTTCTGTGAACACTTTTTGAGTCAACAGAGCAATCCCTCCTCATTGCTTACTGAAAACATTCTATTCCAACAGGGAGAAGCCTCCCTATTTGATTCCCCATACCACGTGCAGACATTCACAAGTACCAGATACATCTCACTAGGCAAGGTGTTTGCTACCAGTTGCTTTTTCAAAGTGCTCTGAAGCATCTAAAGAAACCTAGATGTTTCGGTTCTTTAAAGACCTTTCAAAAAAGCATTAATTCCCAAAATTTAGAAAAGAATGATACCTTTAAAATATTTCTTTGGCATTAAAACATTCTTACCTCGAGCTGGTAGCTGCAGAACAGGCAGCAGCATATAATCATCCACACTTAGTTCTCTCCCTCTTTCCGCTGCTCCAGCATCGATTTTCAGGTAACCAGCTGAAGCAAGGACCGTATTCTTTAATTGTCACTGTATTTTTAACAGCATGACCTATTACATGCTTTTATCAGAAACTCCTGGGTAAGAATGAAATCAGCCTGGACTTGCACTCATTAAACCCCAGTTTTAAAACTGTGACCCTGAAGTAACAAAATCACAGGAGGAGCTTAAGCTGTACTTTATTGCCTTTGTTTCACGGCAATGCAACACACCTTTTCTCTCTCTCTGGATAATTGCATGTGTCACATGTACTGCTAGGAATGCCTGTATTTAAGCCTGCAATAAATACTTCATACTCATTCAGACTGAAGCAGACATACTATCACAGTTCTCAGGTGTCACCGGCTCCGTAAAGAACAGCAGCGTATTCCTGCTGTGTCAGGGGAGCTCATTCCTCGCCTAGCATCTCACGGTGCAGCAGCCCTAGAGCCAACAGGACAAGCTTCATCACGGATAGAGGTGTCTGTCACATCCTTGCTGCTCAGCAGCCCAGCACGGCCCTGTGGGAATGGGCTTCTGGAGTGTCCCTGCCTGCCTGCAACTGGAGGTGCCCTCACTTTGCCATGCTCTTCTGTCTCCTGACTACAAAAGGATTGTGTTTTGAGAGCATGGACTTCACTGGTTTTTCTCAGGCTAGGGAGGCTATTTCCTTACTAGTCAGACTGCAGCCTGACATGTCCACAGAGATAGCTTCTTCAAAGATCACATTCTTTCTATTCCTCACCTCCCAAATATCTGACTCACATGAGTGAGACAGGAAAAAAGCTTCTCTGCAGCAGGATCACGTGCCTGTGATGGTCTCTGAAAAGCAAAACAAACTGAGGCAGCTGGAAAAGACCAAAACTGCCTTTTGGCAAGTGCCTGTGTTGGGTTCTTCAGTCAGTTCAAATACAGCTTTATGTCAGTAAATGTGTTAGGTGAAAATCTCAAATAAGCGTGGGCAACTGAGAGAAGCCCCTGGTGCAGCCAGGCCAGCCTGGCAATCTGGAGCAGGGGCTGCACAGCCGCACAGGGACACAAGCAGCGTGGCCCAGGGCAGGGCACTGCGCTCTGCCTGCAAGCAGCCCGCAGTCAGCTCTGTGCTGAAGATGGGATGTGATGGCGACAGTTTGAGAAGCTATTCACAAAGTTCGAGAAGTGATTCACTACCGAAAGCATTTGTATGTTTGTTCCTAACATCTACAGCTCCTTGCACACACGCTGCCAGCAGGATTCAGGCACAACAAAGCAAGAGGCGACAATTACAGAGATTATTCATCCGATACAAAAACTCCCATCAGGAACCCACGCTGCAATTCCCATTCCTCCAGAGTCACTAAAAGCATTTAGCAGCAGAAAATGGTTCTGTTCATCTTTTTTGAAATGATTACAGCTACACCTAATCATTACCAACTGCAGTCGGATAATCCCTGAGCGTTAAATGCCACCAACAGCCACATTACATAGCTCAAAGGACACCAGATTTTTTTTTTTCCTCTTCCTCCTACCTGCTGCAGCACTACAGTCACTCTCCCACAACAGGCTCCAGAGAAGGTGGTTAACAAACCTTTGCCAGCAAGATGCTGCTCTCCAGCCAGCAACTTGGAACACCTGGGAAGAACAGAGGGAGCACACGGCTCTTTCTGTTGGAGCAATGCCACACACCAACAGAAGATCAGCAACATTTCCCTCTGGCTTTCTCGCTAATTTTCATCACAAGGTTTCCAATTACCACTCTATATTATCATGTTATTAATGTAAGGAAGAACTTCTATTGGCTTAGTATTTAGCCATTCGTTTGGGCAAGGTCCCAAAAAGTGAAATGATCTGATTTATAGAACTTGTGCTCAACTGTAATATTTTGGGTCTGTTCCACAAAGTACTGCTTTGTATAATGACCAAAGCTCAACCTAATAATCTCCTTTCTAAAATTCTGCCTTTAAAGAAAAAAATATAAAATAACAGTATTCCATGTGCTTTCAATGAAAATTAAATTCTTCCAGATAAAGAAAGAAGTCAATGGAGTCAGCTGCGGAAGTGATAATTTTCGTACATTCTGTGTCTGAATGAGCTCACATCACATCACTGACAGACAATATTGGAGAAGGCTCCATGAAATGGACGTTGCAGTCCATGGACAGCACCTGCATGGAACTGTCACACTGCTGCTCATTAATGACTTCCTCAGTGCACGCCCACTTGTCGTGCTCATCGACAGAGCATGGACAGAGATAACGGAGTTAATGGTAATGGAGTTAAAGACACTAATTTCCCCTATCTATGGACTCCCAGCAGCATCAGCTCTGTAACTCTGCCGAACCAGTGCACTGTTAGGAAGTTACAGGGTGCATTTGTCAGTACAGCTCTGAAAAGGGTTGGAGAGACACGAAACCAAACGCTGCTATTTACTGAAACACAAAAATGTTTTCCTCAAGCTAATTTCCCCTTGCAAGAGTGAAAAAACAAGAGTGAAACAAAGGGACAGACGTGCTGTCCTGCCACATTCGTTTCCAGAAGTGCATTAAAAATCTTTATGTAGAGCTTATGTAGATCATTCTTATTAGAAAAAAAATCTTTTAGAAATGAACTCAACTACTTCATGAAACGAACTTAATGGAACAACTTAATTTAACCTTGGGTTTTCTGTGAATGGGTACTGTCTGCCACTGGGTATGGGATAAGCTGCTGCACTTGAAAATAACAAACAAAAACTATAACTCAGTCACTGAAAAGGTGCACCTGGATACGGCTTTTGGTAATACTTGACCCAACTGGTCACCCTTGTCGCCTCTCCCATTCCATCACATAAACATGGGGGGTGAGGGAAGGAATGTGAAAGCGATGGTGAGAACATCATCAGAAACTCACACGTGCCAGTGCAGGAGTCATCACTGCAGTGCCAAGAACTGAGACAGAATTCAAGATTCATCCTATAGCTTTTGGTTCAGACCCACAGTTCCCAAACCAAACATGATAACCACAAAAGCACAGATGGGAGCAGAGCAGTAGATGCCAAAGCTTTAGAACCACTGCTCAGGATTGCTGCTGTGTACACACTGATCAGACATTTTCTTAAAACAAACAAACAAACAAACAATCTACCCCCAAAAAAGCAAAACAACAGCAACCAAACTTCACTGCAACCTTATGCTCTTTACCTCAATGCTCTGGAATTTTTTTTTCACCGTCACTATGTCCTCTCGTTTGATGCATGGTATAAATAATGCCTCCTGAGCAACCAAGTCCTTAGGTGAGTGGTGAGCAGTCAGGACCACACCTCCAGACACCACACTCCATAAGCCTGTGCTGTAGCTACTGCTATGGCTACAGCTCCCATTTGCCCAGCCTTCACCAACAGCTTCACTACTCCTGTGAAAACAACCAATAACAAATACCAGTCAAACCAACTGAGCACGCTGGATCAACGCTCAGGTACAGTGCACTGAACCTCTGCTAGCATGGATGGACCAGTGTCCAGCACCCAAGTCAGGCGGCGGCAAGCTTGGAAGATGACCAGAGAAGAGCCCATGCAGACATACGCCCTGTAGGTGCACAGTGCAGCTCCTCTCATCACCTCAGGCACCAAGTGAGGCATGCTGAAGTCGCAGAGCACTCGGCTCTTGGCAGTGCTGCTCTGTGCAGCGGCATCCTTCCCTTGCTCACCTCTCAGGAACTCATGGGGTGAGAAACATGGGCAGTGCTGTTCAAGCTGAGACTGCTCAGCTTCGTCACGTGTAGTGTTAACTCTTGTGAGACCCTGAAGCCTGGGGCCCTCTGCGATAAAGCCCCTCGGTTACACTAACAAGAACTTTGCAAATATTAGGAAGAGCCACTACCTAACAATCTGAAGTATTTAAAGGCTTAGCTGGTAAGATTAGTATCATAGCAGAGCACAAGGACAGCTGATTTCTGAAAGATGTTAAGAGGGTAATATGTGTGTATCTAAGGAAGTAATCCCCTCCCATGCTATTAAATCCACCAGTGGTAGACCCTAACACTTCCTGTTATTACACAGCTTTTTGCAAATCAGCATGGCTGTGTATTCTGTTAACAACTCTACATTCAGCAACAGTGAATGGAAGTGACACAGCTCCGAAATTCGCTCAGAAGATAACCAACTTTTTATTACAGTGCAAGTTCATGGCTATTTAGGGTCAGCAACTTGAGAGAGAAAACCAAAAGCTATTAATCTGCATAGTGATGATCTTTAAGGTCCCTTCCAACCTCAGCTGTGCTATGTTTCTATGATCCTGTGTGACTCTATGCACTGACATAATGAAGAATGATGGGAAAAATAATTAGGCAATATTTGGAAAGACTGCGTTGTTCCACAAAGTATCGTACCAGTGTTAACCAGTATGAACAACATACCATGCATTTTATAAATCTTCATTTGCAACCAAAACCCTCACACAATAAACTTCTGTACTGACTAAATGCCAGAAATACACTCACTGCCTTTGTTAAAACCACTCAAACCTAATGCATGCTTAGAAGTTGGTTTGTCAAACCTTTACCTTTGAATTTTGCTATACAGAAAATAAAAAATCTATTTCTCAAAGTAGCTAAAAGACCAAATCTGTAAGTCTATCAAGGTAGCAATGTCAAGGCAGATGGCTTTCAGCTGCTGCCTCCTTTGGCATGGTGAGAACCTCTTACTGCACTCCCGCCGGACCGAGGCCGACAGGTTAAAAAGGTCAACACGTACATGTACCTGTAAGGTACCTGTAAGGTACATGTTGTGGGAGATGTCAAGGGGAGAGAAAAGGAAAGAATGTTTTAGAAAAAGAGCATTTTGGGATGAGAAGAGGCCCACTGAGCTTCTGAATTTAACTCCCTAAAAAACTAAGGCAGTTTCTCAAGTCGTAACAGCGATGTCTGAGCACAAACAGCCCCTCAAGGCATAGCTTCTACACGTGTTACAGCACACAACTGACAAAAGAAGCTTAAAGCCAGAAGCTGATTCAGCCTGAAGATCAGAAATCTGCATGGCAAAAATTAAACATCTCCAATAAAAGTAATTAATCAAAAAAAAGTGAGTGTGCAGTCTGAAACTCAGCAGACTCCAGGGAGAGCAGGTGTAAGAAGCCTGACACTTTTTCTTCAGCCCATAGATTTCTGTTGCTCTGCAGTGCCTCATAACACAGAATCACAGAATCATAGAAACACTAGGTTGGAAAGGACCTACAAGATCATCTAGTCCAACCGTCCTCCTATCACCATCCCTACCCACTCAGCTACTAAACCATGTCCCTTAGCACCTCATCCAGACGCTTCTTGAACAGCGGCAGGGACGGNACATTGCCTGAAGACTTGCAGGCTACCTCTGCCCTGTGGCTACGAGATAAGGCCGAAGAGAAGACTGCACTTGCCAGAGTCATCGAAGAAGATACACTTGTGTAATGATGAGCAAGGGACGCACATCTGCCGCTGGCCCAGGAATGCCACGTTGGCAGACCAGGGCTATGAAAGACCCCTCTAAACAAAGAAATGCTCTCTCTTCTTCTTCTTCCTTTGGCTGTCATTGAGATTTGGGAGACCTTGCTTCGTCTTTGGTGCACTTGAAGACATCCCCGGGCCAACGCAGGATCCATGGTGGTGACTGTTCTCCCTACCTTGCTTTCTATAAAGAACTCTTGCTTTCCATTTCCTATCTTTACTATCGCACACCTTCCCTTCCCCATCATCCCAGAATTTATAACAAACTGGCCAGACGACATTTGACCTCCTTTGTGTCTTAATCTCACTATGGGTATATTAAAGAATCCTCTCGCTCCGACCACTGGAGTGTGACAGGGGCCCAGAAATGAACCCAGTACTCCAGGTGCAGCTCACCAGAGCTGAGTACAGGGGGACGATCACCTCCCTGCTCTGCTGGCTGCACTGTTTCTAACACAGGCCAGGATGCCATTGGCCTTCTCGGCCACCTGGGCACACTGTACACAGGAACACGTACATTGCCATTGGCCTGCATTCACACATACACAAAAGAATACCATGGAACCATATTCTGTATCCTTGAAGTTGTCAGGGCTAGAATTACTAGTTGTCAGCTAGAATTACACACCTTTAATTATTCATATAAAAATACAAAAATTGCATGTAGCTGTTGAAAAAAAAGAACAGAGTACTAAAACGCACACGTGTATCTTTATGTTTTCATTTAACATAAAATCATTTCATTTCCTAGAAATCCTGCATTTCTGGTCGAGCTAATTCCTCTTTGCAGTGAAATCCCTGATTTGGTAAGTTAAACAAGATTTTTACAATACGACAAAAAGCCTCACAAATGCCATCAGGGTAAGCCTCATGAGGATAGCTGCCTGGATTAAAAGCGAGCCCGACATAAATTTTTGCTAAGAGCAAACCGATGCCTCAGCTGCCAGTGTTGATGCTGTAAGCATTGGCATTTTTTAACCAGTTTAGCATTCATTAAAACACGTACGAAGAGGAACGATGACTATCTTCGCAAAAATTTCATGGAGTGTTAACTAATATAAGGACAAGCTGTAACATGGAGATGTTACATTCATTAAAATTAACAGCTTCTGAAAGCCACACATCATAGCGTAGTGGAGGGAATAATTTGTTTAATGTTTCTCAAAGAAGGGCCTAGTTCTCACAGGGAACCACGTCTGCTTAACAGACCAGTTATCCTCAAACTGCCACAACGGTTGTGAAGCTCAGCAGTTGCCAAAATTCCTTACGAAGAGCGATGAAGATCTTTTCAGCAATTAAAGAAATCGAGGTGATGTACGAGATCAAGTGTAAAACTGACTGAAACCTGCTAAGCGTACCACAGCTAACACCCTGATCAGAGAAGCAAAAACAGTCTGTTGACTCCTGCTGGGAAGATACGGTTCTGCATCTTTTTAATACAACCTTCTGCCAAAGGTAGGTGTGGCAGGAAGAAAGCTTTCAGCTAGTTGCATCACAGGAAAACAAAACCTGAAGGCAGAAAGAGNGTAGGGAACCTGCTCTGGCAGGGGGGTTGGACTCGATGATCTCTCGAGGTCCCTTCCAACCCCTGCAATTCTGTGATTCTGTGATTCTGTGAATTGCCCAGTTGTCACAATCAGGCTGCTGTGTCCTTTTGGATATTTACAGCGCTGGCCAACACTGAAAACAGATCTCTATCAACAATACGTAGGACCTACATGCCTACAAAATTGGGATATTGGGAGGTTGTAGCCACTGGGCAGGACACAGCCGCCTTCTTGGCTTTCCTCTTTTAAAATGCATTAAACGCAGCCACATAAACAATTTATGTAACGATCACTCAGAGAAGAATGTTTGTTTTTTAAATGCTTCCCTATCACGACAACTAGGCCCCAAGGTATTTGAAGGCATCAGCTCCTGAAAACAGTCACTTACTTTCACTATTCTAAACAAAAAAACCAGCAGAAAATGGTCATCCTGTGGCATGAGTCAGGAAGTCACGCAGCAGGGAAATGTCACCTACTCCACCAGAACCGCTCCTAGGAGAGCGAACGCACACAGCAAGCAGCTTGGGACAATGTTTTCAGAGCAATTAGCACTGTATTTAAGGCACCTTGGGTAACACTTTCAGAAAACCTAGGCTAAGTTATTTCAGTCAGAAGCAACAATTACTGCAGCTAAATTTTCTAAAACTTTTCATTTTCTGCTTTTTTCAACCTTATCAGAAATACATGAAAAATAAAGTTGTTTACACTTCTTGTAATACTTAAAAAAGTGGAAAGGGTATGAATAGAAGCAGTAACTGTACATTTCTAAAGGAACCACTTGTTGTTTTAATCCATTTCTCCATACTTTGTACACATTTGAAGGTGCATCCAGTGAAACAAAAAGAGGATGGCATCTGTGTTCAAGCTAACTTAAAAAAAAAACACTGAAAATAATGTATAACTACAGTCTTTGTTTTTTGGTCTCTCAATGTTGTAGCAGAAGGAGGGACTTAGAAGATGTAAAACTCGAAACAGGTCATTCTGGAGGCTGGAGATAACGAAAGCATGAAGCCACTCTTTCCACCACTATCTTTCAGATCATGCTGCACAAACTTTTGTAATGCTCTGGGAATGCAGCAGGGCTGGAGAACATGCTCTACACTCTGATGGATCCATTAAATGCTCTGTAAATCACTGTCTTACTGCTAGAAAGTGCCTGCAAAGGTACTCCCCCTCCGAAGGCTCACTGCCAACTTGACATTCCTGCCCATCTCTTCCCCCAAGTGCAGAGAATTTTTCATTGTATTAATAGAAAACACTAGCAAATTATTTTCAGCCTACAGAAATGAAAAAAAAATCAACTACTGATTTAAAATGCAAATATTCATTTTGTTGAAGGAAGTATTTTCAGATTTTTGACAAAACGGGCATTTTCTATTTAAGGCAGATTATTACAGAGAAAAAAATTAAACGAAAAGTTTTCTTGAGCCCATGTAAAAAAACACCCTAGGCATTTTGGAGGAATATGATCAATAAACTTTGGTAAAAAAGATCTTTGAAAATGAACTACATTCACAAAACATAAAATGAATACAAGATCATGTAATGTCATAAAGAGCAAGTTGGTCTTTTGTTATTTAGTGGAATATGCACTTTAATTATTAAAAGATTTCAATTCCCTCCTAGCTGTGACAACAGAAAACAGATACAGAAAGCATTACACTTCATTACACCAAAGCACTTAGGAACTTAGGAACACAACCTTAGGAACTGAACACAATAAAAATCTGTACCAAACATACAAATAAAGAAATGTCAATATTTGCAGAACTCCTTTTCATGCGGACTACATACGTCGAGAAAGTTTGCACGCCAACTCATTTTTCATGTTGTAGTTTCATATTGCAGTGCCCCAAAGCGTAAGTGGGTTCCGGTGGATCCCGGAGTCAACACAGAGCTCTGCCAGCTGCCAGCATCCCTCCTGCCTGTCTCCTCCACACCGTTGCACAAGGTTGTAGCACCGCACTGAGCTGGAGGAGACAACTCAGATGTTCACATATTTTAAACCCCCCCAAAGAACATTTGTACCATTGCAGTTTGACCCACCGCCTCCGTAAAGATGGTCTCTCCTCTACTTTCTGTACGTCCAAACCTTTTTGTGAATAATAAATATATAATAATAAATAATATAAAGCAATGTAATAGTGAATAATATATATAGCTGAGTAAGCCTACCATGGAATGCCTTACAGTAGCTCCTGGTAAGTGTTCATCATGCACACAGGGATGCATTTTTACGTCGCATCTACATAGCATCCTAAACATAAAAATTCCTCTGAAAATCAGCTTTCTAAAGTAAACAAGGAAGACTAACTATCCCTATGGAAACAAATTCCCAACGCGATCAAGAAATCCAGGTAGATTTCATTTCCAGCTGTAGCAGATGTTTCTCACTGGAACCCTTTACCCACTGTGACAGGGAGAGCTAGAAAAGGGACCAAGTAACTCCACTTTTACCTTCTCCTGAATTTTGTTGCTGAAACATGACACGTTACTGGAGAGAGAGCACACACACTGGGATTCCCTCGTTTAATGCCATTGAACCTCCGCTGGTCCCAGCGGTGGCTGTGAGGCAGCCCTTTCCAGCAGCAAGGCGATGTTGTAGCAGATGTTGGATAAACAGCCTCTAAAATAAAAACTTCACTGTCCCTTTGATTACAAAACATAGACGGACTGCAAAGAGCCAAAAGACATCTCAGTGTTCTGCTAACCCCCGGTTTTTCGGGTGGCAAGGAGGAGGCAACGGAGCAGCGCAGAGGTCAGCTCTGCTGCCGCACGCGGAGCTGCACGTCCCCAGCACAGCTCTCCAGCCACCACCACATGCTGCAGCAGGCTGATGGACAGGCTGGCAGAAGGGTTAACGAGGACTTTACATCACATCAGTTACACGACAGGGGAAGCACAAATTGAATAGCCTCATCCCACTTCATTCACACAGAAGTCCAAACATCAGTTCTGAAATAAAAAGGATTTCATTTGTTTGCTGGGATTTTCTCTTTTGCCTTTAAGGGCTTTAACTTACTTTCAAGCAAGGTTGACTTGGGGAATCCTTGTCATCCCACTCTGTGGGAAGATAGCAACAGAATATATATAGGTCACTCTGAAAGTAATGCCTCCTATTTTTTTTTATTTCCTCTGCTGCCATCCCATCAATATCTGCCTCTGGCATCATGGGCCGATGTCATAAAATAAGAGGCAGTACTTTCGGCGCAGGCCTTGTACAAATAAACTTTATTTTTACTTATTTCTTACTGGAAACTATAGTGAGAGTACTACAACACTGCTTATTAAGACCTCTGGCTACAAAAGAAAAATGCTCTAATTTATGCTATTATGTTGGCACAGAAACAAAGTTTATAATCTTTTAATTCTGCTTAAAATGAAACATCAACTAATTTAAACCAAAACAATTTCCTAGTTTACACAACAGTAGATGGCCACAAAAAGTAACTACAGCAGTTTAAAAACAAATCTTTTGCTTAAGTGGGAGCAACTTTTACATGCAAATAGATCTAAAAGTCTACTCTCTGCAGAGTAAGTTGAACGTTAAGTATCGTTGTGCTGCTGGGGAGAAGCTGGTGCTAAACCAAATGTAACTCCTATTACCAGTCCCTAATGAAAGATCAAATGCATTTAGTTATTAGCTTTGTGGGCAACAGAAGTCAGTATGATCTTGAAATATTCCAGATTTGCAGCAAAGATCACACATTGTATCATTGTCTTTTCAATAAGAGAGGGAACTTTGAGAGAGATAAATTATGTTATAAAGGCAGTCACAGTTTTTATTGAAGTTGCTATAAACATTAAGTGCATGCAAACACCTCTGAGCTCAGTTTTTAGGACCTACACATCTTTATGCAGTACAACCACCAACAGTGTGCATGGATTCATTTAATTGCAGTAAATGAGGAGGGCATCTGGAATTTAATGACTATTTTATTTAGTTTGACATCAAGACAAACCACTTACCCTCCACGCCTGTAGGCACTTTTAATTGCAATATTAAATAGCAGAATATGGCATTAAAATGATGGCCTGAATATTTTTCCACATTAAAAGCATAAGGATGAAAGCTAAGACACCAAGTCAGCATCACCTCTACACTATTTCTGGCACATGTTGCATCACATTATTTTAATGTGCAACAGTCCTTGGAGATCAGAAACTGCTGCGTCCTGAAGTGGCACTGCTTTCAGGCCACAGATCTGCTCCAGCAAAAACAAGAGTTGACGGGTAAGAAAGTTATCTACGTGGAAGAGATCCATGCTGCTACTAACATAAATGCAAGCTTTCATTTCCTTAGGAAGCTCTTCACCTGCAGGCAGCAGACAGCAGGGAAGCAAGCAGGCATAGTACATACGCCAGAGGGAAGGGATGCCATCCAGAGGGACCTGGACAGGCTGGAGAGGTGGGCCCATGCCAACCTCATCAAGTTCAACAAAGCCAAGTGCAAGGTCCT
>WBMW01002821.1:81437-146812 GCA_013396635.1 Penelope pileata | reverse complement strand
TCATCCCCCAGCCTGTACTGGTGCATGCGGTTATTCCTCCCCAGGTGCAAGACTCTACACTTGCTTTTGTTAAACCTCATGTGGTTTCTTCCTGCTCAACTCTAAGCCTGTCCAGGTCTTGCTGAATGGCAGCACAGCCTTAAATTATTAAACAGCACACGTAAAAGCTGTAAGAAAAATAGTTGCTCAAGATGACCAAAATCCTCAGTGTGCATTTGCTCAGTAATGGAGGTAAGTTTTCAACATAACTTGATGTGTAATCATGCAAAGAAAAAGTACCAGGTTCTCCAAAGTGTGGGATTAACCAACATTTAGGTCTTCCACTGTAAACTCAATTGTGAGCTGTAATAATGAAAGAAAATGTAGACAGTGATGTTGCTCCAATAATCTGATTATAGTAAGAATCCAAGAAATCAACACTACTGACAATCAGCCACAAACTACTGTACTCCAGCACAAACCAGTGGAGCTCTGCTACTAAAGGAGCTTGAGCTGTTTGCCTACAATTTTCTACCACAACTTAATAGAGGAAGTAGGTTAAATCACTCAAGAAATGTTAGAAAAGGAGGAGGCTGGCATTCCAGATTACTGCTGGAAGAAGAAAACACCAGTGCTAGCAGAGTGATCAGGAGGAAAGGACTCAGAGCCACCACGAAGCTTCCTCTCGAGGCCTGAAGTTCAGCCAAGGGATTCGCATCATTTTAATTCTCACTGAGGGTGCAGGAATCTGGGCTGACAATAACACACAGAACCCTGATTAACTGTGTTTCAACAGAACACTAGTACACCAAAGGAGAGTACTCAATCTCATTTCTTATTTTTGCCTGTTTATTAGTTTATTATTAGGAGAAAAAAACACTTGGGCTATGAAGGAAGCAAAAATTGAGTGCTGCTGCAGATAAGGGTGTTTGCATATTTCTGAAGTACTTCTGAGTAAATAGATAATCATCTATAAAGAAATTATAGGGATAAAACTCATCTGTCCAACAAGTAAGAAGTTGTATGTTGAAATAGCTACAATTTGTAATGTTATGCTTATCCAAAGAACAGGCACGTGAGCTGAAATGAATATATGTTCTTTTAAACACAAAATTAATCGGTTGGCTTTCTACTACAATTACTCCAATACAAAGAACTGAGGCATGAAGAGGCAGAAATCAGAAAATAAATAACATGTATTGCTAAGGAATAACTGCAGGTAAAGATGATGTGTTTTCTAAATAAGCCTCCATGCACATGTTATGTAAGTCTGATATGTTGGAGGTGAGAAAAAGGAGAAGAGAAAAAACTATTTCTGATCCACCTTCCTTTTAGGCCTTTTTCCTACACCTTGCATGAGGCATCATGAGTAGATAGCTGGATAGAGAGGAAGAAACCATGGGGCAAAAATGAATAAAATAGAAAGATTCTGGAAAACGAAATTAGTTACATGCAAAGCAGCATCTGGACAGAGACAAAAATACTGAATCAACTTTCTTTAGAACTCTACAATAATTCTCCCACATGAGAACCTCCATCTTACATTTTCTTTGTGGTTGTCTGGTTTTTCCTAATGCCCCTATTAAAAAAATACACTGATTTTTCTTAACAACAACAATAGCACATAATCCAGCAGTAAAACCAATGCATTACAGAACATGGTAGATTTGAGGCTTCATTAAGAGGATCTCAAGCGCACTTGGAAAGATCTACGCTTTTAAAACATTTTGCTGTACCCAAAAAGTATATTTCAAATGACTGTATGCTTCCATATGCTTAGCTACACATAAGCATATGTATCCATGTCAAGCAATACAACATCTTTGCATCAAAAAGTATTATGATGGATTTCTTTAATTTGTAAGGATTTTGATTTAGTTACCCTGGCTCCTCACGCTTGTCTAGTGCAGGTAATCAGCAGTTTTGATTTTTCATACACAAACTCAGAAGCTGCTAACTTACTCTAGTTCAAAATCATTCTTCCAGTGGAAATGCCTAATAGGTAATTCAGATGATGAATTTAGCTCCCTCAGTATACACTGAAATGCTTCATCTGTGAACACTTGGTGGCTGTGCTGATTCCTGAAATAGCCATCCTATGTCTCAAACACTTCCAAAAAGGCAGTAAAAATGCATTTGTTTCTTCTCAGTTTTTAGTGTTTAGTATTTCACAGAGGATACTTTCAGAAATTCAAATCAAGAACTGAGAGGAAAATATTTTCATGCTTGTCTCCTTCATTTCCAAATTTCAGAGTTCTGTCCCTTTGACAGAAAGCATTCTGAGTTTGTCTTCTCCTAATTCTTTCCCCATATGCTGTGCTTTTCCAGGCCTTTTGTTCCAAATCTACATTTGAAAAAAAATTAAAACACTCATAACTAATTTTAAGACTCCTCTGCCAATACCAGTAGAAATTCTGAAGTTTTGTGCATATGAATACGGATTAAAATTGAAAGGCTTCTTTAAATGCCATCATATGATTTCTTAAATAATGAGACTCACTCAAAACAAAACAAGCAAAAATCAGGTCAGGTGTGCAGTGGTTATAGAAATGGTATTCTTGGGAAGCTAAAAACAGGTATGTTAAGAAGTTTAGTCCTGAATTCTTTCTCATCCTGACGAAATAACTAAATACTAAATACTTTTTTCTAGTTATGCACCAATTAGACACCTACCCTGGAACTAAAAGAACAGTGATCTGTAGAATTTTTTGACAATGTTCTATTTTGTCTGGAAAGGCAAATGGGAAATAGTTCCAGTGGTTTAGATGGTTTTTCAAACTCCATTCCTCTAAAGAAAAGAAATACATAACGTGTTTACTCACAGGCTGAAATCTAAAAATGTGATTCATTGCAGCTGTGCTCTTTATTCTGACTGGAGAGAAAGCATCAAAATGTTAACTTAAAAGGAGTTTTCATCCCACAGTACACGGTGGCAGACTTGAGATGTGAAGGATAATTAACCACAGGGATCATAAAACACTCCAGAAAGCAGTAATACTATCTACGTATTACTTTAGAAATAAAGATAAGCTAAATGGATGCCTTTGAACCAAGTCACTTTAAAAGCAAAATTTAATCAAGCTAACTAGGAGGAATAAATAGGAGTAAGCCTGAAAGACAAGAGAACTAACTTCTAACTTCAGAAAGCTGCCACCCTGCAATGAATGTGCAATGATCAAAAAGAGAAATAACTGAAAATCTGCACTGGGGGAAAATAAAGCACTGAGACTGTCTTTGAGAAACTGTCCAATCAATTGAATCAGATTTCTGCTTTCCTACAGAGACTGCATTCGAAAAATAACTTGTAGAACCATTTCTTAAGTTATGCATATTTGGTGCTGGTATGTTAAGTTCCTCTTCAAAACATCTGCTATTTTCTGGGCTATTAGAAATTCATCAGTAGGAGTCAACTCAGGAAAAAATACAGATAAAAAAAGGTTTGAATTTCATATTCATGGGCTTGTTAATATTTTTAAGCACATGTTCTTTATCACACATAAAAGAAGTAAAATTTGTTCACAAGAGTCGATCTTCACCATTCTGACATGCATAAAATGCACCGTGAGCCTGTGGCTAGAGCTGAGCTACCTGCACGCTTCCCTTCTCGCTGTTAGTACTGCCTTGGGCGACGCAGTACGGTTACCCATCAGAGATGGCTTTTGCAGAAGACACACCTGGAAGCGATGCAGAAGCAAGAGCTCCAGCTTGCTGAACAGGCAGCACACACCAGGCAGGATGGCAGGGTTCCTGTTGGCCTTGCAGGAGTGTGATGAGAGGCGAGAGCAGAGCGCAGCCCGGGCTAGGCAAGGCACGCGCTGGAACGCTGTGGTGATGCAGGGAAGGAGTGGGAGGGGAAGGTGGGTACCTGTCTCATGCAGAGACTGGACAGCCAGCTCGCACGCAGACATGGACCTCTTCAGCCCAGCAGCTTGCCTGCTATGGCTTCAGAGGCCTAAAATTATTCCCTTACGAAAGAGTTACCTTTGTACATTTACAAAAGCAGTTCTCCTTTTCAGACCCCACTAATGAGTTTCCTCCAAGACAGAAACAAGAAACAAAGTGTCCTTCACTAGGACAATTATGCAAACAAATCGGGAGAGTCTCCTTCAGGCAGATACACTGGCAGGGCTGGCAGAATAGCTGATATTAGAAACTTAGCAAGGACAAAATGCAATGCCTGCTGCCAAACCGCTGGCCTGTTAATTCTGCATCGTGAAGATTTTCTCTCAGGCAGGTCTAGAGCATGACACCTTTTCCCAGACAGGTTTAAAAAGACTTTGCTTTATAATCCAATGACTCAGTTGCATACCTTGGAGCAGGTAATGAAGCATGGAATTTGTGTTGACTCACATAACCCTACCTGTCTGTCACCAAAGCTATGACAGCTTGCATTTCAAGTCATACGTTCACAAATATATAAACACTATCTGGAATAGCTGGTTTGCCAAAAAGGACCTGGCCTACAGCCCGATATTGGTTCGAGCTACTCAACAAAGCTAAGAAATACGATCACATGAAAACAATTTAGACATTTGTTTCAACAGAGTTCTTGTGTGCACTTCATCTCTTTCACTTTAGCAGTTTATTACTGTCTTTTTTTCATCTTTCCTGGAAGGTTCAAACTCATGACTATATTCTAACAAGAACTAGAGCAAGGCACAGGTGAACGACCCTAGAATAAGATTAGCACTGTACATGTAACGCTCCCTTTGTCTTCTATCACTTTACAATGCATAAATTTTAGCTGGGATAAAATCATGCCCACAACACTACTCTTGCTCTTTAACCAAATTTGCAGAAGAAACCTCTTGGTCTTTGATGCAGCGTAAGAGAGCTTTTTCAAATACTTGATATTCTCTTATGAACTGTGGTTTGTTTGTTTTCCATTTATGATTATTATTAAAAGGAAGGAGCTGTTTCTTTCCCAGACATAAAGCAATTAGATTAGTCTAAAAAGGTCACAAAGACTAAGTCTTCTTAGCTAAAAATGAAAAGGAGAAAAGCTAACTGGAAGAAAGAGCAAGCAGGCTGCCAAGTGCTTCTGAAGTACCAAATACGTGTGTTTCTTTAAACCACTCAGTGTTTTTAACACTGTGCATGGGGATAGAAAAGCAAGATGGGCAGGAAAATCCAACCCTTCTGCAGATATCTCAGATATGGCACATATTCTCAAAACAGACACACCTGGCATGAAGTTCAGTGTTCAGTGAAAAACCCAAGTCCAACTACTAAGGGCTCAAAGTACTCATCTTTTTCTAGTCTCCAAAGTGAAGAAATAGAAAATGCAGTGGAAAAACAAAAAAAAAAAAAAAGAAAACAAACACGCTTTTTTAATGCTTTCCATGAATGCTCAAGTAGAAAACAGAGTTCAAGAAATGACGGGACAGGAGCTATCCGCATCTACCTATTTTTCTACAGCTGAAAAGAATTCTAAAGACAAGATAAAATAAGCCAAAAAAAGCATCTCAGTAAAAACAACACTAAGTTCATTGACATTGGTCGGCCTCTTATTGCAGCATATGCTGTTACATGAAATTCTGCAGGTCTCCAGGAGTCATGAGCAGTACTGGAAATAACTCCTCCTACACACCGCTCAAAAAAACCCCAAACACCTGGCACAGGCAGCTCATTGATGGCAGAGCAATAGCTCAAAGAAGATGAGAGCAGTACGCATTGCTCTAGGTGATCTGTTGGGATATTACATCTCATAAAAGAATTACAAAGCGGCACCTGAGTATAGAGAAACACTCCTGCCTGAAGATATCTCCAATTCATTTCTCTGAGCTGCCATTCGCATTTGTTATTTTGTATGTTCCCCTCAATTTTCAAAACTCTTATCTGCTGTATAAAGCAATTAAATGTTCCTACCAATATTGGGATGCTTCAAGAGACGACAGATTCTAGCTTCTCTTTCCAGTTTCTGGTGATCTGCAACAAAGGAAAGCACAATAGTTTCTTTTAGTGTGAAGATGAACATAATTCCACATATTTGCTTTATGAAGAAAAATACGTTACCTGACGTAGTCTTTAAAAAATACTTTCTTTATTTAGACTTTACACTGAATCTGTTAGCAACACTGAATTGGATTACTGCATCTAACAACCTCTTTGATAGACTGCTGCGGGCACTGTTTCAGCAGAAAAATCAAGCTGCCAATGTAACGGGGAGAATGGAAAATATTCATGTCACGACCTACAACTATCAAACAATAAATCATGTGATAGCATTATCAAACTAAGGACAACCCGAATCTCCAGTGCTGTCTTAAGCCCTACCCGTTAACTGCACCAGTGATGTTTGCTGTACCAGGGACGTGGTTCAACACACGGCAATCGCCCCGACAGCGTGCCAGCATCCCTGCCACAGCACCTTCCCACTGCAGTATGATGTTACAGGAACTTCCAATATTTATTTTATATATCCAATTATTACTTCCCCAGCAGGGTTAAACTTTCAGGTTGATTACTCATTAACCTGAAATACACCAAATGCTCAGGTCCAGCTGTATAACCTCCTGGTCTCTTCAATCCTTCACCCGTTTGATTCTTTTTGACCTTTGAGCAGAAGCAACAGGTTCTAGGTCTGAACTTCCCTGGTACATCCAAGGCCTAATAACACTTCTGGAGATAAAATACTGCAGCTCACGTTTAGCTTAATCTTACTTAAGCTGTGTTTTTATGTAACACACTTTCCTAGTACTGGCTCCAAATACCAGCATTTCTAATAATGCTACTGCTGTATTTGGGCTAACATTAAGTAATATAGTACTTGTTTTATATAATAAGTCTTGGGAAGGTGTGTAATTATTTATATTGTAATACACCTGAAAACCCCCATGTGTTTTCCAATGTCTAGTGTCAGACAGTAAAGATGAACACACACAATGGAATCTATAGTTTTAACAAAACCTAACAGATGAAAAGCTTTCTCTGGGCAACACCCATGGGGAATGAAGACAGAAGGACAGCCTGCATTGGAACTACTGATTGGAACCTGATCACCTGAGTATGAGCAGCTATCCTGAGCTTGTTTAAATATGATAAGAAAAAGGTATTTCATCTTTGCACCTGTACAAGGAAGATCACTTCTGCACCCATAACAACTGCATTACAGACGGGGTCAGAATCCTTGTGCTAAGTGAAATAAAACACGTAATGCTTTCTAACTGCATTAATTTTTGTGTCTTCCTGGCATTGGTTCATTTTGTTAGCTGCTGCAAACCACAATCCAAAACCAACACGCACAACAGGATGAAAAAAAGACTGAAGTAGTATTTTAGGATCCTAGTTTTGAAAAATTGTATACACGTGTTTAGATAACAATTTCCTGATTTTGTAATCAGCAGCCACCTCCTAGCCCCTAACTGGTACAGGTAACTCAAGCAATGTAACACAAAATTCGGAGATAATTAAAATAGCCAGCTACTGCTCACTGTTTAATCCTCTAATTCCAACAGAATTCCCATTTTCTCCAGCATAATTTCTATGGATGCTAAGAATAGTAAGCATTTATAAAGAGGGAGAAAAACAGCATAGATCCAATTTCATGATATTAGCTAANCAGAGTGCCCCTCTGCTGCCATCTGTCACACGGCCACAGCATGGGACGGGAGATGGGTGGGAAGGTTCAGCCTCTGCTGCCATCCCACCAACATCTGCCTGCATCATAAAAACAGGAGGCATCATTTTCGGAGCAGCCCTCATGTTTTTCAAAATTAGAGGAGAAATAAACTGTAAAATGTTCCTGGAGGTGAGTCTGTGGTGCTCTTATTTTAACCAGTTCCAGTCTGATATCTAGGTACGTTATACTAACCAGTGCTTCATGAGAGCTCGAACTTCAGATGCCATGCAATGATCTGAGCAGGCCTGCAGTCAGATGCCATGCAATATCTCTGCAGTCCTAACTATCTGTGTTACATTTGAGAGTACCACTAACGACTGAAAGGGGAAATTCTTTTCTTTCACCTCATAAAACTTCAATACAACCACTAAGTCAGTAACTAGCATTACAATGAATAAGAAAGTTTAATCTACAAAAGAACATCAGGAATCAAAATGCTACAGCGAGAATGAATAAATTAGCTGATTTTGTAATGCAACTCTTAAAAAATTTCTACAGTACCTGTTCTTTCTCAAAATACCAACAGTGTTATTAGGTTACCTTCCGAACTCATTACACCATCGTCCCTCTGATACCAGTATGACATGGGAGTCTACTGACTCCAACAGAGTCAAATAAGTTTCGAGAAAAATACACTGTAAAAAGCCCTTCCCTTAGGCACCCAAATACCACGATGCAATCCTGAAATCCTGCTCTTAGCTGGTGCTCGACGCTGTGAATTGCCTTGGCACTCCCACCTTTCCCTTCTGTGCAGAGCCGTCATTTCCCCTGCTCAAGCTCTCACCAGTCACAGAGCCATAAAACACCCTGCGATGGAAGGTACCCACAAGGATCATCGAGTCCACCTCCTGGCTCCATGCAGGAGCACCCAAAATTCAAACCCTGCATCTGAGAGCACTGTCCAAACATCTCTTGAACTCCACCAGCTCGGTGCCGCTCCCTGTGAGGGGGCTGCAGGCCGCCATGAGGCCTCCCCTCGGCCTCCTCTCTGGGATGAACCAACCAAGGGACCTCAGCTGCCTCATACGTCTTGACTTCCAGACCCTTCACGATTACAAAGTTTTCCTTCTTAAATCAGCTGAAGGCTGACAGGAAGACTTGCAGGCACATTTAACACACAAGCAGTTATCGGGCTGTGTGGAAAGCACACTAATGGCTACCGCTCGATTCCTTCAAGCATTAGGGACTGCAACATTTAGCGAATTTAATATAAATACAGATTCAGGGCAGGTCCCCTCGAAGCGGGAAAGCCCAATTCACAGAATGGCTACACAGATGGCTCTGCCAGCACAGCTGAGATAAGACGGCACGGTGCAGCAGCGAGGCAGGCTGGTGGCATGTGCTGCTGCCAAAACACTGTCTTATGAAATTGCAACTTTACTCTTCGTAAAGATCACTCAGGCTTCAGAGTGCCCACTGCAGTGGTGCTCCACGCACAGCTTGTTAGGCAAGACAGACAGACTTAGGATGGGAGAAGTGGGAGCTGCAGGTGCGTGGCAGTGACCCCGAGCATTTGCTGAGGAGCAGGAAGGCACAAGCTCCCCTCTGCAAGGAGCGTCTCAAGTAAAACACCGACAGCACCTGCAGCAAATACACGAGCTATGATGGGAGCATTGACCAACACCTCACTACCTTCTCAGCAGCCATAAATTCCTTACACACATCCTGGCAAGAGCTATGACTACAATTGAGTGGACTAGGAGTGCTATTTCCCCTGCCATTGAGGGCCCCAGTTACCAGCTAGTCTGTTAAGGCAGCCTGTTTGCACAGAGCACTGACTGTCTTGTGTAGGAGTGCACAGGGACCATGGGACAAGCTGGGCAGGAAAACCCTAACCTTCTGCTGAAGATGCAGCAGACATCCTTACAATGCTTACAACGCTGGGCAGACAACGCTGGGTCTGAAACATTCAGAACCAGACTCTTGAAGACAAACAGACAAATCTAGGTGAATTGAGACAGACAGGCCTATTTTATGTGCATTTGGAAAGCTAAGTATTAAATTGTATCAAATAAAACGTAACAGATAATACTGAAGTCTGGTCTCTTGACAGATCTTGACAACTTAATATCAGGTAATTGTCTTCGACTAGTGAATGCTGGGTTTTTTGGTGAATCGATTCATCCAACCATTTAAAGCATCCTTAATAAGTAAGTCCATCAGCAAGCACATCTAATTATGTCAACAGAGAGGTCAACAACAAAGGGCAATGAATTTTAGAGCAAGAAGTCCTGTAAAAATTACAGCTATCCAGCTACTGCAACAAAGTTAGGACCAACAGTCCAAAGAAGACTTCAAGAAGGAGTAAGGAGGGATGTGCTGTCAGTATCCACTAAACTTACTACATTAAAAACAAAGAAGTCTGTATATTATCTTTGAAAAATAAAACTGTTTGAAATTTCAAAACTATGCTAGCATTGAAGTGTGATGCTTTAAACCTTCAATAAAATTCTCATGTGTCACACGTGTGCATCAAAGTTAGTTCTGAAAATGCGACAAAAAGGACAAGTTTAGAAAAAGTTGTTAAAGACAGCAACTCAGGGTGAATAATTTGGCACCAGGTGCTAAAGGAAAACAAAAGAGCTCAAGCCTTACTTGTAGTTAGATACATATATTTAAAAGAACTGTGACAACATATTTAAAACAAAAGACAAACAGCAAATTCTTTTTTTTTTAAATAGCACTGACATTTTGTATATATATATGTATATTTTAAAGTGGAGGAAAAAACACGAAAGGGAACTTCATTACTTTTTCTATAATTTGTACTTCCCGATATTTTTAAGTCAACTTGAACAATAAGAACAACCAAAGCAATTCTACCTATGTTAACAATTCTTACAGATTTTATACTCTTGTACCAGCACAAGCTTGCAACACTGAAAAGATTGCAGCCTTCTGCCAGAGGTGTAGTTCTTCAGGTAGTCACCATTTGCCAGCTAAACCAGCATCATTTTCTCTGAAGCCTCAAAGCATACACTGATTCCAAGAGAAAAACTGTCAGCTTAACCCTCTCTTCATGCTGATTTTGTTAACTAAAAAAAAAAAAAAAAAATCAAAATGTGATTTTAAATTTCTTAAGCTTAAAATAATAATAATAAAAAAATATTTTAAAAATCAGCAAGATAAGCTCAAAGTTCTTTTATAAAGTTCAACTCTTCCACCAAGGTTTTATGCTAAGGTTTCTGAATCCAGTTGCAGCAGGTTTGAAACCCAAGCATGCACACACACCATGATGGCATCTTACTGCCCATCAGCTCTGGGCTGTAACCTAATCGTGGGCTGGCCACTTGCAATGCTATATACAGCACTCAGGGATATGATCTGTAATGCAAAGCAAACCAAGCTTGTTTTAGGAGAAAGCTGGAACTGTGATCACCGCCTCAGGAAAACCAAACAAACTCAGGAGTGCGTTGGTCATTTGGCCTACGGTGTGCAGCCTCCAGTCTCTCACCAGCGCTACTTCAAATGTTGTTCTGTACTCTCTCAATTCACATTTCCAGAATTAGCCCACATAGCTAGAAAGCTGGAAGGTGTTTGTCTTCTAGGAAGTGCCAAATACATTCTTTGCCAACTCTTCAGGAATGACAGAGATACAACAGAAGCAATTACTTCTCTGACTTTCTACATGTTCACAGTGCAAGCATTTAAAGCTTCTTTGCTATTAGTTGCTATACCACAGCTTTTGAACTGACACCATATATGATTATTTTCTCAAGTACACTAAAAATTGTGTATTTATATGTATTTATTGTGTATTTAGCTAAATAAAACGCATTTGATCAGTATTTTCTTTTCCTGTAGGTAATGGTTATTGCACTGCAGCTGAGAGCACGCTGATCCCACAGAGCAGGTGGGCACCACCCAGGCAGGGAAGCCCAGAGAGCAACTCACAGCACGCATGATGAACTTCATACAAATGCTCTTCCTGTGCCAACAAGAAGGAAAAAAAACCAAAACAAACACTGTAAAATTGATTATGTGAAACAAAACTTTCAAATGGCAGCACAAACCAGAGAGAGCTCCTTCATTTAACTGAAGTCCAAACCTGCAAGATGCTGGCTCCCACTGATGTCACCAGGATTTTACAAGCCATTTCCTTTTCTAACAATCAAAACAACCAAGCAAACTGTAGCTGAGTATTTAAATCTAGTGGAAATATTTGAAGTAAAAGCCATACATACTCTGTGCGTTTATTCAACGACACAATTAAACTCCTCTTGCCTACCAAACTTCATATTGTTTACTCTGATGGCTGAATTAGTACTCTTCTGAGAGAAAAATACTCTTCCTTTATAAAATTAACACCATGTCTTAGAGAAAAAACTTCACATTGCACGGCCTGCCAACTACAATCAGGCAGTAAACACGGGCATCACTCTCACTGCCAGCTTGCACATCAAAGCACAGCCAGGCCCTGCCCTGCAGACGCACAGTGCTCCCATCCAGAGGAGCTGAGCACGTGCAGATTGGTTCAGACTACTCCAGCAAAACACGATGAAAATCCACAACATGACCATGTTCTATCTAGTAAAAGGATTTCTGAAGTTGCACACCGTGCTGAGGTAGGGATTAACATTCAGCTCTTATTTACAGACATAACACCGCGCTCTAGCAACAAATACGAGAGCCAAATATTTGCTAGGTATGAACATTAGGGTAAACTGCTAGCTCACGTTTTAATAACAGTAGTTATTAATAAGTCAAGCCACATCTTTTCATAAGTCACAATAAGAACACCTTACTCAGATATGCTGCTGGAAGCACTGGAATATAGAAAAGTTACATTATTACTCTGAATGACTGCATTACAATATTTACAAATTTTCACTTCAAACTGCCGGTGCTGGCTAGGTGAGGTCTGGCATCATGTACACAACACTAATCAGCGGCATTTACTTCATGTAGCTGCTTTTCTCAGAGGAGCAATGCCAAGTGAATGGAGACACCCCCCCACCATGCACAATGTGACATGAAGCAGCAGAAAGAGAGGTTAAAACTCCTTGAGCCTCAAGTGGATGGTGAGTGCCAGAAGATGATGGCTGCGCTTCCACAGAAATAAATGAATCCAACTTCAGATAGTGACTAATGTAAACTGGTTGCACTTCAACAACATTGCAGGAAAACCTCTGCAAAAAAAAAAAGGCATCGAAAGTGAAATTCAAGACAAAGAAAACCAAAGGTTAATTCCTCTCTTTTTAACTGCATATAAATCACCAGGTAAAACCCTGTATATGTGTCACTATGAAAAGGAAAAAACGATGGTCAGTAATAGAAAGACAAGTTTTAATGCCTAACATTTGATAAAAGGGCAACATAGGAGAATAAATCCACTTGCTTACTTCCTTGGCTCTTGTTTAACTGTCCTCTTCTGCTGTCAGTCAGCACACATCTTTTTCCCAGCACTGACTGGCTGTAGCAGTACTCAGTGTGAGCCGTTTGTTTTCTCACTCAGCTCGCTCGGTCTACCCTACATTTTTCAGGTTTTTATTTTTTCTGTAGAAAGCTAAACAAAGGGCAAATGAGGGGCTCTAAGTCCCAAAAGACTCTCTTCAGACTGCACTGCAGCCCAGCTTAAAGCCTGCCCCAAAACACCTTGGCTCTGGCACAGCCTCCCATGGAAATCAGGAGAAAAATGCAGGAATTCTGGAATTTGGATGCACCAGAATGCAACTGGACCTTCTTTCTCTTAATAGTATCATTTTAATAAAAACAGATTTTATTTTGCTCACTCTTTCTTCATAACAGGAAAAAAAGGTCATATTAAAAAGAAACCTAAGACATTAAAATCTCATTGTCTTGGGCATTTGTTTTTCTGTGAATTTAAGACACAAGTTTCCTGTTTACAATCTCCAATAGAAGTACAAAAACTTTACTCAGTATTATGTTCTGCTGAAGAAAAGAGTTTGGTAAAATCTGGGAGTGTTCAAATCAACGCAGTTCCATTTTCTGGGAAGGTAATTCACGTTACTTTTAGCCATGGAGAATGGTGAGTGACAGCAGCCAAGATGTCCCCAGCGAGGCACGGCCAGCACCTACTTTTCTCAATGACGACACCACCAGCGTGGAACACCGGTGGTAACTCCAGCTTCTTCAACACCACACAAGAAGGAACGGGCGAATAAACGAGATCTCCTGGCACTCACGATTTTGAAGATGTGAATCAGCACTTTGTTCTCCACACAGAAGCTAACAAAACACTCAACTAGTGCAAATGCTACCACACTGACAGCACCTACCCATAGCAACACCACTTACTGCAGACAGAAATACCGTCAGTCAGCCACTTGGGCTGCCAGCTGAGAAACAGGCCCTCCTTTGAAAACATGTGCAGCTGTCCCATTAGACAGTAATGAAGGCATGAAGTTTTAAACACGAGAAACCATGCTGTGGGCAGAAATCAAAACCCAATAGTCCCGTAATCAGGCAAGAGATCTGACTGGAAAACTGCTCTCTCTACTTTTTGCCCCTTTCCCTTCACACAGATTCCCTTGGTTTGTTTTTTCACAGCACCTTCACTGAATAGGATATACAAGCATCCTTTATTTTCTTCTGTACCTTGATGGCTATGGCATTCTCTTAAAGAGTGGGTCCTATCAATGTGGGCCTTGTGCCAGTAAGCCACGGACAACACCCTTCCCCTCTGACTATGTTTCTGCAGGAAGACAGAAATCCCCAGCAGGTGGGTTGGACTGGATGACCTCCAGACCTTCCAACCTCAGCCATTCTGTGGTTCTGCACTTCTTCCACATTTGGGATAAGAGCAGAAGGTGTGTCAGCAGACAGATGCCTCTCCATGTTTTGCAGGATAAATAACTTAATCTAGCATCCAGCCATTACCAGAAGAAACAGTCTGCCCATAGCTGGCATGTGCTCCTTCTCTCATCTCTTGTGGCAGCCCAGGTGGCTCACCTGCCCTCCTGCCAAGCTGGCTGGGACAGCTCTGCTGACAAAAAGCAGTTCAGTTCTAGGACTTGCTTACAGTGGGGAAGAGCTGAGTACAAGCACACGGGGTTCCCGGTGCCCTCTTAGCACTGCTACCTACCGGCTCTTAGGAGACAGGCTGCCCAGCTTGCTCCTGACTCCGTACCCCTGGGCCGAGGCACCCAAGGCAGCAGCAGCACTGGGAGCCCACCACTGGGTTCTGGGTTGCTCAGCTGCTAGCCAGCTTCCTGCTGCAGCTGTGGATCTCTCAGCCATCTTCCTGACACATCGTAGCCTCCATAATCACAGTTGTGGGTGAATAGCTACCAAAGCGTAGCCTACATCCTGAGGCCCAAGTGCCCACAACAATTGTGTTGTCACAGAACAGAACTTCTAGGCACCTAAAACCTCACCAGAATAAGCCAACATCTTCACGAAAAAAGATCAAAACAGCATGCTGTGAAACAAAAGCTGTTTAAGGTCCTTGAACTGTTAGCGAGCCAAGTGTCAGACAGCTCTGAGCCTGCTTAGGAGATGAAGCCCTTTGCTGGCAAGGGAAGCCCTGCTCCATCTAATTTGTAGGCAGCTCGGTGCCCAGACAGGACCTAACCACCGAGCATCTCAGCAGTGCTGGGCTACGCAAAGGCACACCTCAGCCTGGTAACACTTGGTAGGTACCTATTAAACAGGAATTTTCCTGAAGACAACTTAGGTGCGAGGCACCTGAAGCCTGCTCACACCCTGCTCCTGAACCAACCCTTACTCACCACATGCGGGTTAGTTGCAAGATTCGGGGCTGGAACTGAAAACAGCTCAGCAGGTCTGTGAACGATTCCCTGAGCAACAAGCCTTTTGTTTGTTTGTTTTCATCATAAGATTGCTGTATACAAACAGACTTTTTTTTCTTAACCTATGCAAAGAAGGATAGAACAGGCTGAGACTCTTCCTGCCAACTTGCGTATTGCATGGTAAATCACACGTTTCCAAGTCATGCAAGGAGGACACAGCTCTCAAGTCTCCCACCAAGACTACAAGCACATCTAGAACTGCAACAGACCTTCACACCAGGACATCTCCTCCTTTACACACGTTCTCTCGTGTTCTTTTTTCTTTTTTAATTATTCAAACAAATATATCTTCTTTAAGTAGAAGTTTTGGGCTTGGTTCCACAGGTTGCACTAAGGTCATACATCTGTGCAAGAAAAGACACGGGGGAAGGCAGACTTCCAGCAACACTGCTCTCTTCCCATTGGCCATACAGCAGGCACACCATAACCTGCGACAAGAACATGAAGCAGGGCCTCAGCCTTGGTTTAGTTACTTGCAAAGTGTATGCATGCTGAGTTGGATACTCCAGGCTTTGCAGATGGAAGTATTAAGACGATCCCAAATGACAATGCAAAATAGAATGGCTTTAGATCTCTCACTTGCCTCATCAGGAGGTGTCTGTACTGTTGTTAACGAGCTGCTGTGTGCATATGGATCAGAGCAGGAGGATTGCGACCGATCTTGAGAAAATCTGGAACGCACTAACTGCCGATCTGTAATGGCTCAAACAGTTGGTTCTGACTATCGTAGCTGTAGCTGCTGTTTGTACTTTAGCCTGCATCATGACCCAATGCTGTCATTGTTGCTGTGTGGCTAACGGTGAGGGGTTGCATTGGAAATGGTTGGTCACTGCTTCAAACTCTCAGTAGAAAAGGGGGGATTGACACAGTGTGTGTGCATATCCAGCAGGAAATGTATCTTTCTAGTGCTGCCATATCCAACTGCTACAGCAGCCGAAGGTTAGTGAAGACAGTGAAGTTGTTGAAGTTGTGTGAAGAAGTGCTGGCCTTGCCAATGTTATACACACGGGAACAAAGACTGGAGGGAGGCAGCAGACAGTGCCCATGACAATGACACAGTGATGAAGACGATCGTAGTGAAGAAGACTCCCCAACGATCACCAAGAGACCCCCAGAGCTGCCCCACACAACATCAACACATGCACAGGAGGACATCAGCATCTATTCATTAGTTCCTGGAATAGTCTTGCATTCTGGGAAAGTGTAGTGTTCATGCATTTCTTTGTAGGTATATAAGGGAGTGTGCTCTCCAGGGGTGCACGGCACTTATGGTGGAGCTATCCCCAGTGCTGCCTGGCACCGCTAATAAAGGAATACCTGCTGAACAGTGGGAATCCTTGCTGTTGAGTCAATTTCTTGGACTCAAACATGAGTTGTCCAAATAAACCTCCCCATCTCACTTTTGGGGAACAAAAAGAACAAGCTAGAATGAGGCTATGGATGATGTTGCAATGCTATCAGCACAGTGATACTGGCACACAAAGCTAATTGAGCTCTCCCGTGGGAAACACACACTGCATGTAGTAAAACTGTGTAAACTGAGATTACAATGAACCCTTCCATGTGTGCAGAATTATAGGCCAAAAAATGAGAACTGCATAAATTTATATGGAAAAAAATGGGTGCATGAAACACAGCAGTTAGAAGAGGTGTGATTCCCCCACTGTATTTAGCAATGGTGTGGCATCACCTTGAATATTTTGTTCAGTTCTGTTCTTCACGATACAAAAAGGATGTTAAGCCTTCTGTTGCCAGGAGAGGCTCAGGCCAGATATTAGAAAAATTTCTTACTGTGAGAGGGGTCAAACACTGGACAGGCTTTCTAGCGAGGTGGTTGATGCCCCATGCCCATCAGTGTTAAGAAGCATTTGGATAATGCCCTCAGTAATAGGCTTTAACATTTGGTTAGCCCTGAAAGTGCTCAGGTAGTTGGACTTGAACTATTCTGTCCTAATCACAGAACAGTCAAAGCAAGCTGGGATTTGAGCACTACCAAAGTGCTGTCAAATGCAATGCTTGAGGGACCTGAAACAGCCATCACCAGAAAGATGATTCTTTGGCAGCTGTGCAAACCCACTCTTAGCAACTCATTGGGGAAGGACACAGGTTAGCAAAGCAATACAACTTCCTCCCCCCGCTCTGACTTTGCCAACTTCTCTTGCAAACATATAGAGTACAACCAAGTACTCTAGGAATCGTGGAATGTAAATATTTGTGGTTTAGAAGTATACCCTGTAAAAAAAATGGCGTTGCAAGAGTGCCTTGCTTTAAGACTAGGAATGTGGTTCATACACAACTTTATTGCATCAAAGGCATTGTCTAAACTCTTTGAGGAAGTATTAAGGCTCTGGAAGCAGTCCAGTTCTATTTCCTAGAATTGATCATTTCTGTGAAATGATGTCATTAGTGGAGACCAACGATATTACCAAGTCCCTGGCTGAGCTGGTTCTTATGAAAAAATAGCTGATAGCACTTTGCACCTTTAGCATTTTGCAATAATTATTTTCAGCCCATAAGAAAAAGCAAAACCAACATTTATTCAAATAGCAGTACATCAGGCAGCCCTTTGTATTTTGCATTACTGAGTGCATGCTACAGAAATGTTTACAGACAGAGCTTGCTTACCCCCTCCACTACTCCTAGAAAAGGTGAATGCTAAGGAATATGATCCTTCAGGTCCTCAAAGCACTGTTTCAAACCGAATGCCTTCGCATTCGCTACCTGATCCTAGGGAAACGTGAAACATTCTTTACGTACTGCTCTCTTCCTAATATTCTTAATGAAGAAAGTGGGACATTCTTACAACAAATGATTACAGACACTGAGAGTACAGCACTGACTAGCCTCTCCTAATGCTTCCTGAGCAGAAGCACATGCCAGGTGTTCATTGTTACAGGGACATCTTTTCCAGGGATACCCAAGTCCATAATGGATAAGAGCATGCAGCAACAATAGCAGAGCCAAATCTTTTATTAGGCCATTGGTCAAAAGCATCAGTGGACCAGAAATTAGGGCACAGAAAACGCCTCCAGTTATTTCTGTGGCCACGTTCCTACACACAATTCTCTCCAATCAGGCTTCTGAACATCAAGGAAAAGCTAAAACATATTAATCCGAGATGCTTTGTAAAATAATGAATAAAAACCACATCTGTTGATTTTCAAAATTCTACCTCCGAGTGTCAGGAAAACAAAAGGCCCATTTGTGCTCCGCTGCACAGGCTGCCAACAATAGCAGCCTTCAGTTGGCTGATGCTCCCGTAGGGCTTTCTTCCACTTCCCACCCACTCTCTTTTTTAATATTCTCTGGTGTTCCTAGTGTGTGCAAATTGGATAAACAGACAGACTTCATTTCTGCCTGTAAAGAATGGACTGCACAGACAGAGGATAAGTGTTTTCAAGGTACATTATCAGAGACACTTGTCATAGAGATTGGTGCTAAAGCATGACAAAAAATAGTGCAGGGTATTCCTTTGTTTCTTCTGTTCCCAGGGTCACTGCTGAGCAGCGTAGGATTTTCTTTAAGCTGACCACAAAAGGACTAGAGAGAATGTGTAGTATTAATAACAAAGCACTGAGCCAAAAGACTTCACCTTACAGATTAAAAAAAGTTTAAGAGTGTCCCAAATCTTTAAACAGGCCAAAGAGACCAAGAGAAGGATGTTAAAAACTCAGACTGGATTCTTCTCAACTGTTTGAAATCTTCAAGCACTTCTCAAAAGCAAGCATTCACATGGTGCTAACTTCAACTAATAAATCCCGTGTAATAATTTTTTTGCCTTCTACATTCACAGTAAATGAGGATACAAACAGCCAGCTGGCAGCCCCCTCGCTCCCCTCAGCCCTTCCAAGAGAAGAGGCTGAGAAGCACAGAGGGTTGGAGCAGCTGCATCAGGCCATGCTGGCCGAGTTGAGAACAGCTTCGAACAACAGACCCTGGAAAACATGAAGCAATTATCCTTTGTGTGTGTTTTGCCTCTTTCTTGGTTAAATACTCTCATCAGGTCTGAGGAAGCATGCTGCACATTTTTATATATATAAAATATAGATATTTTACGTACGCTTTTTATATATATCACACAGTGCATCCACTGTAATGGAGTGATACGCTCCATGCCAATGTAAACAGAGAGGCACTGAGCTAAGTGCAGGGCTGATCACCCAGACACCCACAATTGTTTGCCAGCCCATCTTTGCCTGACACTTAACTCGGCTGAGTGCATCCCATCACCTCTGCTGTGTATCACCTCTTTGACCTCCTGTTCAAGTCTGCATCTTCTACCATTTCTCTAACATATCCTCATGCCAGACCTACATTTGTCTCAACAGGAAAACCTGGAACGTGTCCAGAGAAGGGCAACAAAACTGGTGAGGGGTCTGGAGCACAAGTCTGATGGGGAGCGGCTGAGGGAGCTGGGATTGTTCAGTCTGGAGCAGAGGAGGCTCAGGGGAGACCTCATCGCACTCTACAACTTCCTGAAGGGAGGCTGTGGTGAGGAGGGGGTCGGCCTCTGCTCCCAGATAACTACTGACAGGACGAGAGGGAATGGCCACAAGTTGTGCCAGGGTAAATTTAGACTGGATATGAGGAAAAATTTCTTCTCTGAAAGAGTGGTCAGGCACTGGAATGGCTGCCTAGGGAGGTGGTGGAGTCACCGTCCCTGGTGCTGTTCAAGAAGCGTCTGGATGAGGTGCTAAGGGACATGGGTTAGTAGCTGAGTGGGTAGGGATGGTGATAGGAGGACGGTTGGACTAGATGATCTTGTAGGTCCTTTCCAACCTAGTGTTTCTATGATTCTATGAATGCAATTTTCAACCCAAACCTTCTTCTTACTACCTTTCCGACCAGTATATTCAAGAGATGACTTGCAGTCTAACAAGCACTAAAACATCTGCTTGCCCTCAAATGCTTCACTGGAGAGGGACGGGCTCCTGTACACTACTCTAATGCCTTGCTGAACTCCAGTGCTACAGCCATCATCTCCAACAGCAATGCTGCAACCCAGCAAATCCGGACTGAGAGCACTTCATACCACTCTCACCAGACAGGTGTCTGGTGACTACGATTCTTCACGTACCTGGCTTCTCTTTTGATGTTAGTTCTTACAGCAGAATACAGAGCAGCGAATCCCACATTCTCAAGATCCAAATCTTGGAATACATTTCCTTTTTACCGTTATCTGCTGCTTGTAGATGGCATTCTGATCTCCATGCGCACAAGCCAGTTTTGTGGCAACACTTAAAGGAAGCACAGCTACAACTAAGTGTCATTCTGATTTAGTTTAGCACGTGAAGGCAATTTAGTTTAGATTTTGCAATGCAAAGAAATATTTTCTGCTCTGTCCAGACCCCAACCCTAACCAGTGTCTCAAGAGCTTGATTCAAAGCAAGAAAAAAATGAAAGCACAGCGAGTCTCAGATGAATGTTGTTTTTGTCACTGGGCTTGGATTTCTTTTTTTTTCTTTTTTTTTTCAATTTGCATGAGACACTTAAAAAAAAATCTTCTAGAAGCAGACAGAAAATAAGTTCTGATGTGCAATAACTTAACACTTCTTCCAGAAAATTATTTGAAAAATTTGTAATCTGATGGGACAGAGGTTTGGCTGATTTTTTTGATAGTTCCAAATTCCAGAGGGAAAAAGAGGGAGAAGATGACCAAACGAAAAAAGTTAAATATCTCTGTGTCTATTTTAAGGATCAGAACACTGTGTTTGCAGTACACTGCTGCTGAGTAATCACCCAACTGACTGAAAATGCTGTGCCTTCCTGGATTTTGTACAGAAATAAATACGAGGTGTGAGCATGAATTTGGCATGAGCAGGCTTAAAGAAATTCACTGAAAGGGCCGTTCATAGGCATTACTTCATTCTGATGAAGAAAATGTGGAAAAAAGCTATGGTTATCACACTCGTGCTTGCAGTTTTATTTATTTTAAATCTAACACCCCGCTCCAAAACACTGCTCATGTTCTACAACACTAAGATAACTCATGTTTTAAATGGCATACAGCTATGTAAAATATTGTACCATTTTGTTGGGCTGACTTCATCACAGCTGAGAAAAATAGCTGGAATGACTGATCACAGAGAAGCAAAAACATGCTTGAAGAAGTGAAGCTGCATTATACAAACTTTAAGAAACGAGAGCTGTTCCGAAAGCAATGCCTCCTGTTTTATGATGCTGGTGGGATGGCAGCAGAGGCTGAACCTTCCCACCCATCTCCCGTCCCATGCTGTGGCCGTGTGACAGATGGCAGCAGAGGGGCACTCTGACCCCATGGCGTCTGACATGGGAGTGCGGGTGGAGCAAAGGGGGGCACTGAATTCCCCCATGGGGAAACAATGGCACCCATCGATGCTGCTGAACGTCTCTGGAGCCCAGCCAGTGGCTGTGAGCACAGTGAGGGGTGCTGGTGCGTTTCAGCAGTGGCGACAGCAGTCACCTCTGCTGGTGCAGATGTTTACCAGTGTGGCACGCAACTCTTGCTCATCACTGGCAAAAGTGCACAGCTAATGGTGGTGACCATGTTGACAAATGGTGTTTTGTAGCTGAGAATGTGCTCTATCAAATGGTGGTGTTGTGCTCTTGGTAGCTGCTACGATTTCCATGAAAATAAAGACAAAGCATTACTTTCAGAGCAATCCATGTACAATAAGGTCTTTTCACTTCCCAGGCACACGGAAAGCAGGATGAATAATCTCACCACTAATTTCAGAGCTACGAGCTCCAGAATTCAGCCAGAAGTTCTACAGGCATGATGGCATATTGAATTCTCCCTAAAGCATTCACCAACCCAAGAACGCAGGTGATGACGTGAGCCCACGGTGCTCTCACATTACCCTGTCACTCTCTACAGAATACTTATTTTGGAATAGTTACCATCCCTTTGCAATCAGTAGGGCCAAAATGTCCTCAAAGCAGCAAGGGATGAGAGGAACGTTGCACAGGGCAGAGAAACAGGAGCCCAGTTGCGTGCAAGAACTCAGCTCACTGAAGCAGCCAGCTTTACAATTCCTGTGTTGTGTGCAGGAAACTTAGGCTTTGGTCACTGTTCAGTGAGTGTACAAAGCTTTATTTCTCTGTGGAGACCAAAAGAGATTAATGCTCCACCTAGTTATACCTCCCAGGATGCATGGCATAAGCACAGCACTGCACACCTTGATTCCACCTGTCCTTCCATCAGCCGGAGGCCCCAAACACAGCAAGGATGACTCAGAGCAAAGAGATTCCCATTCACACATTAAACATAAGGCACTGACAAGAGAACAGTTTCCTTCCCTTTCAAACACAAAACCCTTTCCTCTAAGCATACAGGACTTGTCTGTTTTTCAAAAGGGCTGACATCCCTACCTACTGCTTCTCACTGCTAACTCCCCAGATTACTAACCACTCATTAGCGCTATTCACCAACGCAGTTTGCTTGAGGCTGGAAAGATTTCTTCCCACCACTCATCCACCAACTTTCATTGGACAGTCCAGTTTCAGAGCCAGTGCCACACTGATTCTTCCTGATGCTTTCAGAACCAAGGATTCAGTGGAGCGCTCAGCTGCCAGCCTTGTGCTCAGAGCAGACCCCGCACTGACTCTGGCAGACTGCTTCCAGCAGTATCATGGAATCCTCAAAACAGAAAGGGAAAAGACCACAAACATTTGTACTGACTTGATTTTCCCATGAGATATCCTAGAAGAGTTCACATCGCTCCTAAACACCTGTGGGTGCTGAAGACTTCAGTGTGAGGCAGGTTTGCACAGGTGCTGGTTGTTCCACAGCATGTAGGTGCTCTCACTCAACAGCAACCAGCGGTCCCAGAACAGTAATCACAACAAAGGATCTTCCTGGGGAAGTGATGTGGTGGAAGCAGCAAAGCTGTCTAGCCCCAGGAAGACTTCAAAGCATGGCACGTCACCTAGTTTCCTGCTGATTTGCTTGCTTACTATGCTTTACACAATCCCAGGTAGCATCCTGTTTGCTCATGTGAACAACAGTGAGCACCGCGTGACCACAGACCTCCATCACAGTTTGCTTCTCCCGAGATGACCTGCCAGCAAACGTCCAGACAGACTGAAATACACAAATGGATTTATGTAAAAATAGTCTCCAACATTATTTCACTTAAGGAGACTACTCAGCTTCCCTCTGAACAATGATAAAGCAAGGCTGTCTAATAGTAAAAAGAAGTAGGTGCTGCTTGCTACAAGCTCAGGTAACACCGTCAGCCACAGCAGTACAGAAACTATGGCAGCAAATCAGTTGGACTAGATGATGTTATTAGAGGTCTTGTCCAACCACCATGACTCTCTGTTTCTACAGATCAGGAGCTGACTGACACTACCCAGTTTCAGTATCCACACTTAGCACACGTAGGACACCAGGACACCATGACTGCCTAGGGCATCCACTTGCCTTGGACAGACATAAGTTCCTGATTTTGAAGCTGCTGCGAAGAACAACTTTTGAATTCTGACTTATGTTCTTCACTGTTGCAGTGTTTCTTTTCAGAAGGCAGATTAACGGTCCTGATCTTTTGCCTCAATGTCATTCATTTCTAGAACAAAATATTGCAGTAATTCTTTGCGAGGGCGAAATATTTGCAGGGTTTTTTTTTGTTTGTTTTTACAGATGAAGACCAGCACGGACATTCAGTTCACTGATGACTTAGGGATGCTACAGCATTTGATATTTAATAGAATGGGAAAAAAGAATAGAGTCAAAGGCAGAAATTCCACTGTGTGGAAAAGCTCACCGTTTCCTGCAGTCACTGTTACTTTAAAACCAAACATTACACATGACTTACTCTGCCAGAGATGAAGGGCTTCCTTTATGCAAATCCCCTTGAAATCACTGACATTTATCTTAATAAAGGCATATGGACTTCAACCTCTCTGAAGGAAACAACTGCAGCACTAGCATCAAGCCCCAAAAGAACAGAAATAATGGTTTGCAGACTATCACTATGACTCAGAGGAAATTTATTAAGCACATCAAAGCATCAGATTTTCGTAACAGAAAGAAATGCTAAGAATACTTAAACACATGCTGGCAGGGAAATGTTTTCAACAGAACAACACAACAGCAGGCTGTGCTAGTACTGGAGGCCTGAAGATACTATTGCAGAAATAAAAATACCTGATGACATAACCTCAGTATTCACTGGTCGCAGGCAAAACAGGTCTCTATTGCTACAGGGTCTGTGGAAAAGCGACAAGAGTAATAACAATGAGCTCCACATTAAATAATAATTTGACTTTCTTCCCTCCATTAACTTATTTTAAAATAAGTGGTTTATGAGTAACCCACCATGGTACACTTTTTGCTGCTCTGCCAAATTGGTAAGTGTTTGCTCATAAGAACAAATCTCCTCCTCAAACACTACGTGCACAAACAGGCTTTAACCCAGTGAAGCTTTCTATCACAGCAGCCTGTGCTGCCAGGATTCTGACACCATCACCTTCAAGCTACAGGACAGCATGGTGCTATTTTGGAAGTCCATCATCTCGGCATTATTCTTCGAATCACTTCCGTGTAAATCAATTCAACAAGTTTGTAAAAGCATAAAAACCCAAACAGTAACAACCCAAACTATTAGTGACACAAGCATTCTACTAAAAGGTAAGGCTCAGTTTGGGTTCTTTCTCATAGAAAATGAACTTCAGAGGGCTCCTGTTGTTACTCTGAGTGCCATTCCAGTAGGTTCAGCCAGTGCTAACTGGTAGATCCCTTACTGAAGATTACTTACAGATTCATCTGCCTTAACCTAGAATCTCACCCGAGTTGAATAGATTTCTTGTTCTTTCAGATTGATTTTGTTTTCCTTAAACCAGCAATGCAAACCCACCATAGTTGACTACCCCATGAAAACAAAGTCTCTAATACCTGGCACAGAGGATGAAGACCCAAATCCTTCAAGTGTTTTGCATCCTAATTCCCCCTGATTTCAGTAAGACATGCATGCCTACAGTCAGCAGTTGCCGTGATTTTAATTCTTTCTACAGACAGTCAACAAAGACAAGCAAGTCAGAGGCTTTTTATTTCTTAAATAAGCTGAGGATATAATAAAACAGGATTTCAGAACAGAAAAGACACAAACAAAGGTAAAAGCAAACATCGGGTATTTCTACTTTTGCTTTTGAGAATTTTCTGGCGGGTTGCATATAAATAAGATCTCTTACTTCATTGCACCACACAGCTTAGCAAGTTTGCAGAAGATGCCAAGCTGTNCCAGAGGAGGCCACGAGGATGCTCAGAGGGCTGGAGCACCTCCCCTACGAGGACAGGCTGAGGGAGCTGGGGCTGTTCAGCCTGGAGAAGAGAAGGCTGCGGGGGGACCTGATAGCAGCCTTCCAGGACCTGAAGGGGCCTACAGGAAAGCTGGGGAGGGGCTTTTTACAAGGACAGGTAATGACAGGACAAGGGGTAATGGTTATAAACTGGAAGAGGGTAGATTTAGACTAGATAGAAGGAGGAAATTCTTCCCTGTGAGGGTGGTGAGACACTGGAACAGGTTGCCCAGAGAAGTTGTGGATGCCCCCTCCCTGGCAGTGTTCAAGGCCAGGCTGGATGGGGCTTTGGGCAACCTGGTCTGGAGGGAGGTGTCCTTGCCCATGGCAGGGGGTTAGAACAAGATGATCTCTAAGGTCCCTTCTAACCTGAACCGTTCTATGATTCTATGATTGTGTGCACTAACTTCTGCATTCTGTTGCATACGTTATATCCAACAGATAACCAAAGGAACTGTGAGTATATGGAAACCCCGTACCAGATGAAGCCATCTACTGCTGTGAGCAGGAAGCTCTGTGAGACAAACTATCCTCTTTCATGGTCCACTCACACTTGGGTGTTTGCACCTGTAGCCTTAATCCCCAAACTGCTGGTCTTCCATAGCTACTGGAAGCACTCTTAAAACTAGGTTAATCTCTCTGTTGGCGAAAGAAACAAGTTAGTAAGCCATTCTCCGCCCCAATAAAATAAGAAGATCCTGAACTATAGGAATCATGAGACAGAAACAGAACTGTAAGGAAGAGAGATCAAAAGAAGAAGTACACTTTACTACGTTAGAGAACGCTTGACACGTTTCAGTTTCTAAGTGTCAGATTAATCACTGGTACAACCTCGGCTACAGACAGGATCAATCTTTTAAAGCTACATGCAGCTGCTCAGATATCACAGCTGCCAGGGATAACAAACTCAGCAAATAAGACCATTCTCTAACATGATCTTTTCTCTCTTGCTTCTGTAAAGACCAGCCTTGGGGGAGATGTTCTAACATTCAGCAGAACGTAAATGCTGGCACGGTGACTAGCTAATATTAACTGACTGAAAGGAAAAAAACTGGAATATTGTTGATATTAGCTGTCTGAAAGGGTAAAATTTGGATATTTTAAGTGGTAATCATTGCACAGTATTCGACTGTACAAAGGAAAACAAGAAAGCAATCAATATAATTTGTAAATTATTGGATTAGCCTGCTGATTTAGGGAGAATAAAGATACGAGTGTATTAATAGCAACATGAGCTGTTCAAAATATCCATGCCATCACTAAGTCAGCAATGTTATTACTTCGAGAGTTTGAGGTTCTCTATGCCAAACCCTGAGTGCTGATGCAAGCATGTGCTTGGTTATCAAAGCACTGGAGTCCAGCAAAAAAGCAGACACCCATGGCCCACGGAAGGCCCAAACCCCATCTACACAACAGCAAGAACAAAACACAATTCTAAGTCAAATGGAAGAATTTATAATTATTCTTCAAAAACATCCCAGACGAGGTAGAGTTCACTTTCAACAAGAAAAATGGAATTTAGTTCAATTTCTGTTCCCTCTAAGTATCAGGCTCTCGTACTCTCACTGTTTTTTCTCACATCTGCAGCATATCTGAAAACATCATCTAGTGGAAATACCTGGCTCTGAATGTGATGCACCATTCTAACCAAAACATGAATTCTACATGGTTTCCATGGTATTGCTCAACTTACACACTTCCCTGCTAACTGTACCTACTGCAGACAAAAAAATCTTTCTGAAACCAAGGTGAGGGAAATGGAGGAGGGAATAACCCAGCCTCCAGTTGTGTTATTTAATTAATGCTGCCAGTTTTAATTAAATTGCTGGCAAAGTACTGAGGAAATTTTATAAAACAAATGCATTACCCATATATTGCATTTGCCCATCGCCATGTTAGCTAATTCCAAGAGCTCACATCCAGTGCACCCATTGAACAGCTCTGTGAGATGGAGAGGCTTTCTAGCTAAGTACAGAGAAAGCATCACAGCACTTTCATTTCGCTTTTAAAACAGCCATGAGAACTGACACAAGACCTGTTGGGAACACACAAGAGCAGATCTCAGCAATTTCTGCTTCTTCCCAACAGGGCACATCAGTTTCAAAACCAAACATGCATTTGAGCGACTCTCACCGCCTGAACATTTTCAGTTTTGAGAGCTGAGAAACCTCTGGCAGTATTTCTTCAGCTGCCCATGGCCTCCAAGAGAACAAGTCTGTGACAGGATGGTAGCTTATATAAGAATTACCTTTATATTGGAGAGCTTTTTTTTTTTTTTTTTACTTCTAATGAGTGCCATGGGGGAAAGAGATGAACTGATAACAGCAAATACAGAGAATCATTAACAGTGACAGGTTAAACTCTATTATGCTATATCCAGATTTCACCAAAACCAGTCCCGGTCCAAGAGGAATCACTACCGTATCACATCAGGACTTCTGTAAAGACCAGTTACAAAAATGGGTAGGTGCAACTTAATTTGAAATTTGCTTTTGTTACTAGAGACTTTCCCATAAGCATATACTCTGCTGTCTTCTCATGCAGTGGAAAGCACTCAGCAGCTTCTCTTCCTACCCAGGCTCCTGGCTTCAGACACCAGGGGCACAGTGCATGCCCTCTGCTGAACACTTCACCATCCTCCAACAAGACTGCAGCTGTGGGCAGAGCCTAATGCCAGTGAAACACCGTCAATTCTCTGCTCCTCAGAGCAATACAAGCCCTCGGGACCCAGCAAAGGAAGTTAGGGCCAGAAACAAAAGTGATTTAATGCACTGTCGCTAACTTAGAAAAACCAGTGCCTAACGCAGCTCCTGGACGCAGAGAGGACCAGGTGCCTACCTGCACAGTGATGGAGTTCCAACAGGACCAGGGTGCCAAGCTCCCCCCGCCCGCCCAATGCTCGCTGTGCTCCAGGAACCAGTACTGAAACCTCATGAATGAGATCCTCTTATTTTCAAGATGACATGTAACATCCACCAGCTTTTAAACATCTGTTGTGTATGCCTGAACTTCTTTTGCTTCGGTATTCCAACTATGAACAGCCAGGGCACTCCCAAATGAAAAGAGGATTTACTGTCCTCTTCAGATCAAATGCATTCCCATCTCCATACCAACTGGTATAGAGGCACCATTTTTCCCAGTGTTCCACAAGAAAAAACAAACAAACGAACAAACAAACAAAAAAACAAAATACACAAATCACCATGGAGTTTAAGAGAAAGAAAAAGGCAAAAATATTTTATTGCTGACGATGATAACTTAAGAAACTGATCTCTCTGCTCTCGGTTTTTGCCCCTCAGGACTACGCAGCGAACTTGCCCTGACCACAACCTCGCTGTGAGGCAGCGCGTGCAGATGAGCTATGCTGGAGAAATGAGCTGACAGAACCTCCTGCAGTTCCACCAGAGGAAGTGCAAAGGCCTGTGCGCAATGAGAACCAGGCCCAGGCACTGGGACACGCCACCCGGGCGGCAGCTGGGCAGAAAAGGATGCCTGGTGGGCACCAAGCTGCAGGGGAGCCAGCAGTGTGCCCCTGCACCGAGGGCCCGTGGCATCCTGGGCTGCATTAGGATTCCTGCCAGCAGGCTGCCAGAACGGGATGCTTGCCCTCTACTCAACACCCGTACAGCCCCATCCAGAAGGCTGGCTCCAGTTTTGGGCTCCCCTCCTGTGCACGAGGGACCCGGGCGTCCTGCAGAGGGTCTGGTGAAGGGCCACCAAGGTGTTCCAGGGACTGGAGCACCTGTCCTGTGAAGACAGTCTGGGAGAGCTCAGATCACTCAGCCTGCAGCAGAGAAGGCCTAGGGGGGATCTCAGCAACACAAGCAAATACCTAAAGGGAGGGTGCCAAGAGCACAGAGCCGGGATGTCTCAAGTGGTGCCCAGCGCCAGGACAAGAGGCAGTGGGCCCAAACTGGAACACAGGAGGTTCCCTCTGACTAGCAGGCAGCACTGCTGTGCTGCACAGGTGCTGGAGCCCTGGCATGGGCTCCCCAGAGGCTGTGGAGTCCCCTCCTGCGAGGTGCTCAGGAGCAGCCGAGACATGGGCCTGGGCAGCTGCCCTGGGTGCCCCACTGCAGCGGGGACTGGGCCAGGGGGGCCAGAGATCCCTTCTGACCTCAGCCATTCCATGATTTGAGTGTAATTCTGCAAACCTTCAGAGTGAATCAAGTCTAGATGCTAGATATCCTACCAGCTGCCATAAACATCTGGCTGCACTATCTTCAACTACAAATATTTCAAACACGATTGTGATCTTCACTCTTCGAGTCAACATTTTTCAGAGATGGTTCCAAAGCCTGGATTGATAAAAATCAAGCTCTTCAACAACAATTCCAGAACAGATAACTACCCATTTACTGTCATCTCAGGAACTAATATGAACATATGCATTCCTGAAGCCCTCCCACGCTCTGGTCTATCAAGATTCCAGTTGTGCACCCTAGTGGAAGTTTCCCACACATCTTTTTGTGCTTAACGATGCAAACAAGTTTCCTGTTTAAGTATTTTTTATTTTATTAATAACCCTCTGACTTATTTGCCATGAACTCACTGCTGAGATTTTCAAATCAACTGAAACCACTCCACACCTATACGCATCATGCCATTAGCTGCTTAGTTAGGTAACGACACACAAAAGGAAACCGTTAGCTGAGTGGGATGTCCACCAGGACAAGAGTTTCAAGATGCCCAGGATTAGGCTGACAGCAGAAGCAGCTGTATTCCTCCAAAGCAGAGTGTGGACAGATGCTAATTTCTGGGAATTATGTTACACCTACATGCAGCAGCAGTGGGCCCAAACTGATCTGACCAGATTTTCCTCTCGAATGAGACAAAATAAAGGGGAGACAGCAACTAATCACAAATTCCCTTTTAAAGAAGGGAAGTCTGCTTCCATCTTTGCTCCAAGTTTTTATTTAATGAATGCATCACTGAAGCTTTAGCACACTGCACTAGTCTTGCGCAAACACACTTGAACTTAGCTGCGTATCTTTAAAGCACAGCAGGGCTAAAGCAGCTTTCACCATCAGGAAGTGCTTAACAGCTTCCTTGCACCACCCCTTCCCTTCTGTGCATGACAAGGAGCAAGGCAAACTCCCTCACATTACACAGCAGAATTGAGCTGTGGAAAATGTTGCTCAGAATTGCCCAACTTTCACATTCTTAAAGACTGATTCACAAATTGTGCTCACGCTGAACTGTCTGCAAGCTTATGACGTATCATGTACGGACACGGCCACCTCCAGTCTTCATGCACAGTCTCCCACAACATTGTAAGCAAAACCTGTGCTGTGAAAGGTAAACGCTAAGAATCCAACCATGGCCTGGAGATATGATAGAGAGAAAATAAAGCCATGAATTTGGCATGAAACATTAGTAACACAGTTATCCTCAATGCCGTCCAGTGGTGTCTGCACATTCCTAATTCAATCCTGAAGACAGATGAACACGCTTTACTTGATTTTTTTTTATTATTATTATTATTTTTTAACAATAAGGATTTAGAGCAGCTCTTCCTCAGAGGAGCTAACAGGCCTCTCAATAACAGTACACGGCCAGGTCCTCGTGCCCTTCCTCAGCAGAGTGCCAGTGGCTGCAGTCGTTATTCCGGGAGAACTCTTACTGATGGAGCTGGACTGTGGCACGTAGATGTACATTGTGAGTCATGCTACAAGAACTTGGCTCCTGTTGTTATTTCACATCTAATTAAAATTCACTCAAACATCCCACAATCTGGCTTTTACCACAACGATATCAATATCTCTGCCTGCTGCCAAAAGATGGTTCAGCACCACAAACTGCCGTCAGAGGTAGCAAGTACATGTCATACTGAAAGAAACACTGAATGTCATCTATTTTGTTGCCTCCCTCCTCAAGGGACCTAGCTGCAGGCAGCCAGAAACCAAGCTGCTGCATTTTCCCTCTCCATGAAGAATCAATTGAAGCAGCAGCAGCACAGTGAAAAGGAAACTCATATGCACTCAGTAAACTGTTTCCACATATTACAGGTTAGCCTAAAAGATTTACTGTACACGGCTCACCTTTACTTTTTCCTCCTACAGAGTTTGCAAAAACTCTAATGCTGCCTTTTATTTGTAACTGGATGTTTGGAACCGATGTTTAGGTCAGTTACCTTCATCATTGCTTTTGTTTCTGCTTTCTCTCTCTCGAAAATCTCCATTGCAACTTCTGCTCCCAAAATGCAGTCCAGTCAGATATAGCAGTGAAGATTTGGTGACCTGTACAACTATCAGGCAGACAGGAATAAGACTACATTCTAGTGAACCCAGAGGACAGAACACAAAGATTTTTCCCTTGCAAAAAAAATTCCTTGGGTCTGTCTGTTTATGCAACCTTGTAGGTCAAGCTTCAATCAAATCCAGCATCACCATTGCATAAGACCAGATGGCTGCTGAAACACAGTTATACCTACAGGTACTTTGAAGCTTCATGTATATGCACCCAGTTTCTTCAGCAGGCACTAAATTCTACAAAAAGGGGGGTGAAAATACCTAACAGTATTGTCTTGGTCCATGAAGAGACAAATATCCAGACAGTATCAGAAGGGATATATAAAAACTCAAAACAACATCCTTCTTGAGAATAATTAAAAAAAAAAAAAAAACAAAAAAAAAACCTAAACTCTTCATCTATATTATAACCAAAGTACAAAGGAATTAAAGGAAAAAGTAAGCCTAAATGTTAAATGCTAAATTAAAAGAGGCTGCAAAAAGGCCATATGCTGAGGCAGTCTTGTCTTTAAAAGAACAAAAAGGAAAAACAAACCCAGTGTTGAATTAACTTTGTGTGCTACCAGAAAATTAGAACTCCACTCTCTATGAATGTTTCCTGCCTAATGCTAAAACAACAACAACCCACCCAGCAAACCCCACCAAGCCATGCGATATATGGGGCTTTGGGCAACCTGGTCTGGTGAGCGGTGTCCTTGCCCATGGCAGGGGGGTTGGAACAAGATGATCTCTAAGGTCCCTTCCAACCTGAACCATTCTGTGATTCTATACATACCTGAACACTGAAAGCTGGCCGTCACGCCTCCCTGCCTCCAGGCTTTCCAGCGGTGTGTGGGGGCTGAGGGCTCCGCAGGTTGGCTGAAGCCAAGGACACCCAGTCATGCTTGGTTTCCAATAACCCTGAACACACCAGGCTGAGGAGACAGGAATCCTGTCTGCATCCCTTACCCCCTGCGGGCTGCAGGCACACGAGCAGTGCTAGTGACAGTCACAGCTGACACAGGCTGACAGTGCCCTGGTGTCTGTGCCGCGAGAAACGAAGGCTGGCAAGAAGATACAAGCTGAAGAGGGAAAGCAGTGGATTTTCTGCTAGAGTGTAAACACTATCTCTTAGATCCCTGCAAACCCAGAGGCAGAAAAACAGCTCCCCTATTACTATCAAGTATCTCGCTCAGGAGCATAAGTATTTCTCATCACCAGTGACATCCCAAGAACAGCACTGATGTAATTCTAAGGATTAGCCACTGGTGCGTTTCCTTCAAGGCCCTGGACATCATCACCCCGATTCCCAGGGCTGTTCCAAGCCAGCCCAGCACACAGGCCTGCTACGCTTTGCAAGCCCAGCTGGGCTAAGCAAGGCCCAATGACCTAATGCATGCAAATCTTCTCTGGCTAAGGCAACCCAGGTAAATGGTGTCTAGATCAAGACAATAGGTGGTTTAAGTAACATGGGGAAAGAACAGATAGAAGTGTTACCTGCTACAAGTGTTGCAAGAGCACTAGTTGTTTTCACTCCTTTTAGAAGTTAGGGAACACAAGCAATCTAATTTTTTGAGAAATCACTAACCAAGAGTTTACCTTGATCTAGATGAACTTTTTCTAAGGAGAACAACCCATCTACAGCTACTGGCACAAAACTCTCAGCAGCAGGTGAAGTCGCTTTGTAGGAAGATCTCCTTGGTACCTTCAGCTAGAAAGATGGATCTCACTGAACTCCCATCATGAAGGAGTAGCAAGAAGTCAGCATTGCATTGCAGAAAGCTAGTTTTTCGTACCCTGAACTGCTCTCTTTTAGAGCTTTTTGCACCGAGGGAAACTCCCCAAGGTCAGTCCCTAGGAAACAGCTCCCACAGTTGGATTACTCTATGCCGTTGTTCCTACAGGACCCAGTTAGAGAAGCAAAGCCACGTGGCTAGCAACCAGGATGGGCTGTGTCTTCCACATCACTTATGCAAAACCTTCTACCAGGACATCACTACACAAGTAGTTTCCTTTTTTGGATGCATGATTTGAGAGTTCGATGTACAGAACCACCGAGTGCTGGAGGTTGCAAATGAAGCCAGTGGAGCTGCTTCAACGTAAGAGATGGGATTTTGGAAAAACAAACAATTTTGAGTATCTCAGGTTGATTGCTCAAAATTAAGTGATTTCTGTATCTTCTGTCCCTATATATAGGAGGGGAATAACACTGCTTCCTCATCAAGCAGAGGAGGATGAGAAAAGGAACTCAGTTATTGGCCTAAGCAGCACTGCAGTATCATATTGACACACAAGTGGAAAACTGCTAAGCGTGTAACTATTTTCAAAAAAAGGAACTTAAGGGCTGATAGCAGGAAAGGCATAAGGCCACAGATGAACAACAAACCGAATCAAGGGGGCACAACTCATTCAGTGCACTAAATGAAGTCAGAGGACTGTGATTAAAAAAGTCACATGCTCATTTCACAACTGCACAATAACCTGAGCCCAAAAGGGAAGTAAAACAGATGTCCACCAGCAGGAGGGGGATGGGCTATGTAACTGGCAAACCATGGAAAGTTAAAGGCTGTATAGTTCTGAAGTCCTCCAGAGAGATGGACTGTTCTATACAAACCTGCAGTTTTGAAGGGTTAATTCAATTGTGACTCAAAGGCCAACCAGGCCAGGAAACAAGCTGTCTGCAGAGCTGCTGAGGTCTCCTTCAGATGCTACAGTAAGGTTAAAAGAAGGGTAACAGCAGCAGCAGCCCATCACCCATCCAGCCCACCAGTCATGCTACCACCATTTCAACACAGCTGCAAGGTAAACTTCCTATACGCGTAAAGAGTCGGATGTTCTTAATGAGGGAGAGGACACAACACAGCTCATTTATAATCTCTTCATATAGTTCAGGAAAACATCTCTCTCAAAAGGAGAAAGATGTTTCTTACCTGGATCCCAGTTTCCCAATGTGAAGCGTGAGAATATTACCTAAGATCAGCAGAGAGCTAAAACTCTTAAGGTAGGTGACAGGCTGCAGGTGCAAGATCTGGAGTTTCATCTTAATCAGAGCAGGTTTATAGACGCAAAGCTCAATGGCGTATCCTGCTCCTTGGGCTTCCCTTTCCTGGGTACAGGCTCCACACATACATCCACTTCTGGGCATTTAGAAATCTGTTCTATGTTTGTAAACAATCCTATACAAAGGTTGAAAGTGATAAAAAATAAAATCACTGCTTCATGAGAAATATTATACAGTCAACTGTGGATAGAGAGAAAGCAAATACAGATCTGCCCCATGAGATGCAGCGCTTTAAGATCCATAAGAGAAGCTAAAAAGACAACAGCAGCCCTTGCCTCATGGTAGTTAAAAGGCTTTGTCAGATGGCAATAAGAAAGGAATGTACTTTAAGGAAAACCTACTCTCCTAGACACTGATTTTTTAATCTGTTTTCAATATAGTCACTGAAAATATTGGTGATAGGAAGGAAAATAACATGAAATAAAACAGCTAAAGTCTCATGCTTACTTTAGAGAAAGCTGCATAACAAAGTTAATGAGTTCCACTGGAATAATACAAGAGTTCCTTATTCTTCCCCTCCTAAAAAAGAGAGGAGCTATTTCCTTTATTATTTAAAAAAAAAAAAAAAAAAGGAATCAATCCTCCTCTTCAGGTCACTGCTCTTAACCCCATTAACCCTAACCCCCACATCCTTTCTGTGTTGCTCATTACATCTAAGTAGTAACCCAAACTTTTCCCTTCCTCAAGTCTCTGGGGAAATCCAGGGTAACAAAACAGAAAAATCCTGTAACTGTTTCAGCATTTCAGTGCTAAATACAAAACAAGACAGGAAACAAACACAAACCATTTTCAACCCAGGAAAAAGACTCTGGGTCCATAGAGGCACCTACTCTCAGAACGAGCTCTCGGTCTGTACCATCTTTTCTCTCCAAACTGAAAGTGGTAAGATAAGGTATTTTTCCCTGGCAAAACACATTTTCCATCTACAGTCTTGCTTACTTTTTTCCTTCAGACAATGCCACATTCTGGCCAAATAATGGATACAGACATCCAGCAGTTGGTACTTCGGGGCAATTAATTGTAGAAAAAAGAGAAGCCAATATGAAAATATTCTGCTGTTCAAGTGTGTTTAAAGTAGTACAGTGAGACAGGCACGAGGCAGCCAGAGATGTAGAAAGTGCAGAAGGAATGATGGAGCAAGGGTGAAGCGCAAACTGGGATGTCAGAAACAGGCAGAAAAAGGCAAAGCCCAGCTGAGGCCCGCTGAGAGCACAGGGAAGGCGGCCCGAGCTCAGAGGTGCCTGCCTGCAGGGCTGAGGCCATAACCATCACACAGCTCCTACGGCACCCGTGCATCCCAGAGTTGGTGCAGGCTGAAGATAGAGAGCATTGCCAGGCCTCACTGATTCTGCACCAGGCTGGGAAATTGGCTTTCCTCTGTGGAAGCTTAACTGCTTGGAACTGTCTGCAATGAAACACTGCAGCTCTCCAGCACCAGACTGACAACTTGCTACTAAAGCCACCCTGCAACTCCAGGGTCACCGAGAGCAAATTCCACAAATCCACTTAGTTGGACTAAAAGAACAGCATAACCCTGGTTTGGCCATCTGGTACAGCAAGTTTCTCTGCTTCAGCAAAATTGGCTTTCTTGTTTTCCCACTCAACAGCGTTGAATTCGCCCCTCTGGAGCTCGGCTCCGGTGCCAACACGTCACATCCATTCACACGAGCAGGGCACGTGCTTCCTCCCCTGACGCGACAGATACCCCTCAAAAATAAATTAGCCTGAATTTTATTCCTCATATTTCTTTAAACTTTAATCCACTTGAGGCAAACAGCTCTGAGAAGCACTAAGAAGGAACTGCAAATGGAGGCCGGTAGTGGCATACAACCTTACACGAGGACCTGACCACCAGATACTTAAACACTTACCTCTCAGGGAAATTCATCCAGAAGAAAACAAGCAAAAAAACCTTACAAAATAATAATAATAAAGAAAAAGCAATCTCAAAGCTGAATCATTTCAGTGACAGAAACTACCAAGGCTGCCTGTAACACTGCGAGGCCCTTCCAAAGATCCACATTAGTACACAGATTGGACAGCATTTCCAGCAACTCTGATGCAAATGCTATTTGGGTAATGCCATAACGTTTCTTTCCAACGTTTTTCATTGTTTTGCAATAAAATAAGTGCCCTTCCCAAAAAAAAGGGGTTCTGGTGTATGTTTTATGGATTGCAGCACTCTTAAAATTGGAGTTCCCATGCTAAGAACATCTGATTGCAGTATTCATAGACATGCAAATTCTGCAATAAAAGATGCAGTTCCCAAACAACAGTGCTTTATAAGCCACACTTCAGAGTAAGTGCTCCTGAAAAGAGCTATTTTACAACTTCAGGTGTAAGCAAAAAATGTTTGAAGAAGCTGCCAAGCAGTATGTGCAATTTTAGCAAATCACCCTCCGAGCTGCAGGGGGGTGTTTATTTTTACCCACTTACTATCTTCAGTAGATGATGAGAAGCAGAAGCTTGGCTGCAAGCAGTGCACTTCTCCACTGTGTGATTGCTTTGTCAAAAAGCAAGCTGGAAGAGCGTTAATGAAGCTTGTGTTTTCAGCAGCTACATGCCCACGGGAACGTTTTAATACATTAGAAGGCTGAAACAAAAGCACTACAACACTCCAGGATGACTTGTAGGCATTCACAGCTTGAAGTGCCAAGCAAATCAAGGAAACCAATGGCCACAGTCCTTGCTGAGTATTCCAACACAGAAAACACAGATGCTTGAGCTCCCAGAGCAGAACCCAGCACCACTTCCAGCAAGGGAAGTACTAGAAGATGACACTTGAGTTTAAGAACAACTGAACCCTTGTGAACTCTCCTGTTTATCATTGTAGGCAAGTCAGACGTTTTGCGAATGGTTTTTGAAACACAACACTCACTACTTTAGAAATGAATAACAGATTTAAGAAAAAATACCAACTGCACACACAAAAAATAAATGAAATCTGACTTAGCACAGTTTCACAGAATCCTCACGCAGCACTGCATTTCACCAGCTGAGGACACCCTTGTCTCCTTCCTCCCACTCCATCCACCTCTCTGCACCATGAGCAGCTGTTAACATTTGACTCAGCCAGAGCAGAGTGGGATCTGCAACTCTGCCTCAATATCTTCATTCACAAGATCAAGTTCTTATCAACAAAGTGTTTTATTCCTCAACATCTACCATTCGAAATTCAGAAAGAAAAAGTGGAGATGGAAGGGAGACTGCTTTTCTGTCAAGGTTTGGCGAGTTTCCCCGTGTTCGTTACCATACACGACTCCAGAAAAGCACTATGGCAGTAGCTGTCCGTCCTCTCAGCATTTGCTGCCATTTGGATGCCTGACACATTATGACAGCCCACACCATGCACTGCAGTCAGTGGAGATCAACTGGAACCAGTGGAACTTGGTGGCTTCCCAGAGGCACGCTGGAATTACCTTCGCAGTTACACCTGGCTGTGTATTCAAACATTCACCGACATCGTGATTCACAGAACTCAGATTTCATTTATGAGCATTAGTAAATAGAACACATCACCTCAAAACTTGCAATTCATCACCTCTGGGTCATAAGCACAGGCTCTTAGAGCTCCTTTTTCCCCAAGGCAGGGATCTCTGAAGGGCAGCACGTACTTACAGGAGCAATGTTTCTTTACGTAAAGCTCATACTGGGCAGGTGCCCACATACACCTCCCTGAATGCATCTCCCTGCCCATTGCTGATAAAAATGGGGAAACTCAGTGAAAAAACTGACATGCATTTATAAGCCTCAACTTGGGTTTTTAGGGTCTGACTCGATACTCAGAACTGAAAGCTCCACTTATTACATTGAAGATATCATGCAGATAAGAAAGCATTCAACCCACTAATTGTTCATGTTAAATATAACCAGGATACTACTACACCTGGTAGCGTAACGCTCATATTACAGCATGTTTGATTTTATTCCTTTGATCCTACTTTAAGGAGAACTTCATAAAAACGATGGAAAGAAAATAACTGGAATTAATAACTGGAAAACAAAGCCAGGCTGGATGGGGCTTTGGGCAACCTGGTCTGGTGGGAGGTGTCCTTGCCCATGGCAGGGGGGTTGGAACAAGATGATCTCTAAGGTCCCTTCCAACCTGAACCATTCTATGATTCTATGATTCACTTGGCTTCCATATCCACGTAGTATTTATCTCACAACTAACACTTTTCTGAAATGCAATCTCAGCCCAGAATTTAAAAATCAAGTCATAAAATATTTCCCACAGCCATGAAAGGCTTCCTCGCCCTGCCTGCAGGAAGGCACTGGAGTGATGTGACTCCGAGCATGGCTGACACACGAGTTCCTCCCCAGCTGTACTGACAAGGGCAAAGCAAAGGCCGTGTGGTCACTCCTGCAGACAGCCTCATTCTCCTGGTGCCAGCATCCCTGCAGATATATTGCATGTAAAGGCTTCAGCTGACAGCTGTGACATTGATGCTGCAGAATGCTGCCCAAATTTACTGAGTTTCAGGTAATGCTTACAGTAGTTACCCATACCTTCAGGAAAATTAAAAAAAAATTAAAAAAAATCAGCTCAACTGATCCCTAACCCCACATCAGGTGTCTGAGACAGACCACTGTCTTTCAGATGTATAGAAAACCTCAGCCATAACTGCCTCTCAAAATACAGATCTGCTTTAAATCAGAAACACCACACTTCGATCAAATGCCCCCTCCCTGGAAGTATTCAAAGCCGGGCTGGATGGGGCTTTGGGCAACCTGGTCTAGTGGGAGGTGTCCTTGCCCATGGCAGGGGGGTTGGAAAATGATGATCTCTAAGGTCCCTTCCAACCTGAACCATTCTATGATTCTATGAAATTAACAGTTTCTCAATAAATAATTTCACCAGCACGTTGATGACTAGAGTTGCACCCTGAAGGTCTTGAGCTGAAGATTGGAACAAGCTTACTGAGCATGGCAATGGCTGACCACACCTTGCATGCTGTCACTGCACTAAACTAACACCACCTCTTTTAGGAATTATAAAATTTAACACATCAAAAGAGGAAAGGGGAGGGGGGGGGAAGCCTTAGGGTTGATGCATCTTGAAACTCATGTAATTCAGCGACTAAGTGCTGGAAATTCATAGCCATAGCTTCTCAAGGAATTCCCCTTGCAAGAGGCAAGGTGACAGCTATGCCATCAATCCTCATGACCTACCTAACTGCACCACATGTATTTCAAGCGAGGTAGAGCCATACAGATTGAGTGCTTCAGGAATTGAATGAATGAAAAGTGTGTATCTGTATGTGCATGTTCAGAACATTTCTCCAGTTACACTGGCAGGGAAGTTTTCTCCTTCACCTCTTGACTTCCCACTCATTTACAAAGCCACACTTTTTGTTACCAGAAAACGTCCATTGTAGAATGATACAGAAACTCAAACTGCAATGTCCATTTTTGTTTCTGAAGCAGTAAGATCGATATCTAGCCTTCATAGAGCATACTTTTTTGTCATTTGTTTATGGTGAAATAAGGTAGTCCAACAAAAATAAAAAATCTGTATGTCTAGTCGACTGTAACTAGTAACTAATTGTAACAGTCTGAGATTACTTGACATACACAATAACCAAACAAATGGCAAGCCACTTCATTTCAGCAGAGGGAAAGAAACAAACCAGCAATCAGGGGCTGAGAAGATAAATAACTGCAACACAAAACCACCTTCTCTGCTAACAAAAGCACGACAGAGCAGGGTTGTGCAACGTTAGCAGTGGATCGCTCTGCAGACAAGGAAAGTATGTGGAAACAAGATATGCTGAACTCAACTAGGCCAAAAAGCCTTCAACAAACTGAAATTTTCCAGACAAAAGCTACAGAGAGTCATAAAAAAGCTCTTAATTCCTCACTACGCAGAGGACAGTGCTCCTCAGGTGGAGTGCTGCGAGTCTTTGCCTCACACCAACATTATTCCTTATAAACAGGACGCAGGGGATTTTGCTTCACTTGTAGCAGTAACACACCATTACAGAGACAGAACACTACTGTTAGTCGCAAGGTTTGTGCTACACAGGCCTTCTGCTTGCTTTGCAATTAGTTTCTCTTTCTCCTTTACGTAAGAGATACACTCATGCTTCCCAGTTAACTCAGATATCCCCATCCACAGCCACCTGTAGCCCACTAGTCCCATTGCATTGACCAGTATTTGCCTTAATTACAAACTTAAAATTTATAATTTATCAAAATTAATGTTTGTTTGATTATGCAATACTCTGAAGCACATCTCAAACTGGACACCACTCAACACCTCATTCTCCTCGCCATTCCCATCCTATTAGGAAGGTTTTCAGAAGCTGCGTAGTTCAGGCACCCTTGGCGTTGCCCCAGCATTTTAATTTCTGCTCTGTTTGTTATACATGAACAGGAGACTGCCACAGAGAAACCCACGTTCACCTCCTGGTTCCTGTGTAAGTGAAACAGCTGGACAAAAACCAATTAATGTACTTCCACAAACGCAACATCATCAAATGAAACAGATGAGTACTTACATCTCAATTTCATTACCCAAGGAGCTTATCTGGACAGCACTGCATTCATGTCCCCATTTGACACGTTCGTGGCTATTTTAAACACAAACAAGCTTAGAGAAAACACACAGCAGTTATTGTTTGCTTGGTTGTTGTTAAGCAACTGGAAGTTTATCAGGTGTCTGCTGCCAATTAATTGTCCACCCTAACTTAGCAGGAAGCAAGATCAATGGGTCAACTCCTCAAATAGCTCCAAGCTCAGCATGTAAGGCTTCCCTTGCTACTACCAGAGGGCTCTGAATACCCTCACTGGGCAAACCTTTGTTGAGATTTCCCTCTGCATACGTACTCTCTTTTTCCAGTGCAGAAGAAAGATGGTACACCAGGAGGACCTAAGCAGTGAGGTGTAGGAATTCATAGGGCAACCTATCCAAACAGACTAAGCAACAACCTGTCTGAGTTCTGCATGTCATGATGTACTAAAGCTGGAGAGAAAGATCACTCTTTCCAGCTGGGACACCTTTATGTTCGTGTGTAAATGAGTGTGAGTAATAACTGATGGCTTTATTAACTTTTTTTTAAACTATTAAATTAGTCAGAAAAAGGACCATCATTACATATAACACACCAGAATAGCTCTGAAAAGCAAAGCAGTAACTAAGACTTTTTTTTTTTAATTAGAAACACACTGTAAAGTTACCAGTAAGCAAGCCAATCTATAGAGCAAGTCATCACATTTTCCTCACAATTTTCACAAAAGACCAGACTGAATTAGAGCAACACTTTAAAAAACACATTAAGAAAACATTATTTTCAATTACTTATCCCACTAGGAATAAAAAAACATAACAAAGCTCCATGAAATCAACCAAACTCCACCTAACTTTCAGAGTTACACAGGAAATATGCTCTTCCTGAATACTTCTGATTTCTCCAGATCCTATGTAGCAGTTCAAGTAAGCTGACATCCTCTGCTCCCTTCCAGTGTCCAAACTGTGTTTCTGAATCACTGCAGTGCTACCTCCATTGCTTAGCTAAGCTACCCAATGCCATGAAGCGTCATGAAAGCACTGTCCAGTTCACTGTACAGAAGGATACTGATGCTACAAATAAGATGCAACATGCAAGTGAGTAAAGTTACTGCTTCTCATTAAACTGCTGTAAAACTAACAGAAGTTCTCCTCCAGCCTTAAGAACGAGGCTCCCCCTGTGTTACGCTGCTGGCCCACGACACCAGAGGCGGATGTTGGTGGGATGGCAGCAGAGGCTGAACCTTCCCACCCATCTCCCGTCCCATGCTGTGGCCGTGTGACAGATGGCAGCAGAGGGGCACTCTGACCCCATGGCGTCTGACATGGGAGTGCGGGTGGAGCAAAGGGGGGCACTGAATTCCCCCATGGGGAAACAATGGCACCCATCGATGCTGCTGAACGTCTCTGGAGCCCAGCCAGTGGCTGTGAGCACAGTGAGGGGTGCTGGTGCGTTTCAGTAGTGGCAACAGTGGTCACCTCTGCTGGTGCAGCTTATTACGAGTATTATTATTCAGGCTCCTGCTCATCTCTGGTGAAAATGAAGACCCAGTGGTGGTGCCTATGTTGAAAAATAGTGTTTTGTAGCTGTGAACGTGCTCTATCAAACAATGTTATTGTGCTCTTCATAGTTGTTGTAGTTTCCGTGGAAATGAATAGGAGGCATTATTTTCGGAGCGACCTATGTACTTGTTCAGAGTGTATTCATGTGAGAATGTCAACCACCACTCACTGAAGATTCTAAATTCAGCTTTTCACTTCTAAATTACTTCAACAAACAGGTGAAATTGCAGCGAAACATGCTTACCTTCTTCAAGCCCGTTTCTTCCATTCTTATCCCCAGTTTTCTTTTCTTCTTTAAATTTTTAGCAATTTTAATTTCCCATTTCCTTCAGCAAAACAAATTCCCGGCTCCAGTCCAGCTGTTTGCTCAATGAGCTGGACACTACCAACAGTGCTTGTATTTAAAGGAACATTTTGGATTGCCCACCCATACCTCAATTGGACGTAACTGCAGTTAGCAGTCATCTGTCCACACTTCTGCTTATAGATCAAATCTGACAGTTCAAAAGGTCTAACAAGATTCAGAAGAAGGGATCCAAGACTGCATAAAAGTGTTTGTTCATCAAGGATATTTGACTTCCTTGTCTCTTTTCAACCATTGTAAAAATACTGTGAATTTAACAGATTAAAATTTCATCGGAAGTATAATGTGTACTCTGACAGTAATTAAACATTGCACACCAATGGACTTTTAAAACTTTCCATCTATTATCTGATTCTTTGTGAACGAGGACTTGAGAATATCAGAGCACACTCAATGGATGCTCACAAGATGGTTACACTGAGTCTTCAGCGGGCTGGGCCACGCTAACTCGGGCCTCAGCAGGCACAAATCTCTCTAACAAGTCCTTGGTACAAATGCTCTGTGAGTTACCTTGACTTCTGGGAGCAGAACCCCACAGGGTTTTAAAAGCTGCTCTGATAACCCATTAAATTAAAAGCTGTCTTCCTCTCTCAGTGTGGAGATCAAGAGTCCAAACCACAGGCAGGAAGAAGGGTATCTCACTGTCAGTGATAATCTGAAAAGTTTTTGCTGAGAAATTTTAAAAGAAAATTCAAGGCAACAGCTACAGAAAGGCCAAAACAACATGCAGCAAAATAATCTGGAAGTACTAACAGTGGATAAATCCAAAGGCTACAGAAAACAGTGAAGGTCCACAGGAGAGAGAAACAGTCAAAGGCGAGCGTTCCAGACCTGGACTGTGTGAAGACAGCTCAAGTATAAAGAGGACTGGGATGTCACCCAAGGGTTCAGACCAGGTTAAAAAGACTTTTAACCTCAATAAATAAATAAATTACAGGAGGAGCCAAGGAAAGCCATCTTAAAGGAGTTAACCATTGATCAGAACAGCCTATCTACCACACTTGCTCACCGTTAACGTTCTTTGGCTCTTGGCGTGACTCCAGAGATCAGCACATCAGGAAGCAGCCAGTGTAGCGAGCACGTTCAGAGCACTTCGTTAAGTCTCTAAGACTTGGTAACGCAGCTTTGTTGAAAAGTCACATTTTGATCACATCCAACAAGAAAAACTCCACCCCTAAGCCATAATTATATTTATGAACATCCTGAGAACTTTGCGTGCACTTGAGCAAACGTTTGTGGAGATGTGGGAATTCTTTTTTAAACACGTGAATTCTAGATTACACATTTTCTTGCCACTCAACCTGGGCAGCTACTAGTAGTGAACATATATGCCAGCAGGAGGATTACAAAAAAGCCTGACAAACAACGATGCAAATTTGAGTTATTCAAATCAGGAAAAAAGGCCTCTGCTACATAAAACAAAACCCTATAAGGCGAAACCAGCCAGCTAATGGTAGTGCAGGCATTGGCAATGCTCCAGGCACCAGGTATCAGGGTCCCACAGTTCCATATCTATACTGCAGATTTTCAAGCACTTACACTACTCTCAATACTGAAAAATGTGACTCCTCTCCTCCACTTGTTCGCTTTCTGTTTCGCTAGTGCTTCATTGTGATGTATAAGCATGATGTGCCCAAGCAGTAGGAAAGAAGAGGGAATCAGTTCCAAGGAAAGGACAGACTCGGTTCCTTTTGGATATTACAGAAGAGATTTGACTTAGACTGAAGAAACGAACATAAAAAGCAGCCTGTGACATGAATCCATAAATATAGCAGCTTCTCCTACAAGTTTAGGAGTAACGCAGAACTCATTCTGCCTGAACAGAAAACAGCACTTCTCTGCAGCAATACCTTCGGTTCCTTCACGATGCATGAGAGCTGCAGTGCTTCCCCACTTAACTTTTCTCCATGAGCAGGTCAGTGACATCTGGGTGCAGAATTTGTGCCAAAGATCTCCAAGTCTCTTGACAAAGTTTCTCAGTGCCTGTTTTCCTCTAGCTGAGTTGTTACTTTTGGCACAAAAGTGAGCCCTCTCCTCCTTTTCTCCTTCCACATCAGAGCTCACCCAGCACGTCCCACTGCACTTCCCAAATTCTCAAAACCTTACTAGTTCCCTGCTCATGAGTTCTTCACAAAACCAGTCTCCTTCAACTCATTCCGTTTCACCCAAGCACCCAACGCAAGCTTTTCTTTCTTATCCACACTGAAATTTGTTAAGAAGGTCCTGCACAGAACTGTTTTTTCCCAACTTGAGAATCATTCTTTGAAATTATTTCATTGCCCCGTGAAACTCTGTCCTTCTACAACAAGTAACTGAGACCAAGGGCACTTCTGCAGCAGCGAGAAGCTGCCCAAAGAAACTGCATTCTGGAAAGTCTAACAACTTAGGAAATAATTTCCTAGGTAACATCACCAGAGCCCTTCTTACGCTCCTGTTTTTATAAGCGAGTTAAACAGCAATGCTTTTGCCTTTGGCAGGAGAGCACAACGTATTTCCCAGCTTTGCTACGAACGTCCCAAGAGCTAGGACACTTCTCTTTAAAATCACCCCGTATTTCGAGCACAGCTGTGTTTATGCACAGAAGTAGAGCTGGAGAACCTCCCCAGAAGACTGGCACATCTCTGCAGTAACTCCTGGTCCCTACAGGCACACTTAAGCACAGAGGGAACAATGTCCTGAATATTTCATGCGAGAATGACCTTAAGCTACACGAGAGACACTTCTCAATGAAAACCGAAGTGGTAATTTCTGCTTCTCAGTTAAGCAGCTCAGGGATTACTGTTCTTTCATATGTGGGTTTTACCATCCATCCAGGAAGCACCACTTGCTTTGAAAGCAGTCATCTTTTCAAAGAGCTTTTTTGTCAAGAGGTAATGCATATAAACAGACACGAGGTAAGGACAGCAGACAAGCATCCTTGCCAGAATGAACGTCTTCCTTTGAGCGACTCTGTGCCGCACACAGACATTTCCTACCCCTCGCTGGTTAATGCCATAGCGTCGTGGCAAAGCATCATAAGGAAAGCGAAACAGCTAACGTGCTTTTGAACCAGCTAACATCATTTCACAGGTCTGCAACACCCTAAGCTTGAAATGAGCAAGAGAAAAAATATTCTTGTTCCACCCTCCCCCCTCCAATGGCTCTTCTCTCCTGTCGCACCACCTTCACGTTCACAAGCCACCTCTGTCTCATATAGGATACAGTAACAGGGAAAAAACCTGGCAGGGCCACTGCTCACAAATAAATATCCCATCATTCTGTACATGAAAATCCTGCAAAATGTAAAAAGACACCCAAAAGCTGAATTCCTTCAGCAGCCAAATGAGCCTGCTTAAATAGCCACTTCAGCCCCCTAGGAAGGTATATGGCATTAAGGCTGCACCTATAAATACCTGCAAAGGAGCTTATCCTACAGAGATAATCCCTTTGGGGAACACACAAAGACATTCAGAAAGGTGAACAAGCACGACAAGACTTGGAGTTCATGGATGAAGGGAAAAGCAGAATAAGACTGTCCTTGCAAAATAAAATAAACCGAAATTCAGAAGAGTCTCAGTAATCTAAGAAGGTCTCTGCAAAACAGGAGGAAGAAAAAGTGGAGAAGAAAGAGTTTGGGTCACAAGGAACTGGTTGAACAAACTTATCTTGCTAACTCTTGCTGGCTTGACAAGATAAAGAGGAGATAGACTTTTGCCAAGCAGGTTTCAAAGATAGCTCAAATTGGGCAAAACCACAAACTCTGAATCCAGAATACAATGATGAGTGCATGGTAGGCGACCTGAGAAGAATGTAACCCCAATACCTCAGCCAATGGGGAAAGGGGGAGGCCAGTACAGCATCGGGGTTTAGGGATAAAAAGGGGTCTGCGTACCCCAACAATCTGAGAGATCCTACAGGGAAATGCCCCAGTAGACTCTCCTTGTATTCAAATGAAGCCATTCAGGACTCCTCTGTCTCCTCTTTGAACATTAAGTTCTGGCAGCGAGATATTTCCGTACAATGGCAAACGTGGCACCACTGTACCAGTGAATCTGAGAACTCAGAGCCGCAGCAAACATTCTATTTCAGGCTTTCATTAAGATGAGCTCAGTTTGGTAATCTCCTCTGCATGACACCTTCTTCGCTAAGGAACTGTGTCACTGACAAATCTCTTTGCAAACAGGAACACCACCCGCAGCAGGAGCACGGCTCACTCCTCCAATGAGCATGTCACAGCAGCTAAGCTGCACAATAGTCTTCCCTGACTCTCAAAAAAAAAGATAATATAAAATATCTGTCAGGAGCAATGTTTGAAGTCTACTGTAGTTGTTTTATGATCATGTGATTAACCATTTAAAATATACTGTGCCAAATCCAAATAAAATAAGGATAAAAAGCAAAATAGCTTTTCACCCCCTCCCCCTCACAGTGTAAAAGTATTTGTTCTTTTCAACAGGAATTGCTCTAAGTTTCTAATAGCAGCTGAGACTTGCCAACTTTTGAGCTTTAAGAGGCTGAGCATCGCTCTAGGCTATGTTTAGCCAGCTAGTGGCACAGAAATGACTCCATTCACAGGACATTTTACTACGGCACGTGAAAACAAGATCAGGAGGTAACACAGGTTAATGTCGTGTTATACAAACACCAGGAGTACTTCATTCCCTAAAATTAAAACAAAAAGAAAAAACAACTCTAATTGCTCTGTTTTAAATATCCCACAATAAAAGGAAGCCTACGTTTTCCTCCCGCGTGTCCCTAAAACTCAAAAGATGCTATTCCAGAGAAAGGCATTCTGTGCCATACCATACTTCAGCCTTTTAAAATTTTTATGGGTTTTATGCAATAGTTTCTATGGGAAGCTAATAAGGATGGTCATGTTTGTGCCACACCAGCAGCAAGAGAAATCCTGTTGGTCATACCACTGTAGAAGGCCCTCAGTACGATTACACCTGAGCTACAGAAGTATTTACAGCCAAAGACTTAAGCAGCACTAACAGGCAGCGTAGGAGCAAGATGCCAGCACCCAGCTTGCTGGTTGTTCTGTTAAGCAATATGCAACTGTTAAAAAAAAAAAAGTCAGTTTTATGAGTGCCCCCTGTGAAGTATTTTCCCCTCTATCTCCCAAAAGGAGGTGAAAGGCTTTTGGAAGTTCAACAAGGAAATGATGAAAGCACAAAGAGCACACACAACAGCACGCTGAGAGGGCAACGAAACTGCACTTGGATGCACAGATTTTGTTTCTTTTCAGCAAACCTGTCACACCGCTCTCATAAGGACCACATTTCATTAAGATTTTCAGTACAATTATAAAAAAGCTGGAGATGCTCAGCTTTATCACTAATGAATCGCACAATTTATTTGCCCCTTAATTTCTGTAGTAAACAAAAAATACCAATCAAGTCTAAATAACCTCATTAATTGTTTCATGTTTTATACAGACATATAAATAAATAAAACATCACATCTCAAATTAAGCTACAACCTGGCATTAGCTGTCCAATCAATCGCATACACCAATTACCTGTGCTACTGATACACATTTGTGTTTGTCAGAACGAAGCGATCACCAAGCAAACCAAGCAGAACACTGCTCTGGGTTTGAAACAGACTGGAAACCATGATTCAGCACAGTGAGACTTACGGTGCATTTAGCCCAAAGGATTAGCCACAAGGTTTCAAGCTATGGAGCTAATGATCAGGCTGAACCAGGATGTAAAGACTCCATAATGACACAACCTTACCAACTTACAGTTTGATTTTCAGAGCTTTCACTAAAAGCACCAAAGCCTGTGATAGACTGGCAGTGGATGCCTTTTGTGAAGCAAGCCTTTCCAAGCTGCCACTGCAGCGTGAAAACAAAGTGACCCTGGTAACAAGGAACATTTCTACGCTGCCACTTTCCTAGACATGAGAAGGGATTAGCTCTGATTCTTCCCTTCAAAATTACAGCTCCTCATTGGAAAGCTCTCTCAATTATCCATCAAATAGGCTGCTAGGAAAAATTTCAAAAATCTCAAGCCTACTGCTTTTCAAGAAGTAGAAAGCGTATAGGAATTCTGTGGCCTCAGAATACCTGGCTCTGTGTAGATTAGGTTTTGGTGAACAAGTATCACCAGGGACAGTTACTTTTAATTTGATCACTAAATAAAATAACTCAGATGTCTTATTTCAAATCTACCAACATCACCTCAACAGGAAGGACACCAAGCCAGCCCTCACCTAACAGCAGCACGACTTGCACAGACATGGAAGATTGACTCAAGGAATATCCCTGGTAAAATGAAAGCTTCATATGCTGCAAAGCCTTCCACTCCAGAAAAGGTGAACGAGCTTCTAAATGCATAAATGAACGGTCCATTGCTGTCCAATTCCAAATACAAAAAAAATCCAAGTGAAATCTGCATTGGAAGGACTGAACCACAGAAGCATGTTACAGTTTCAAGTGTTGTTTTAAACGTGGTGAGCTGCCTCTGTAACAGCCAAGTGGTTCTCCCTGGGGGCTGCTGGTACAGCCACCCCACAGCCATAGCACAGGCCAGACAAGCTGTGCGGGGCACTGCACAGAGAGCAGAGGGCAGGGCAGTCCTGCACAGACCTCCTGAAAGCTCTTTCCATCAGCCACTGGCTGCAATCACCGAAGCTCTAATAATCAGAGCAACTAACGTTATCTTTATTTGGCTCAACATTGCCTGGATGACTGGCAGCAATGTTAGACATGCATCAAATGTTTGTGACATACTCTGCAATTTTCCTATTGGCTCCGACATTAAAGGGAATAAAACACTGACACCAGCCTGGCTGTGGAAGGGATACCGTCAACATCCTCTGCTTGTTTTCACACAGGACAGTTACAAACACACCAACAGAACTCCTGACATTTGAATTGTTGCCTCACCTTAAAAAAGATGGCAGAAACAATTCCTCAGTCGGTCACTGTACTTGGCATGTCTGTAGTCTTACAAGGAGCAATTCCCTGGTCCCTGATTTAGCTCCTGATGCTTAAAGGGCATAACTGGAGAAGCACACAGAACTGAAAAACATAACCTGCTATTTCCTAAAAGAAGCATCAGAAATCAAGAAGTTAAAGGCAACACTTGGTATTTCATAGTGATTTCTTTCACAGAGGGTAGAAGACTGTCATCTGCCATTTTAATACCATTGCTTCCCCATCGGTGGTACTGCAGAAATTGAACAGTTGAACAAGTTATTTCTTCAAGTTAACTCTGCTGAGAAAACGAATTAGACAAATGCATTTCAGAGGAGGAATTACAAGCCATGGAGATGACACCCAGCAGCCCACCCTGGGAGCACACCACACGCAGCAGGTGTTGGGCATGGCCCTGGAGATGGCTGCAGCAGCAGCTGCCCTCACAGCAAGCCACCGCACCGCGAGCAACTCTCATGCTTTCCATTTTACTCTGTCTTATTACTGGGCTCTGAGTGGTTTTTTTCCCCTTTAGAATAACACAAGCAGTGATTTCCAGGTAATGACAGCAGACCGTGACCAAACAAACAAACAGATGCATCTGATTTTTAGTGTAACCTCCAAACACTCCCAAAGAACTGCCAACTTCAATACTTCCTTTTGCTGGATTCCCCTCTCTTTCAGGGTAACTAAATAAGTGACAAAGGTTGGTGCTTCAGCTACACAGAGTACTTAAGAACACAGCAAAATTCTGTAAGCAGGCGGCAAAATGAACAGTCTAGGTCTTGGCATAGTTAAACACTGAGCTAAGTTTTTCCATCATCTTTAGAAATTGCTTTTCCCCTTTTATAATCAACCATTCTGAATTTCTAAGTCAATTAAGGGAGGAGCATTACAAGCACCCAGAGCAGTGGCAAGCCATCCTATTTAGCTGTCTTGTAGGAAGTCTCATGTAAATATGAAAAGTCTTCCCATTCCAACAAGGGAAGGGTGTCATTGTAAGTATAGAATTGGAAGTTCTATGTATCAGTCTTATTCTGCTTTATACTTGTATGTGAGATCTTTCAAGACAAACTTTTAACAGTTTGCAACACAATATCAGCAGCAGATATTTCTTCCTCCTCGATGAAGCTGTCTTTAGCTCATAGGCTGGAATGACTGGATAATGGGATGCTAGAATAATATTCTGACTTCTTGAAAAAGCAAAATCNTTTTTTTTTTCCTCTCCACATTTTCAGTTCTTTAAAATAGGCAGGATGCTTTGTCTCTTGGCGATCACTCTCAGTGCCAATGCTCCCTTTGAACCAGGCCCTCTTCTCTCTCCGAGGCACAGCACGGGCTCACATGTGGCCAAAGAGCAGAGCCCAGCACACAAGCAGAGCCCAGCTGGCCACACTGTCGTCTTCACGTGACCAGAGAGAGGTTAACACTGAAATTCAGAAATCTGAATTCAAACTAAAGCAGTACGGTTAAATGTTATTGTGAATAAAAGTGACCTCCAGAAAACACTGCCACACGCTGAGGGGAAGCTCGAAGCATTGGAGCAGACAAATTCAAGGGCTGAGTGTAAAATGAAAACGTAACAGATCTATATTGAGAAGCCCCTTTGCAGTTCTAAGAGTTATGGTATGATATATGGTAATATATAATATATAATATGGTATATTTGCAGGGGCACCAACGGCACATTTACGGTGCTGCAATGCTGTACATTAAGTTATTTACGTTAAGGCTCTACCTGCAAGTTCTTCTGTATCACAGAAAAGGAAAACAAGTCTATTTAAAGCCAAAAGAACAGCACGAAAAAGACAGGGTTTAAAGTAATCAGATTACCTTGGGGTTATAAGGGCCCATCTCACAGAGACCTTCAGAACCAATTTCCATCCAAACACCAAACAAGCCTCAAATCAGAACAGCAGCAACAAGCCACCAAAGGCTGGGACGGGACTCAGAGGCCTGCCTGCTGCTCCTTCCCAAGCACAGGGGGCTGCAGCAGCTGGTCTCAAACACGAAGCAGCCTACCACGTTAACCACATTGCAAAGTCTGTGTGAGAAGGATACGTGAGCACCACGGGATCTGAAGCCAACCAGATCCTTCTGTTATCTCACCAGAAGTTGCTAAGGATACAGGTACCAGACTAAGCACAATTAGGTTACAGCAACTAAAGAAAATGATTGCCCACGTGTGGAATTTCCCTGCTGCGTGCAATTAAGTCTGCCACAGCTGCAGAACAAAACACATTCACTCAAACATCACCTTCTGAGGTTTGTAGACAGAGTCTGTACACACAGCTTCTTCAATAGTGCCTTCACCATGCTCTTGGCACAGAAACAATCGTTTCGTTACAAATACGGAAAAAAAAAAAATTCCAGGGACCTAACACATCCAGTGCAAATGCCTGCATAGTGTCATGCAGGCCCAGAAATGGATTTATTCTGCAAATATCTACAACTCACATGGATAATTCTGTATAGCATATCCATGTATCACAGTGGCATAAAAACCTTCTGGGTAAAAGCAGCAGCAGAGCTCCAAAGGAGCTGACAATCTCTGCTTAACACAAGAGTTCTGTGGGTCAGACTTTCTGTTGTAGTTTGTTTGTTTGTAAACAACTCCCTTTATTTTGGGGCTGTTTTGAGTAAAATAGGTGTTGTACCTATCAGTCCCATGCTGAAAACACATCGATATAATTGAAAATTCCCCCCTCCCATCCCAGCTCACATTATCCAGTAACTGTGCTATGAAATGTGGATTGAGGTGGGTCAGCTCCAGACATGTGACCTTTGAGTTAACGAGCCTTTCCGACAGAATGCAGTTAGGTACATCACTCTGTTCATATTCCTACAATCCTATCTCCTGCACTGAATTTGCACGGTCTGCTTGGTACCTGAGATGTGTAAAGAAAATGGATCTGGTTCCATTCACTGTTTTGCTCTCAAAAAAGCGATGCCAGCTTTAGCTTGGTATGGCTACCTGGTTACCAAAGGACCCAGTGGTAAGTCTAAGCCACCCAAGTCTTGGTTCACAGCTCGTTTGTATTTCGATACCGAATCAAGCTACTCTAATTTTCCCCCCCATTTTATAAAACTATGTCCTTGAGCTTGTCTGATGTCCTACAAGGGAACTTACTCCCTTTGTAAGGGCCTCCTTCCCTCCTCACTCCTCAGCAGTGATTGTCTGGGACAGCAAGAATCTCAACAAGCTAATCAAAGCACTTGACTGAATAGAACAGGAGCTTCTTATTTTGGTTTTTAATTTGTCTAGCATCTTTTTCATTATTGTTGGGATTCATTAAACAACAAACTCAAAATCAAAGCAGTCACTCTTCTACTATCAGAAAGCAAAACCAATCCATTGGCCCAGAAATTTACAAAAGCAAGTAGGCTTACTACACCATCCAGTTAAATGCATCCTATTAAAAAAAAAAGTTATGCACTGATTGCCATGAAAGCTTACACGTTAGCAGTGTGCATTATGCTAGTTGTCACATTCATCTCCATTGCTAAATTAACACCACTGCTGACTTACATAAAATTCCCCCACTTCCAAGACAAAATTGCAGAGGCTTGGTACAATGACAATGAACTTTTCTGTTCCAAAAAAACATACTCACTGAGTTCGAGATGATAAACCACATAACCAGCCTGGTTTGCAGAGGCTCCAGCTGTATTTCACCAAGTCTCCAGCTCCCACAGGGAAGCGAGGCACCTCACTCCCCACGGTCTCTGGCAGTCCCTTCCCCTTCCAGCGAACGCTGACAGAGTGTCACAGAGTGCCAGCGTGCCTACCAGACACAAAGGGCTCCCACCCTTCCCATTTTGAGAAGCGTTAAGAGGGAGGACTTCTAAGAAAATAATGGATATGCAGTGCACCCAAACACAAAGAACCCCACACCTTAAAATCCACACTGAGCTAGTTATGCATTTTTCTACTAGCATTTTATAAATGGAACTATTCAATGAGCAACATTTTGTAAGCAAGTTTCAAGGTAGGGTATGAAGCAATGCAACTTCTCTTTGCAAAGAGAAACAAAGTTGCTGTCAGTACATTTGCACAGTTTGTTTTCTTTTTTGTTGCAGAGAACATCTGTGGCTGCACAAACCAAAGCCAAGGCACAACAGCAACTACAGGTAATTCTGCATCATTCCATGAAGCTGCTTTCACACCAGTTTCCACTCGACCTTGCACAGAGGTGAGAGCAATGGCAGGCTGTAGGAAGCTACTCTGTCAGAAACTGAGCAACACCCCTGCAATAGAAAGAACTGCTTTTTGACTTAGCTCTCAAATACCTGTGATCTTGAAAAACAGCACAAAATCAATCAAACAGAAAAATATCTGTCTGTGTATCCACATCTGTGCGTATCCATCACTGGTTGTGTACAGTACGTTATTGAAAACATTCTGTGCCATTTTTCCAGGCAGGGATACCAATTCTTCCTGTAGGATCAATTTTTATGATGTAGAAACAAGCAAATGAGACATCCGGGGTCAAAATGGAGACTACCAGAGTAGCTTTGAAATTGGTAATAAAACCAATTTTATTAGGTTTATTACTGGCGTGGAAACCAGTAATAGGGGTGGGAACTCCAATCCCCTGTTCCAAACATCTGCATATAAAGACTAGAACAGAGCACACAGAAGGAAGAATGGCCAGAATAATGGCAAGGTCATTACACAGGAGGACGCTAAAGGAAGATGGCTGTTAGAGAAAGAACAGAAACAAGATTGATAAACACACTGATGAAAGATGATGAATTCTCTGAAGGACAGCACAAGCACAGACAACAAACACTGTCCATGATACATATGAGCAACTTTAACCGAACAGGTGCAGTACTGAAGTACTGCTCCAGCAAAGCCAAAAGCACTGAGCCCCTTGCCTCCTTAGTTAATGATATGACAGAGCTTCATGACTTAATGAGACAGCTTACTCTGCAGAAGGACTCAGCTTCGCTCCAGGTACCACTGCAACTATATTCCCTGTTTTTTCCCTTAAAGCCAACCCCGTGTGGTTTGAGGCTGAGATGTTCTCTCATCCTGTAGAAGTCTGAGGACAAATGTGCTCTGAAAGTTCCAGATCGGAATCTATTATATGAAACAGGGAAAACAAGAACACAGCAGTGGACAACAACAACAAAAAAAATCTGATTGTAAGTTTGACTTTCAAGTATTGCGAAACGACCAATTCCTACCCTCCAAAACTTTCCTCCAGCCTCATTCAGTTAAAGTAAAAAGATAGTTGGGGATAGATGAGAATCTCTCACTCATATTTGCAGTGCATGAAATAAATGTTTTCTCAATGATTTTGTACTTTAAAGAGTATGCAAGTTGTTGAGACATGCTGCAAGAATGCCTTGTGAATGTAATGAAAGTAACGCAAAGAAGTATGGAATGAATACTAAACCTCATGGTTTTGGGGCATAAATGTCTCCATCTGTTACAGATTTAAAACACTCATTTTGTGGGTCCTTGTCCACGTTTCTTGATTTTAAGTTTTCCAAAACCGCGTCTGAGATGTGGTGTCAGCTTACTGCCATCCACATGCGAGGGTAACACATAGCTGGGTTAGCAACCCAGATCCCAGAACATCTGCAGCATTAACAGACATCTCCTGGGCACAGGGATGGACCACACACAAGTAATTTCCACTGTGGAAAAATGAATCTCATTAGTAAACATGTTTTGATTAACATGGTATTGAAAGCAATTTGTTACTTAATTTAGATAGATAAATCATAATAACCACAAATAAACAAAAATTTGAAGACGTGCTCCTGCTCTCACTACAAGCAAAATTACATTAGTTAATAAGTCTTTTAGCAGGAAACATTTCCCTAAAACAAGCAAGCTGGCTGGGTGCACACAAGGTCTTCCAAGCTCTGCTGGATGTTTTTCTGCATCTAATCCACACACCCTTTCATCAGCGGTCTCTTTCTCCCCCCTCTTCCTTCTAGACTGAGCAACTGAAACTCTTCTTAACATGCTAACACTTACTAGGTATAAATGAGGAGTATCAGCAAGAGCACTATGGAAAGATGCATGAATTTCACAAAATAAACTCTCTCTCCCCCCTTTTGGGAAAATGAAGCTTAAAGCAGCCTTGGAAAAATGCTTTCTTAAGCCATCATCAGAAGAGAAGGGCATTAAATCCCACGTGCACACATTGGTGCAATCCTAAGCACTATTTCATAGCTGTCCACACTGCATAAAGAGCAAGTACTAAGCAATCTACTTTACATCTGAGCTTCCATCTTTTCAGTTTAAAAATGGTATATGCTGTAAAAAAAAAAAAAAAAAGTGATCTTTATATTTTCTAGGCTCCAGTGCTTCGTAAATAACCAAAGCACGTAGTTTTTGAAGGTTGCTTTCTGTACCGCAATCTACTTGTATCTGAGAGATGCTTAATATTTGTGACATCTTTCTGTAAAAGGTGAAAACAGGTCTTTAAGCCAGTTCTAACAACCAAGGCTCAGCAGCACCTGAGCTGCCCCTGGAGAAAAGGAAGGCTGCCTGCCCTACAGGACAAAACGCTCCCTTGCAATGCAGTACCACAGCAACAGCACTGTCAATGTTATGTGATGTTTTAATTGAGTATGAACTACATCTTCGTGTACTGAAGATAATCAGCCAAATGAATAAGCCTTCCTATTTCTCCTAATGAGCAACAGCCTGCTAAAAGCACTCCTACAGGAAGCCTCCCAAGCCAAAGACACACCTCAGCACAGGCCTGAAATCTGCCACGCAATGCAAATAACTTCAAGGGCTCCCTTGGCTGATTAAATCACAAACCTATCTCTTCAAGAGGTTAAAATTTAAATGAAAGCTTAGGCTTGGCAAATCCCATCAGAATGTAAACTATGGATATTATGTAGGAACCCCATCTGTTCATGCAGCAACACGAATACACAACGTGACTGTTGCTGCAACACTTGCATTCACATCGCGGAAAATTTACAAGTAAGCAGAAGCAGTTCCTGACTATAAATAAATCAGGAACAAAGTTCTGAAAACACGCGCAGTAGATTTCATGCTGCGAACACAAGCTTTGTGCCCTGCAAATTCACGTTGATCTTCCTCTCACGTGTTGAGATGGTGAAACTTCACAGCAGAGGTGTGTCACCCTTTCTGCTTACATAGAGGTTTGGTAACCTTCCTTGCTGGGCAAGGTGCACCGCTCCCTGGAGCACAGGAACAGGGGAGTGTGAGGAAGATGACCTTCTGCCATGGGACCCAGTGCACTGCCCCTAACACTGTACAGGTCTGTGTGTGTGCCTGTAATAGTCTCAAGCTACAATACCCTGAACTTTACCACCAGGACTTGATAAATCCTTCAGTCCATCTTGCATCTGACAAAATTCACGCACGTGCTCGCTCAATCCAGGAGGTATTCAGCTCATCCCAGCTCTTTTTGCTTACAGATCAGATGCTGAGGTTCTCAGTTCTGCACATTAAAAACCTCTGACTCAGGATACACAGCTCTACATTTGCTCAAATGTAACAGCAGCCACTGTTTCCACGACACTACCAACCATGTGCTAGCAGAATAAAAAGCGAGGCAAACAGGTGAAGAAGAAAGGCTGCCCACCTGCCAGCCCAAGGGATTGATTTGGCTGGAACAGATCAAAGGGGACCACATGGCCAGTCATTAACTTTCTCAACAAGCAAGCTCTACATTCAAGGTGAAAGTGACTGCCAAAACAGATTGACTCTGTAACTCTGCTTTTATGGATGCCAGACATTCCTCTTGGAAAGCAGGAGGATGTTAGCTTCTTGCAGCACTGCGTAAACTCCTGGGTAGTTGGAAAGAGTTTTAAGAATAAAACATATCACCTATCACAAGATGAGATGTTTCACCTTGAGCAGCAAATACCTTCAGCAGTACATTGCCATTATTAAATAAACTACATTTTGTTATTTTTTCCTTTTACTTACAAAAGCTTGGAAATTCACATAACAGAAGCTACGTCAGATTACTCAGTAGGCAAAGTTACTTCTTACCAAATACAACAAACCCAAACCACCAGCTGCACGGGCTGGCCCCAATAGCTTCTTCAGCATATTAACTACCACTCTCTAGACTCTAAAAACCTAATTACAGAAAACAAATATATGCTGTAGTGCAATTAATGCTTCCCAATTTCCACTAAAGAGGCCCTGGATCAGGATAAAAAGCTAAACCAGGTGTAAGATGCATTCACAAGTACGTTCCCCTCCCCAGCTGTGTCTTACTCTTGGCTACAGCTTGTCCTTCCATCCAGTACAGAAGCAACAGGTTCAAGAGAAAAAGTAAATTCTCAGATCAGAAGAATGTATGCACCAGAGTATGCACCTTCCAGCCAAATGCACCAGTAATTAACAGAGCTGCAAAGCTTTCCAAGAAGTTCTATAGTTCAAACAACTGAAACTCAGCACGTTTTACCAGCTGACAGTGTATTCTGGAGAGCAGCACAACTGTCTGCCCTGGAAGAAAATACAAAAGCCAGGCCAAAGATAACCGCTCTCTCTGATACCATGCACAAGACATCCCCAGGATTAAGCAGAGGAGTTTGCACCAACACGCACACAAAGACACACACAGACCTCCACGCAGAGAGGAATAAACAGATTGCATTCCTGTCCCTCTCCAGAACACAGCAGATGTTCCTTCAAATTCAAGGCATAATTATTTTTAATAAAGAAACAAACAAAAGGAGCAATTATCTTTAAGTTTGCTCCTTGTTCTCTGTTAACCTTTTTCAATCAACAGGGGAAGCCATGCCTTTCAGATAATCTCTTACGATCCCCACGTTACCCTCACAACACGTTTGACAAACGTGCGATAAACGGATCTGCAGGAGGAAGCCAGGCCCTGCCATAGACAAACCCATGGAAGCACCCTGGCCTACATTCTGAAGAGGCCAAATGAGGGACAGAGACGTGAAAAGAGGCATCCTGGCAGTACTGACATTTGTGAAGCAAAGTATGTGGCATTGTGTCTCAGGCCTCCCAGAAACAGGCGTATGGCTAGAGTTCTCTCAGGGAGGACAGACAAGGCACTCTGCTACCCCGGCTGACCTGAGGTTTCACACTGCATAGCAAACATGGCTTTAAGTCTACTGCAGTATGTGCAAACAGAACAATGAAGGTGAAGTGTTTACCACAGCGTTCATTTCCTCGTTTTCATGTGACCAACAGCTTTCAATTGGAAGCACAATTGCGATAAAAGTAGCAAAACGCTTCCAGAGAACACAATTTCTCTCAGATGAGGAGAAGGAGGAAAAAAAAGCCAACAGAAAACAAGACAAAAACAAACAACCCCCCTCGTCCCAGTGCTCAGCATCAGATCGGAGGTCTGGAGGCAGAGCTCGTGCTCTCTCCCCCACTCAGTGCTGCTCTCTCCTCACAGAGGGAGCGGGAAGCAGCGCTGGCAGTGCAGCTACGCGGGAGTGCGGTCAAGTCCTCAGTTTGCAGTAAATGAACAACAAAAAACAGAAGCCCACAAGTGCCAGAATTAACAACTTCTGACAAAAAATGGCAGGAAAGAGACAGCCAAATAAATTCTAAAGAGTCCCTTTGTTGTGAGCATCTCAGTGGAAGGGACCAGGCCAAAGCAGCAATGACACACAATGACAGAAAATGGGAAGCTCCCAGGAGAGCCAGATGCATTCAACCAGTCCCTAACTACAAGCATGTTTAATAATCTTTAGAGTTGGAATAGAAAAAAAAACTCTTACTTTTTTTTCCCTCCCTGTTGAGCTTGGTCAAGCTCAGATGACAGATGATGCCAACGTCTTTTTAATTCCCTCTGCTTCTCCCAAGTTGTTTACATATTAGATTTGCATCATGTTTCCATCGCACTCAACAGGAGCACCTTCACAAAATACAATTTCTGGGATACTTTGTAAGCACTGTTTTTAGGAGTTTCACTTCAAAAAGAGATGCCCACGTATTGAGGGCATTTCTGTCAAGTGTGTGAGGAGAGCAGCACGGCAGCATACCAGGATTCTTCCCCTCCAGCATCCCCAGACCTGGACTTCCCTTACATCACACACAGTTTTCACCCAAGCACATACGTTCCAGTAAGAACAACAGCAACGTGCTGTAACGACAGCAGCAGCCATACATGCATCTTCAAGTTCTAATGCAATTTATCTAAAGCCTATCATGTAGGGGCTACAGAAAATCTCCTTTCCAGAGAGCAACAACAGTTGCAACAGAGAGAAAATAAAACCTTCCCAAAAAAAAAAAAAAAAAAAATTGACACTATAGGAATTACAGAATATTTGCTATGGATAATTTATCTACCAAGTGCCAATTAATTTGAAATCTTGTTTGAACTGTTAGGATAACTTTCTGCCAACCAACACTCACTACAATGAATACAAAGTCCTCAATGACACCAGTGAATGCTCCAAAACAGAATACCCAGCCATTTTATAAATAACATTTGTGAATGCTCTCTAACACTACATGAGCTTCCTGAATGAACTCAAGTTAACACTGGGAAAGCAAGCAGACTGTTAAATTACTGTAATTTGCAACGAAACAAATACCTGCAGATAAACATGTGAATGTATCCCTGTTAAATCAGAACACCTATGCTAGACTGAAACAAATGTCATGGCTAAGCTGAAAGGCAGAAAGCACAAGCAATAAAAAGGACAACCACACTAGCACATAAAACTTCCTAGATGCTATGGAAAAAACATTTTTAAACATACTTTTAACACATGGAGGAAAGCAACCACACTGCTGCTTGCTGTGTAATTAACCTGAAAGATCAGAATTTTTGTTCTCACAGAGCTGCAACGTGCTCTGCTGGCAGCTCAATGCCCTCAAGCAGACCACAGTCTGTGAGGATAACTTCATGCATACTTCAGAACGGAGATCAGCGGGAAAACAAATGCATGAGGCACAATACACGTGCACAGGTAGACGTGTGCTCAAAGGTAAAGATCTTTAGTTAGGTTAGGAACCTTTGCTGGATGCTAAAGAATTGCTTGCTTCTGCTGTGGAGTACAGGAAGCCTTGTTAAATCTTGCCTTCCTGTCAAGAAGGAAGACAAATAATCAGTGGAGCTTCCAAGGCCGAGAGCCCACAAGGCTCATGGAAGCTAATGGACAGACTGGAAGACCAGGGGAGCAGTGGACAAACAAGCCACAACCTCCAGCTGATTCCTGCCCTGCTTTTAACAAGAGGAATGCCCACAAACAAAGTGGTTCTCATTTCCGTTGTGGCACCAGAAGGGCTGGGAGAGGTGTGCCCGGGCAGCATCTACCCTGGGAAAGAAAACCCCCCCCTTCTCCCCAACACAACCAGAGTGCCATTAAGGTGATGGTGCTTTTAGCCACTACAGAGCAAACATCAAGTTCAACACTGGCAAAAATTACACATACATTAGAAAAATACATACATTAGAAGATGATTACATGTTCATTAGATGATCATTATTAGAAAATGATCTTTTCAAGTATGATTAGAGAAACAAATACTTATTGGATTCTTTCCTCCCCCCCCAGCCAGAAAAGGAAGCCCAACCCTGTTAAGAAAATGGGTCTGTTCCTGAAACATGTTTGGATCAAAGCCAAAAGGCTCTCAAAAAAGAAGATAAAAGATGTGCAGATAGTGACCAAAAAAAATCTGTGAAATATTTTGCATTTGGTATATACAGGGGAGTCACCTCACTAAAAGTTCACTTTCATTCACATTTCTTTCTAAACAAGAAAAACACCACAAAGAAGCCTAAAACAACACACTCGAGAAACTGAGTAATAAGAAAATTCCAATGACTTCATCAGCCAAAACAGTACAGAACCCAGAACCAGCAAATACACATTCCTCACCTCACTCTCAGCTCTGTGTACTTGCTCACTACTGCACTTCATTTCAGAGGGACATGCAAAACAACTTCTTCCTTCCTTTTTTAAATCAGCAGAATAATTAAATCCTGAGAGCTTGTTTAGAACACACTCGATACAAAACCAGCTGCTGATATTTTCACATCAATTTAATACTCAAGTTGACTTAGTAAATGTAAAGAAAATACATGAATGTTCTGAGCTTAAGAATACATGGTATTCTATTAAATTGGATTTGCTATACTGAGAGAGATAAATTGCAAATAATTATTTCTATTACTAAAATCAGAGAAACATGGAATATAAAATACCACATAAGTTGTGTTTATAAACATTTGGCCTTAAGTGTTTCTACTACACTGTGGACTACAACTCATGAATAAGAATAGAGCAGATATGAATAACTCATCATCAATTCAAAAGCACAGAAGTTGCTTCTGCAAAAACGGAGGGCACAGGTTCCTTTCCCCACCACAGGAAAGCCAAAGCCCACGTCTCTGCACACCACTCCTCTGAAGTTTCTCTGGAACTAAACAAGGAATCAGGAGAGAACACACCTTCACTGGCGTAAGCCTGGGATGAGATCAGCTCCTGTTTAGAAGGGCTGCTGAGGGAAGGATCCAAATCCATCTCCAAGAACATTTGAGACTGGGGTGACAATTGTTGTTCCATCTGGCCCGACACCTCCTAAACAATTTTAAGTCTCAAGCCACGTTAAGTAAGTTTTCCTTAGCATTGACAGTCTTGACTCCTCCACATCAGACACGTGGGATACTCACTGGCAAGCTAAGAACTCCTAACTGCTCGCAGGTAAAGCTCACCCAGCAAGCTGCTCTTCAGACTGGCGTTAGGATCTGGGTTCCAGGTGAGAAGTCTGAAACAAAAGCAAACTGCTACCTCACCATGCAGCAGTTCAGACGGGAGCAGAATGAAACTTACAATTCAGATATTATATGAAATACACAGTCTGAGCTGTCAGCTGCACACTTACCATCACCCACGTCAAAGCATCACAGTTAGAGCCTCATTAATGTTGGGAGATTTTGCACCTAAGGGACACCCTTCTGCAATTGCCTAATAGGAATCTGAAGGCTTCTGTAAGAAGCCTGCCCTTCAACAGCTGCTGAGTAGATGTCTTCATTTATTTTGTCTTCCAAAAGACAGAAAACTAAACAGGAACAGCAACATACATAACTTCAAAAAAAAAAAAAAAGCCAGCAAATATTCTGGAATCTTTGAAAACCAAGATGAAAACGAATTCAGAGCACTCATGGACATGGCGTCACATTCGTGCAGACAAAAAAGAATATTTCACAGTCCAATTATCAATTTTTGAAGTGTGACTCCTTGCTTTTTGGGCTTACATGTTAAACCTGTGAAACCCCCTCTGCATGAGATTTGTTTCATTCCACCTCATCAGCTAACTTCTCCCCAACACACCTGCACTGATGAACAAACCACGCCAAGGATCTGCTTGGTCCCGCCTCAACAGTTGGAGGAGTACAGAAATTAAAGCTTGGAAAATAGGACATTCCAAATGATGGCTTCTAAAGAAGACTTAATATTTGTATTAATTCAGCCCAAGCTTTCAAGAGCTTCTCCCACTATGCATACAAACCATGGCATGTACACAACCTGGTGCTTATCTTGTTCCGGCTTCTCACATCTGAAGCCATAAAATTACATAGAACATGGAGGTTTATTATAAGCATCAAAACTTAACAGGTCATGCCGTTGTGCTAACAAAAATGGGAAAATTTGACGCAAGCAGAATTGTGACAACGTTTTGTCTCAAATATTAGTAATTTCTTAACCCCTCTTCTTTTTAATCCGCAACTCTGCAAAGAGCATTCTTCAGTTTGAAAAAAAAAAAAAAACAAAAAGGAGAAAACATCTCATAGAGCTAGCGGGAAGACTAAAATTCAGCACAAGGTAAGACATAACCTCTCACATCCCTTTCATCAGCTGAAGGTAAGAGCATTAACACCATGTTGGAGGATCCCTGGCAGCAAGCAGCACGTTACCAGAACACGCCATCGCGTCACAGCAGGCACATTAGGTGTGAGCTGAAAGAATCAACGCGGTGCTGTTCGCCCGCAGTGAACTGTGCTGAAAGCAAACCAGGCCATAAAACCAGGCTCGCCGCTGACACTGCTTGCTTAATCGCTGCCGTGCTCTTTACCACGTCGCAAATTCGTATCTGAACGCAGGTAACGTGAACAGGGGATAGTCCATAATCCCCAACATCCCCCTACAACTGCTTGGACGCAGATCTAACAAGGATCTGACATGTCACCACTGAGGCTTGCCGTGTGCTGCAGCACCCTACAGCACACACGCGATTCCTCGAGTATACCACAGAGTGATCCACTGGTCCCCAGAATATTTTATAGGAAACCTACACCGGGTACAAGCACAGGGTGTAGCAGGGAAACAGTGTATCCATCAGAAGGAGGTGGGTTCACAATCAGTTACTTCAAGAAAGGGTAATTTCCTTTCTAAGGTATCTCCTGCAAAGTTTAGGGCAGGGTGGTGCAGGGCTCTTCCCTCCATGGATTCGCATGGGCCCCAACTGTCACCTATAACACAATGGCAGCATGGAATTCAGAACAGCTTTGACGTACATTACAGCAGAAGCTGTACAAGACACTTATTTCCCAATCTTCTCCTAAAAAACCAGTTTGCAAAATGCTTCCGAGCTAATGTTCAAAGTTACTGGGATGTAAAAATGGGAAGGGGCTGCCTCATTTTCATCACTCTGTGCAGTGCTTAAAGGAAAGCTGCACAGCAACAACTGCAGAGCTTCACGCCGCCAACCCATGAACCACTCAGTACAAGACATGGGGGAAAAAAAGGCATATCGAGAAATCAGTAACCTTAATTTTTATCATTTTTCCCTCGGTTCTAACGTGTGCCACATGAATGCACAGTACGGGGAGGAGGCACTGCGAGTCCTCGCTTGAAATGTACCCACCGCGAGCGGAGAGCTTCTTGGTGTTGATGATCTTGGCGGCGTACTCCTGCCCGGTCGTGATCTTCATGCACCTCCTCACCACCGAGAACGCCCCTCTGCGAACCAGGGAGCGGGCAGAGCGTCAGTGCCACCCCACTGCTCCCCCAAACTGCTCCCGCCACCCCCAGCGCGTCTTTGCCGATTTCAGTGAGCAATGCCAGAATTAATAAGATAAGATAAGATACAAAATAACAAAGGAGGCTCCGGGGCCGGGTCCCGCTCCCCCCGCCCGGTGACGGCGGGG
>WBMW01002821.1:63219-81140 GCA_013396635.1 Penelope pileata | reverse complement strand
GGTCGCGTGGCGTCACCGCGCGCGGGGGGGGGCACCGCGGCACCACCGCTCGGGTGGGGGCTGAGGGGAAACGCGATGGCGAGCGGCCGCCTCGGGGCTGCGACCTCGGGCTCGTTCCTGGGCAGGGCAGGACAGGGCGGGTGGGGGCCGTGCGAGGGTCGGAGGTGCGGTAGCGAGGTGCCGAGCGATTCGGGGAAGGATTCCGTCTGAAACGTGGGAGCGCTGGGAATGCCGCTCTGGTAATGGCACTGAAAGCAGCGCTGAGACTGCTGTTGAAATAAAACAGTGATGTGTGGGAAATTTTGCTCCCAAAGTAGAAGCATGTCTGTTTTTATATTCATCCACAAAATCTCCTTTTCGAAACTATTTAAAGCTAATGCGGTAGCAGCAGGTGAAGACGTGCTGGCTGTGGCAACTGCAGTGTTCTTCAAACCCCAAAGTCTTTCCCAAGGTGGAAATCTTTACTGCTTTTAACACTTCGGACATGCAACTGCCTCAGTGGGTGCATGGTACACACAACAGAAGTTTGAGGCACACGGTCACCGCAGCTCCAGGCCTGGGCCTGAGCCCCGCGCTGGCACCCCGTGTCACCCTGCTCCGTCCCTCTGTGGTAAACACTGCAGTGGGCAACGGAACGCGTCACTTTCAGTGCTGAAAACGCCGCAGATGTCAGCGTGCATCACAGCCAGAGCTGCGCGGTGATGCAGCCCGCGGGCAGCCTGAAGGCTTCGTGTTGGTGTGTGCCCAGAACGCGCCCGTCCGCGTGGGTCTCTGCCAGGATCTGAGCTGAGGTCTCACAGGAAGAGCTGAAAATCTGCCAGCTCTTCCCTGAGCCGATGGGAACGCGGGTGTGCACACCATGTGAGCGCCTGAGCCTGCGCGTGGCAGCGATTCTCCTGCCAGTGGGGCTGCCTGCCTCATAGCAGTGGGCTGCGTTCATGGCACCGAGGAGGCATGGAGAAAGGCTTCAAGGCCAGGGAGCCAGCACTCAGCGCTGATCTTCTTCAGGGGAACGTTACGTGCAGCAGTGGTGGTACGAAAAGACTGAAGGAGGTTTTGGCTCCGAGCAGCAAATTTACATTAGGGCATGAACAAAACTCAGATCAGCAAAGGGAGCGCATAAAAAAATCATACAGCGCGGCAGCCTATTCTTCAGTCCCCTCCAACAACATCATAACACGCAAGTTATGCATGACTTTGTATAAATCTGCATAAAGAACACAATCTGCAGTACTGAAACCCTGGAGCTGTCTGATGATGCCAGCACTGACAGGGGCGTGTCTGGCAGGTTGCTGATCTCTATATTCGTAGGCATTCAAAAATGAAACACATTCCCCTGTCCTATCTCATTTTTGGTAACAGCATATTCTGACAATGGCGATTTGGCCAAAGTATCTGTTATGACCGTGCCATGCATTTATCATTTAATTAATCAAAAAAATGTTCAGAAGAAATTAAAGTTCATTTACTTTCTTTTCCTGCTGGTGTTTTGTTTAGTAACAACATTAGAAGAGGGCATGATCCAAAGTGAGATTCAAAAAAAATTCCTTCTTTTCCCCCCTCTCCAGGCTGAAAGAAAAATAAATTTAAGTCAAAGAGTCCTAACAGCAATATCCAGCATGAATTTTATTATAGGAGTTCAGGAAAGAAAATAATTGGTTTTGAGATCAGTATCATAGGAGTTGGAGAATTTCCATGGGGACAGATACTAGGAAATGATGAATAGCTCGGAAACACTTGAGTGGAGAGGTTTTCTTCTTGGTACAACAATGCTCTCTTAAATGCAGTTCACTCTTGAGCTGAGGCAGAACCATGATTTGTAGCTGCCACTTAAGTTCTCCATAAATTCTGCAAACCCTGAGCAGCCCAAAGCCTCCCCAGCGGCAGCCAAGGGCCTGGCCCTCTAGGTTCACTTCTAAAAGCTGGCTCCAGGTTTGGGTTTCCCTTAAAGGCCATGGAAACCATTGCTCTGTGATTGGCCTAGTGAGTGCAGAAAGTCAGACCTCAATAATGAACCAAAAAAGGCTTAAAGAAAATCTCAGAGTATGCTGCTCTTTTCCAAAAAAATAAAAAACAAACGGGTATTTGAAGTCTGTAGGAAAGTGAACAGCCGTTCCTCTAAAATCTCTGCAGCTTAACAAAATGTTACAGCTCAGTGGAACAAGCACTTAGCTTCAGAATCTGAAACAACATTTATTGTGGCAAAGGAAATCACATTTTTGTTAAAAGTATGCTGTTCAGCAAGGGCTGTCTTTTATATGGCTGTGTTATTCAGCAAAAGTGAGGCTTTCATTTTATTTCCAATCTTGCAAATACAGATTTTCAATTTGCTTGTGTTCTGAAGGAGTCAGAGCTTCTGAAAAGTCATTCGTGTACACTCATTATGAGCACTGCTAGGAATATTGTATCATACATAGGAATATATATAGTATATATCATACAGGAATATATATCATATATCAATATTGCTCGTGGACAAATTGAGCGGCCATTTGCAGCAGAGGTCTAGACGGAAAATGGCCTCAAAACCTGAGCAATCTCAGGTTTAGAGAAATACTGGTTTATTACCAGATGGTCTTGAGCAGAGACCCATGGTCCTTCATGAGTATTCTTGCAGCTCTACTGCCCCAGGGTCAGTGGCTGCGAACACTGATGCAGTTACAGGTACGTACTACAGTAAAGCTGACCTATAATTTGATCAGTAAAGTATCCATATCTTGTTGATGTAAAACGTGACACAGACTGACAGAACTCACTGGTTAGTGAGCAGCCCTCTCCTTTACAGCACACTGAAAGCATCACTGTTCCGGAGAGGCTGGCACCCAGCCCTGGCTGGACCAGGAAGGTGGCTGTCGGCTTGATCTAATGAGTGAGGAGGAGGTGGAGGAAGCTGATATCTGAGATAAAGCAAAAAAGCTAAACATTTCTGCTAACGTGATCAGCAGGGGGAGGGCGGCAGGTAGGGAAAGTCAGAGGAGAGATTCTGAACTAGAAACAAAATAGGAAGGAAAGTGCTGCGTGGGAAGAGGAAGGGAAAGACGCTAGACAGCAGATAGAAAGGGGAAATTAGCGCAATGGAGCTGTGGCTGATGGAGTTACATTGCTTGTGTGGTGAGAAGTGGGAAGAGAGTAAATGAGTTTTACCATCGGAATGGAGAATCACAGACACATAACAGAAGAGGACAGGGAACAGAGAGAGAACAGGTTATTTTAAGAAAAAGGGGTAAGTAAAGGGAAATTGAAAGAAAGTAGAACAGTTGTTAGGGTCAGGAACAAAAATAATGTGGAAGTGGATAGAAAAATGAATATATGAAGACTGTGGGGAAAAACAGAGCGAGGTTAATCAAAAGTTCACACAAATATATGGGTACAAGGAAAGGTGTAAGAACAGACAGAAAGGTCAACAGTAAGAAATCACACAGGATGAGGTATTTGGGTTTGCAGTTCATTGCAATAGCTTGGCATTCCTTTCGCTAGCTATTGAAGTACCATTTCTACTGAGTTGGAAAGGGGTGCACCTCTGCCTCTTCACCTTTGCACCTGGGTAGGAGATCATCCCTGCTTTCCCCTCGTGACCAACAGCAGACAGTGCTGGGGAGACATGCTCAGAGGCAGCAGAAGGGGAGCGTTCCCTATGGGACGACAGAGCAGTTTCTTCCCAAAACGCTCTGCTTGGGAGCTTCAGCTCAAAGCCAAGGCTAAGCTTTCTGAAATGGCTCCTTAATAGGAACTTGCACAGGAAACTGTTCTGTAATCGATAGACCTCAGTGCTTTTACTGATTGCTGCGGACATACTAATTTGGAACAGGAGGCACGCAGCAAGAGGGACATGCAGTCGCTCTTCCTGCCATAAGAGTGGCCTCAAGTCTGGCAGTCCGATGCAAACTGGAAGAAACATTTACAGCATCAGCACCAAGTTATCTGTTGTGCCCTATGCTGAGCCTCTTTTTTCCTCACTGGAGCCGTTGCTTTTCTAAATAAAGATTTCAGTGGGCAGTAACACTGGTAACATCACCTGGTCAGTATGGCGGACTCACTCATAGCCTGCACAGTTTCATTTCCAAGCACTGATGATGGTCCAAGTTGCGTCTTTGTGCCTTTTGCTGAAGCAGCTCCCTCCCGAGTGCCTTCCAGTCGAGAGCCCCAGCTGCTGTCTCCATGAGCTGGGCGCCAGTCGCAGCCACCCCAGGGTTCTGCTGAGCTGGGAAGAGCCCTAATGGAGCCGCCGAGCAGCCTGACCTAGGGCCTGTTTTCTTCCCACAGGGAAGCTCTCTTGCTCAATCCCTTGCTGCAGTTGTTCCGCCATGTGTGCATAAAGCACTCAAGTAGATCCTTGAAGGTTCCCCAAAGAAAATTAATTATTTACCCCTTATTTACACTCTTGGCAAGCACTTCCCTACCTGACTATGGCAGTGCGTGCTCTCTCTTATTCTCCTGCTGGAGCGCTCCTACGTAGGATTAATTTACTCTTCAGTGAAGCAGAAAGATGTTGGCAGAATAACTGATTTGATAGCTCAGTGATTCTGTCACGCTCTTGGTATGCAGGGGACCAACACTTCTCTCTGGCCTAAAAAAGCATTACTCCTGACAGCCTGGACCATTGCTGGCCATTTACCTCCTGCCCCTAGGAGCTATACAGGGAGAACCAGGTGAAAAATTAATGCTTCTTTTTCTCTTCTTCCTCTTTATTTATTTATTTATTTATTTTTTCCCAGCAAGGACAAAAATGCAGGCTTAGTTGAAATGAAATGATTTAATTTGCTTGTGTTGGAAAGGAAAAAAAGCTCTAGTAAGATACAAGTTTCAACTCAGAACTTTAAATAATACATTTTTCATTTTTATTTGAGGCTATTTTTAATTAAGAATGTTACTCTAACAATGCTTTTGAAGAGGATTGTTTCTCTTTATTCACTTTAATTTTGAGCAGAGTGTCTTTTATGAATTGCTAGCAAGCAAAACATTACGTTATCTACGCAGCTTTTCATACAGCCAAGAGTTGTACTCATTCCAAGAATTATACTTTTTGCCTCTGAATTGCATGACATTGATTTGAATGATAGTTAAAAAAAAGAAGAAGAAGATGCTTCAGGCTGTGGATGAATTACTCAATCGAGCAAGGCCTGGAAGGTGGGAAGGAAGAGGCAAACACAGGAAAACATGCAGAAGGTTGCTGCTTGATGCACGTAATGACCAAGGCCTTACCAGTGGGATGCCAAGCCAGGAATTCAGATCCAGTGCCAAAGCCAGCAAATACCACTGCTCAAAGCAGTAACTTGGTGAATCTTCAGATCTAACCAGAAAAAAACAGTGACTTGTAGAAAGGGTCCAGAGTGCTTCAGTAAGGCTATTACAAGCTGTAACATTTAGGGGCATTACTGCATGGTTACAATATATTTTGGAAAAAAGGGAAAGGGATACTGAGCCATTTAGCAGCTGGATTATTATTGTTTTTATCGTCAGTTACAGTTCTCTGTAGGCAAATCACCATTCTGCTCTGAGCTGAGTAAGGACTTATCCCAATACCCACTAAATTTAAAATGTTTTCTTTCTCTGTTTTCAGTGGATCACCTGGTGAGCATGGTCAAGATAAAGCTGGGAAGGCTTACTCAGCCAGTACCTTCCAGGCTGACAAGATTACTGCTGAACCTCAGAAGTCATTTTGTAGCAGGAAGACAGAAACAATTTCTCCAGACTGCACTTCTCTTCTGGGCACCAGAGCCACAAAAGCACAGGGAGCGAGTTATTGAAGACCCTACTAGACTGCAAGCTGCCTACACGTATTTGTTACATACAAAGTCCAGGAGCTGACATCCCAAATGCTGTCAATAACTATATAGCAGGGTGTGCACACATCTGTACGCTATTATGCTGCGGTTTGAGGGTACAGTGAGGAACAGATAAGCACAAAAAAAGAATATGTCATATATACATGATATATATCATATATCCCAAAATAACTTTGATGCAAATGTCAATAATTAAATTTGAATGATTCCAAGATGCTGCTGAAGTGGCCTGGATTTTCATCCCAATCATTATTGTTTGCACTTAATGACTTTAAGACTTTCTTTGCTCAGAGTTTCCAACATTAACAAAAAAATAAAAAACACCCTGGTCTGAAACATACATGTGACAAATGCAGAAGTATATCTGATCCAAATTTCTCTGAAACAACAATAGAACCAGGCCTTATTAGATTATTGATTTTTTCTTCCTCTTGGAGGAGGAGCGGGAAAGAGGTCTCCAAGTAGAAGTCAGCCGTGGGTGAGACGCCGGGGAGATGCATCACATTGACAAAACACTTTCGAGGAAAGGTAAAGGAAGAGAAACAACAGCATTCATCTGATCCGACCCTAGAAGCTCCAGTTACTTTTGGAAAATGGCTGATGACATCCTGTCTGAATAAGGCTGTAGTTCATCTATACAAGGCAATGGCTGACAGCTCTCAGTTCACCCATACAAGCAATTAAACAACTTAGGGGAAAATAGCTATGAGAAATACAATAGCTCAGGCAAAAACCCAGCAGCTTTGGAGGTGTTGTGCTGGAGGAGGCAGCATGTGTGGTGGAAGATGTGAGAGAGCAGAGAAAAGGTGTGCTGCCGTGTGAGCCCCTATGTCCTTCTGTAATTGCTCTTCAAGGATTTGGTTTGTTTGATTGATTTATGTGGTTGCTTTCCAAATGTTTCTGGAAATTTCAGCACCAGGTTTGTGTGACAGGATGTTGGCAGGACTCAGAGAGGATAAATATATCTGCTTCCAGAGTTCCCAGGGGTTTGGTACTTTTGGTTCACTGGTGATAGACTCTGAGGAATACATGCATTTATTCTGGTGTGGTGAGAGGTCTGATCGTCGTGTTGTCATATAAATTTGAGAGAAATATACGTATCTGGAAAAGTGGATGATGACAACCTCAGAATCACTACAATTATAAACTAACTGCATCCTGTTGGCATACACCATAAAAGCTCACAGGTGTACAAATCCAATGCAAAACCCAGCGTCTGCATTCTGTGCTCCATTGTGCTCCCCTTCCATTAAGCAGGCTATAGAAAGGCAGTAGAGATTGCAGACAACTTCAAAGCACTACAGACCTGCTATGACATGCGTTGGTCTTATGAATCCAGCGTTGCATATCAGTAAGATCTGAAACAGGGAAAGAGTGAAAAGGAACGGTAAGGAGATGATGTGCTGCAGTCATCCCTAGGTCACCCAGGTAATGCCTGTTGGTATCTCTGCTGGTTTCTGCAACGGAGGGTAACCCCTCGGCTGGTCTAACCAGGGACAGAAGTTCAAGGACATACCATAAAGTTCAAGGCACCTCTTTTCATTTGGTAGAAGTTGTATGTAGTGGTTTAAGTAGGGCTGAATCTTAATTCGGAGTGTTTTTTGGTGATTGTTCTGTAAATACTTTCAGGCAGGAACAAACAAGGGAGGTGGCTGGAAGTAATTTCTACAGCATATATAGATTCAGAGCACCCTATTGATGGAGAGAGTTAAAGAAGGAAATTACTTATAATACCCTCTGCTCCCCCACACAGACACTCCTAGTACTGGAGACTAAGTGGCTTGCCGAGAGGTCACATCCAAGTAGCAATGAAGTTATTCAAAGCTGAGAAAAGAAATGTTTGAATTTTGGGGTGGAAATAGGTGAACGTTGAGGTTGCAGAAGCCGGGCAACATTCTCAGAGAGGTGAGACATGGAAAATATCTTGATGGCAATACAGGCAATACAGGCAAGCTGAACAGAAGAGGGGAGAAAAGATTTGGTCAAAAAAGGGAAAGGTCTTGAAACAACCAGTGCATAGGCTAGTGTTGAGACAGTGCTGACTGGGAAGGGTGGCTTTTGGGAAAAACACAGTTGTAAGGTTCTAAATATAAGTAGAGGAGGAAAGGAGTAACTGGTTTAGTGACCCAGTCAGCAGGGAGTGCTAATAGTAAGAGAAAAGTGAGTAAGAATAATGGTACGTGCAACTTCCAAGCAGCTGGCCCTCAGGCTGCTTTAACTTTGTCAGAATGCTATTTCTTATGTCTGTGCACATGGCACTCAGCACACTTCAGAATACTCAGAGCAACAGATACACACTTACTTACTGGCCAAAAAATGTCAAGTAAAAGGGACCCTTGCAAATTGTCCATGGCAGTTCACTGGAACAAAACTATTTGAATAAGGGAAGTTTTGGTTTCCTTTTCAAGGAGAGTTACTTTGCAAAATGCAAATTGGCAGTACAAGGAGCTCCTTTTCTTTCCGTTTGGTTTTGTTATAATCATTTGCAAGAGTGCCAGCATTTCCCAACATTTCCTTACCGTGTTATCTCCAGCTCCACAGAACAGCTACTGTTGTAGTGATCTTGATAAGGGCGCAGCTGGGAATGTGCCCACTACATATCAGTTGTATGTAATGTGATATTTGTTCTCCCCGCTTACACGGTACAAAAGGCTACTGTTGTGATCTTTCCTGTTCTCTGTTTACAGAGCAAATTAAAGATGATCCCATCAGTCCTTTAACTTCACTGCCTGCCTTCTCTCTGGGCATACCTCGGACCTATTGTGCCTGGTGGTTGCTTATTGCTTCCACTGGGTCGCTTAGGGGCAAGCATTTTCAGCAGCCCAGCCCTGCAGTGTTCTCTTGCTTGCAACACAGAGAGAAATTTCACAGTGAGACATCTGACCAAACAAGAGCATTTTTAGGTGTGGGGCAAACCCAGCGATTTCAATAATTATTCTGCTCATCATCATTATTCAAAACAAGCAACTGGGTGGCTTACAGAGTGAGGGAAGGAAGGCAGTCGTCCAAATATAGTCCATGCTGACAGCGACTGAAGCAGCCCTTATGTAATGGTGCTTCACTGAGTGGAATAAAAGCAGGGGTGACCTCAGCATCCCTCCTGTCAGAGAGAAGGGAATGGCGTACATAAGCCTCCCCCACAATTAGAATTATTAGGCAGCTTTATTGGATGCCTGTTTCAAAAGAGCAAACAGTAATTAATTAGTTCCTACAACTCTTTGGGGGCACATACGTGCAGAGCTCAGTCGGTAGCGTGCTGGGTCTGAGTGGGACTGGCAGCCCTTGTTTTCAAGACTCCAGCGAACAAAGGTGTTGCGAACAGCTTTTGAAAATACTGTATCACAGGAAGGATCCTTAACTGAGCCGGTGTCTTTATCAGCACTACAGCACTACCCCTCTTCCAGTGTATTAGCACCAAATAAATTGCACAAACCAGCGAGAACTTTTCATACTTGGAGCTCAAGTTTTTCTCTTGGAACTGTGAAATATGATGAATGTGCTGCCATCGGTTTATTCCAAGCAAAACTGATAGCCAGCTGAGGGCATAGAAACCTGCTGAATTAGATTCATCTCCTTAATGGCATTTAAGCTTTGGCTCAAGTAAATATTTTTCTAGCAATTATTATGAAATACAGAGTGATTCATACCCCGACTAATGATTAGAGAAATGCAATATTTTCACTTAGGTTTTATATATACCTTTGCTAGTTATTTCGTCTGTAACTACAGACCTTATGCATTGATCACTAGAATTAATCAGCTGCATTTTTTTTTTGTCTGCTTCTTTTCTCTTCTCCACACGTTACCACACCTCCTCGTGCTAGTTACTGGCGTGAAGAGCACCAGAGTGCAACAACAGCCAGCCTTTCCTGACTGAGCTCTGTAGTTTAAGATCAGCTTGTTCCTTTCACTTGACATCACTTCTGAGAGGAGCAGCCCAACCTCACAGCATGCACCCAGCTGGAGATGGGTGCACATACGTGCACGTTTGAGACCCTGTCCTCCAGCTGATGCAAGCTGTAGGGATCTGTTTCCCCATCATGATTTCTATCCAGTAAATCTTTCTGAGTCAGAATTACGGGGAGGTCTTTCCATTTATTAAAAAAATGGCCTGGGAAAATCTAAAGGCAAACAAAAAAATGGCATTTCCTGGATGATATTCTACAGAGAAGTAGCTTCTCAATTTCTCCATTGGAAAACATTCTTTCTTTCAGCTCTTGATTTTCCTCTGTGGTTCCTCCTTCCTACATTAACTACTACAACAAAGAAAACAGCACCTAAATAGCTTAACCAGCCTGGAAGGCTTCTCCTCCCCAGCCCTAAAGCCACCCTGTTTTCATGACCTTGCTAAATGTTTCTTCCTTTTTATGACAATACCAGAAGGCCTAGGAACAGAGTGGTTTTTTAACTTTGTTAGATTGGTAAGATGGGTTCCCAAAATATCATCAAAATGATCTCACAGACACATAACCTACTTCTCCATGCAAACAAGTAGGCTGGCTGCAAAATTATCAGTGAAAATTACTTGTCTAGAGATTCTCACTTCTCTTTTCTGTCATGAATTTGGTGATCAGCATAAAATACCAGGAATCAATTTCAGTATAACCTAACGCATGAAACAAAGTACATAAACCCAGCAGGAAATGGTGACAGAAATTAGTAAGCAATAATTACATCCACTTACCAACAAGAGAGCTTGATTTGTCATATCACAGGAAAAACACCGACCAGCAGGTTATACAGAGTGCTCTTTGTAGCTAGAGGTACTCTCATTGTTGGTAGGTGCAGGTGGCATTAATCTTGGAGAAAGGTAGGCAGTGCACAGGGCGGAAAACCCGCTATAATCCACTATGTTAGAGGAACCTATTCCAGAGGGACCTGGACAGGCTGGAGAGGTGGGCCCATGCCAACCTCATCAAGTTCAACAAAGCCAAGTGCAAGGTCCTGCACCTGGGTCGGAGCAATCCCAAGCACACATACAGGCTGGGCGGAGAATGGCTGGAGAGCAGCCCTGAGGAGAAGGATTTGGGGGTGTGTGTTGATGAGAAACTCACCATGAGCCGGCAGTGTGTGCTTGCAGCCCAGAAGGCCAAGGGGATCCTGGGCTGCATCAGGAGAAGCGTGGCCAGCAGGGCGAGGGAGGGGATTCTGCCCCTCTACTCTGCTCTGTGAGACNAGGTCCCTTCCAACCTGAACCATTCTATGATTCTATGAAAAAAAATGGTGACATCAAATGTAGGAATAAAATTCCCAATTTTAAACGTCATTTAAAGGTAACTTTCAAATATTTTTAAATATTTAAAACAGACGTCATGTAGAGATTTAGACAACATTTAAATCGCTTTAAAAGTTTTTGAAATATTTTGAAAGTATACATTTAGACCATTATAAATTCAAGATGATTGAGAATTGAGAAATCACAGGGTTGTCAATGAATTTTTTCTGTCTGATGATCTCTGTTCTGCAGTGAAATGGGTGACAAGATATGTTTGTATCCTGTTTGAACCCTTTGGTGCTGCTACAACAGAAGTACATACCAGCATTACTACTCTGAGGAGCTGCTGTGTGCCTCCTCCTTCTCACACGAGTGAAATTACAGAAGAGTAGTAACAACACAGACAAACTATCACTGAAAAAATGCATTGAAGACGAAACCCAGTATTTCATCTGATGTATAGGAGTGGGAAAGCATGCTGATAACGTCATTATAGAAGATTCTGGTATTATTTGCCACAGTGTGGTTTTAAAATATTCTACTTAATACTCTGGAGAAGAGATCCTGGTTGTTGATAATGAACAGGATACATGTGGAAGACATCTGGACCACCCAAATTCCTGTTTGGTTTCCATAGTGTCTTGTTCCTTCCTACAGCTGCTGATTCCTAAGTTATCACAGCTTTTTAGGCCTGTGTGCCACAATTACAGCAGCGCTGGTACACTGTTCATCAAATGGGATCTCTGGAAGCCCTCTGACCACTTCCTCTGGGTGCTTTAACAACCCAAGTGTTCAAGTTTTCCTTTATATATGTAAACCTTTCCTTATATACTCTGGATAAATCAGCGTTTTTGTCATCATTCAGGCAGTGAGAAATGGCAATGGATAATAACGTGGTGTCAGCGTGGCTGAGTAGGGCATCTCTGCTGGATGAACAGCAACAAGAAAAGAGCACAACCCAGCGTACCCTGCTGGCTGTCTAACTGCTGCAGGTGACAGAGGTGATCCATGCAGTGGCACATAGACATCTTGGTGTATGCAGGCTGCATCTGGTCTCCTGCAACACTGTGCTCTGTACCCCCCGCCTGTTCCAGGAGCTAAACTCCTTTCCATGCACGTCACACTGCCACTGATAGGGACCCACCCACTAGTGGGGAACATGAGCTGGGATTAGACCATCTTGAGACAGGTTAGTTTTACCCTGCTGATGATATCTTGTTGCACGAGTAATCCTGCCCATCTTTCCTCCCACACTGCTGCTACCACTGTTCCAATTTCCTGAAGATTAAGAGGTGACTCAGCTGGAAGCAACTTAGTGTATTTCTCTGCAAGTACATGAGGGGATTTTAATGTATTTGTAGATAGGTATGTGAAATGTTCCTTTGCTTATGAGCGCATCCCCGGCTGATTCCTTTAGGAAGCGGCTCTGCAGAGACAACTTTCATTTACCACAGCAACACAAGGTTGCAGAGAACACCAATCAAATAAAAATCGCTGGCACAGAGCATGTTGAGAGGTAATTTCATGGTCAAAAATTAAACTAAGAGGCACTGCACTAACTACACTACACTATGTAGTGTTGACCATGAATTTTCATCTGTTTAACTATTACATGCATACAACTACAAACCATAAGAGAATGCCTTCTGCTTATAGGCTCTGCATGCTGCCATGTTTGATGTATCAAAAAGAAAATATCCTCACAACAAGAGGCCAGTAGTTGGTTTCATCAGCAGGAGAGGTTTTGGTGTTGTACATTGCATTAGCGATGCCCCAGCCTTCTGAACAACCCAAAATGGAAGGACTGCAAAGGTCCAACCCGGATAAAAGCTTCTCTCCTAATGGACTGCAATTTTCTGTCCTTCCATAGAGCTGGGAATAAAATGCCATCCCCATGTTTCTCTCTCTATCTCTTTTTTTTTAAAATAATATACTTTAAAAATGTCAGACTGTATAGGTACATCTGTGCTGTTATTAACAATAAAGGTGCAGATCTGTGCCTAATATCAGTAAATAATTTTTATCAGTGTATGTCACAGAGGTACTTCCTGGTAGTTCTTTCTCCTTAAATTATATCCTTTACATACCAGATCTCATTCAAAGGCCATTTTTCAATGGCAAAACTTTCTGAGATTTCACAAGTCACAGAAGCAGGCCCACTTTGAATTCTTTGTCAGTATTTGCAGGGCAAGTATTAAAGAAAGTCGCTTTAAAGTCTGCCTTTGAACAGGTCAGTTGGGTGATTCACTTCCAGCTCATTTCTACTAGAGTTCAGAAAAGGGAATTGATTTCTTTTTCTCTTTTTTAATCCTATTTGATTTTTGAGAGACTGGTAATTACTTTGTCTTTTTCTGCTATTTACTGCTAACCATGGATTTGTTTGGGGTTTTTAATGTTGTTTTTAGAAAACAGAAGGTGTCAAACCCAAACTAGGTTTTATAACGATGCCATTACATAACCACCCAATTAGTAGCTCATTCAATGCTATTAATAGCAGCTTCCATGTATAAATCATTTTGTGTAGCGCGACAATAACCGGCAAGAAGAGGCTTCATATTAGTTATTCATTCTCTGTAGAGAACAAATGAACTTTATGGAGATTGATGAGATGCAGAGTAATGTACTATTTATTAGTTGCCAGGCTGCTGGGTGTTAAAACGTTGTTTACCTTTCTGTTCTTCCAGATTTTCAGAACCAGTGCCATTTATCTGTTGAAGCACCAGCACCTCAGCAATTGTAGCCCCAGCTGACAGACTGGAGGAACAACTCAGAGTGGGGGGAGAGGGGGGGTCGGTTTATTTGTAAACCAAATACAACCTTGAGCACTGAACAGCCATTGAGCAAACGCTGGCCTACCATCCACGTTTCCCAGTATCTTTCAGTTAGGGTTTGAAGCATGTGAGCATCAAATCTGTCTGTCTTATGGACATCTCATGCAGAAGGATGCCAGGGACAGAGCTCAGACCAAGGTGGTCTGAAGCCAGGAATTCTTTGAAATGTTTTTTCCTATGAATACTGTCTAAAATTTGGTATTACATTTCATGCTGACATTAATTCTCCAATGATGATGATGTTTTACTGTGGTTCAATTAGAATTCTGTCCCACAGTATAACACTTTTTCATTGTCCTGGGTTTCAGCTATTTCAGAATGTCTGTTATTTCTGGGCAGACTCTTGTCATGCCGCAGCCATTCGAACAGACACATACACAGAGGAATCTGAGCTCTCTTTTGAAAAACTTGACTGGATTTTTGATCATAAGAAGCTGACTGAGCTTCTGACCATAGGAACATTTTGTATGAAGCGTATTCTGAAAAGAGAGTTAAGAAATTATTTCCATTTTTTTAAAAAAGCTACTTTAAGAGTTGCAGCAGGTGAGCTAGTTTGATCTCAGATTCCTCTGTTCCTGAATCCCAACATGGGAGCACTGAATTCATGAAGAGATTTTTCCGTGGCCTGACAACCTTCCACTCTTCATCACAGAGATTTCCTTTTATACCAGGTACCCAATCCAATATGAAGAGGGGGAGATTGAGCTGGTTACTTGCTGCTAAAATTATTTCTTAATTGCATTAAATATGCTGCTATTTTCTCCCAATTTGTTGAAAAAAGAAGTGTCATTTTGCATAGAATACCTTGGTATGCTAAGCTTTCAAAATGGCTGGCAAAGTAGCTGGCACAAAAAAGCAGGCTTCCCACTTAAACCCAGTGAAGCAGATTCACCTTCAGTGCAGATCAGCCAAATGAAGGAGTTACAGAAAAATGGCTGTGACCCATTTTGTTCTACTGAAAACGTATCTGTGATGCTGAGATAAAGAGCCGTATATTGCCTGAGCGCTCAAAGCTGTTTATATGAGAGAAGATTGCTTTCTAAGTCAGGATTTGTAGGATCAAACTAGCAAAAGGCCCTGCTGTGCCACACCAATGCTGCATGGAGCCCAGTGTTTTGCCTCTTGGTGGCAGAAGGAAATGCCATGCAGGGATTGGAGTCCAGAGCCAGGCTGGCAGCCCCTACCCACAGGCACAGCTGAACTGATAACAGTACACACTGTATATGGCGGGTATAAGCAACCAAGAGGGCATGGGAAGAAAGCAGAGGGGTAAGTCTGTGAATCTTTCCCGTTCACTAAGAGCTATATGGTTTCTTAGAAAATGGCTTTTTAAAGGACACCATTCAAAACACTCGCAAATAGTTCATGACATAGTTTACTGAACTCATGATACACAGGTAACTTTAGCCAGTGTTACTGCTGCCGGTTTGGCAAAACACACAGATTTACGTGTCACACAGTAGCCACCTGTCGTGGTTTGACTCAGCAGATAGCTGAGTTCCACACAGTTAGTCACTCACCCTCCCCCCTCCCCAAATGGGACGGGGGAGAGAAGTAGAGAGATATGCAGTAAAATGCGTGGGTTGAGATAAATGCTACTTACTAAAATAGCAAAGAGAACAAAAGAAATAACAGCACATATATATATATATATATTTATATAAAGAGGATGCGCAGAGCAAGGGCTCACAGCCAGCAACGACCCTTCCTCCCGGCTAGCCCCTTCCGTAACGAAGAGCACCTGGAAACCTAACAAACCAATCCCATGATGTTATATGGTATGGAATAGTTCTTTGGTCAATTTGGGTCAGCTGCCCTGGTCCTGTCCCCTCCCAGTTCCCAGCTCCTTATGCCCCCCTAACTATTTCACTGGCAGAGGAATGCAGAAGTGAGTTACGTCCTCGGCTCCGTTCAACACTGCCAGGCTGTTATCAGTTTTTGTTTATCCTCTGAGGCCATAACATAGCTTCATACTAGACACTATGAGAAGTGTAACTTCTGTTAGAAACTAAGACACCACCAGGTACGTGTATCTGGCATGCCCTCGTGGACAAGCTAGTTTCTTCTTGCTAGAAGTGGCCTTGTTTGCCAGCCACCATTAATGGGCTTTTAGTGGAACCTGCAAGCAACGGGCTGTTCCTCAGTTTCACATATCACTTTTCGGAGCAGTAGCAGCTCAGCCGAGCATCTTGTGGATGAAAGATGCATCGTGTAAGCTTTTTGTGTCCTGAAGTTGGCTTTATTTGCTACATATACAGCACTGATAGTATTTGAGAAACAATTAATATCAAACCATTCAAGCAGCTTTTCAGCTGACAAACCTGCAAGTGAAAGATTAGTATGCCCCGTGAAATTCTGAGAGATTACAGCTTTGTTTTTATTTCAACAGCCCTGCTAAAGTGTTTGGAAAGGCCGTTTCCCAAGCATTAAAATACACCTCCCATCTGCATTTATAATTTAACACCTCTGGATGTATGAACACCAATAGCTTATGAACAAACTCACCCACCGTCTGTAAAAGAATAAGTTCATCCACGATGTAAGATTGCTTATTTACTTCAAAATGTGGAAACAGGATTCTGGTTGTATTGCTGCTCTCACCTTCTCATTTCAGCTGAAAAAATAATAAGATACTTATTTGACCCCGAAACCTCTGACTTGAGGAAATGACATTTTCTACATGATTAAAGCAAAATAGTTCTATGCAGTTCTTTGCCCTCCTTGCAGTCATTTTCAAGGTATGCGCCTTCCTTCCCTTCTGAAAATTGGGAGAAAAAAAAAAGATTAAAAATACCAGTAATGGTACTGGCTTTACCAATTACAGACTCTTTTAGAAGCTCACAGAAACATATGTTTCTGATGTGAAAAAAACACATACTAATAATAAGAAGGGGAAGGCTTCAGTTGAGACTTAGATGCTTTTTTTTCATAGCGTGTTTTTAACAAGCAGGGTTTAACATTAGTCCCTGTTGTTTTCCCCAATACAGTACATTTGCTTTGTGTTTCCAGCTTTTCTAAGGTGAATGAATACATTTTATAGCTGAATTGCTTGGACAGGAATTAGCTGTCTCATGCATTATATTGAACAAAGAGATATTCTTTAAAGTTATGGGCACTATAGATCCATGAGCGTCCACTGACATCTTAGATCAAACTGAAGATACAGGGTAACATAAACCAGTGAATGGAATCACAAGAACTAGGGAGATTAAGGTGGCAGTGCTGCCCAGTTTTTCTGACAATTAACCTGCTCAAAAACTGAACGCTTCTTTTGGTGCTTCCAAGACAAGAAGTGCCCTTCTCCAAGGAACGTTTTCATTGTGTATGAGTTGCAAGGATTAGGTCAGAGGTAACAGCACAAAATGTAATGGGCTGTTTTACGGAGGGAGTTGGGCACAGTGATCTGAAGATCTCTTCTGTCTTTAGTGGCTGTGACCAGAGAATTGAAATGTTGCTAGCAGGGAATGGCTTTGTCACAGAGAAGCTGGCTTTTAGGGGAGCATGGTTCAGCTCTGCCTGTGATTAATTGCTGATTTTCCAGCCAAGCCTTCTGGAGAGGTTGTCTGCTCATAGCTCAAAAAGTACCTGGTCATCGTTAAAATGGAAAGAGCTAATTGAGAAAGATAGCTGCAGGGAACGAAGGGGCTCCTGTTGGAGACCCTGGATCGGAGGGAAACTATCCGGTTAGTACGCAATTCCATGGCATACAACATGCAAGGGTACTCACGTGGGAAATAGATAACCTCTGCAACAGGTCTGCAGCCAAAACATGACTGGCGTGTTAAGATTGAGGCCAACAAATTTAGTTTTTTTTAAAAAAATGAATCCTGGGAGAACAGTGTAAAAAAATACCTGGGTTCCATTTCCTATTGAGCCAGTAAAAGGTTTAGTCTTTTTTGGTGACAAAAACTGAAATATCCGAGGGTACCCCTGTGAAGAAACATATGTTTATGAGGCCACTATGTATTTTTATAAAGGACTATTTTCAGCTTGTGAGTTTTATATTCATTGCAAAGCTTCGGGTAAGTTTTCTCAGCAAAGAGTCATCCAAGGATTCTTGACAGAATTTTTTTTTTTTTTTGGGGGGGG
>WBMW01002821.1:34041-61521 GCA_013396635.1 Penelope pileata | reverse complement strand
CTGGGCTGGTATTTGTGACCTGTCGACTACCTGGCTGTCTCTCTCCATTAAGTTTTAGTGGTTGGATGGTTTAGGAAGACTAAGATAAAGTCTGTGCACTGATGTAAGGCAGAGAGGAGAAATGCCACTTTTTCTTTCGGATATGGATCAGCGGGAATAGTTTTCAAATACTGCTGATTACTGATGAGCTGAAAACAATCACTAATTACTTGCAGCAGAAGAATTTTCCTATTTAAAAGGAACACCGTTGTTCAGAAGTAACTCCCAAATAACCAATTCATTTGCTTACCTACAAAGCATTAAATGTGATCAATGTGCTCCCAAAGGCAATCAACCAAATGATAGAGAATTGATCTGTAGCAAACTGACTGAATAATGGGGTTTTGAAGGGAAGGAAAGGATGCGCAGGGAAAGCTTGTTGTCTTGTCAGAGCTTTAGGCTGTGCAGAAAGTGTCTGGGAAAGCTGAGCTGGCGGGCTGGAGCAGAGAGATTTATAATGCACAGCCACAGAATGCTGAGCATCCCAACTGGAGATTTTAGCATGTCTTACAGTGATCTGAGATTAATTTTAGATTCCAAAGTAGACAATAAAAGAGTGGAGGTATGAATGGTCTCCCCTGAACAGGGACACGAGGTGGGTGTAGTGGAACATCACGTTTCTGGAGCTGACAGGCAAATTTCTTTTGCTTACTAGTGCCTATCAGCATGTATGACCTCATAATTATGAAATGAAATCATGGATAATGCACATAGAAGAAGAGAATACGTAGAAGATCCTAGTAGAAATCCTTCCTGTCCCACAAGAAAAAAGCCATAAGTGCACCATTGGCTGTGTAAAAAGTTTTAAGACATCTTGGATTGTTCTCATGTTGACAAAGGGTAGACAAGTCAGTGCAGGATGGAAAAGCAGAAACAGGAAAAAGATACCAAAAATCACTTAGCAAGAGTCAAGATGACAAAGAAAAATATAAAGGAGTCATTTAGCAAAAGTAAAGAGACACTTTAATTCTATTGAAACAGATAAAAAAAATTGGAATTTTGTGTTGATTAGCATCCATTTTAGTTATATCACACCTGGTGTAAAGATTTTTTTTTTTTTTTTTATAGCGAACTGGTTAATTAGTGGTTGGAGGAAGGATCAAGTGGGTAAAAGGGAAGTAAGATCGGTACCCTAGTTAAAAATATGGCTAATCAGTTCCCAAGGAGCTGACAGACTGGGCACTTATTGTCTTGAACAAAGCTCTGCAAATGGAAACACAAAGAGGAATTAATCACTAGTTCTTGCTACAAGCTTGCTTGAGCACTAAGATCAGGAATAAGCACCCGCCTATAAACTGAATGGCAGCTGCAGGCCTTTAGTGCTGAAATAGCCTCAGAATTTCCACTGATTATAGAAGTCCTCTAACTCCAAAATCCATTTTCCTATACTGAAAAATTGTATGCTTCAGTTGGTGTTTAAGAGCTAGATTTACAAGCCCAAACCAATTTTATGCAAAATGAGATTAACAAAAAGAATTAAACTGAAAGCAAAAGAGAATGATAATTGAGAACTTCATAAAAGACTTCTTGTTAGCTGCACCCGAAACCACAAGCTTTGGCTGAAAATGAAAACTGCTGATTAAAAAGCAGTCTGCCTTTGGAAGAAACAAAAGTCACAATAAAGCAATATAAATATTGCCACTTTCAATTCCTTGGAAGTCAGGGTGCTTCTTTGACTAACATACCCTTCTTTTCTGGAGTGATGTAAGGGTCTGTACTGCTGACAGATGGAAATTTTACAGTGATGCCATGTGGTGACCCTTAAAGCTGTCTCTTTGAGAATGAACTGTAAAGGGTCTTCTGATACACCAGGGTCTTAAGGATAAGGCTAGCAAGAAAGTGATGCATGTGGTATTTAGCCGAAGCTCCTTCCCTTTGCCTCAGTCCATCATACAGAAATTAAACTGGACTCCTATGTTCTCCTCATCTCCTCTCACAGCCCCTCACAGCTACTTAAAGAAAATATTTCCTTCCTCCATCAACTGCTGATGTTTGTTGGTGTTAGCTGAAGTTGTCAGCCCAAGGTGAGAGTCAGCTAGGAGAACGAAAACCATAGGGCAGGATCATAGGGTTGCCCTTTTCTTCTAAACTTGATGCTTTATTTCAGCAGCTCTGCTGGATCCCACTCCCTCAAACCTTCGCATTTCTTGCCAGCACACAGGCTCCAATTTCAACATTTTCTTTATGGTAACTCCTCGCCGTGGTAAGCCAAATGGACATAGTTTTCAACATAGATAAACCCCCTTCACTCTCATCTGAGAATAAGCGCAATATGTGAGCGTTCAATACATCTCACTATTAACATGAATAAAAAGAAGCAAGCCAAGTCTACAAATTACATGAGAGAGGCTTCTCCCAGAGGATGAGCAGGAAGTATATGAATAAAGGTGCATATGAAAGGCAAGGATGAGCCCCTGGCAAGACATCTGTGAAAGGGCAGGAGAGAATAATTCTTATTCTCCTGTGGAACTGCATTAATCTGGCCTAAATTAGGCTTTTCTTTCCTATGGCCTTTCCCCCCATGAGCAAGCAAATTAAAACTGTAGTGAGAAAGGAAAGAGAAGAGCCACATCCAAGGCAGAATGTAAAAAAATGACTTAGAAAACTATCCTTTCAGAGCAGGAGACAGTTAAGATATTGGGATTAAGCAAAGCCCAGCTCCTCCCTGAACCATGTGTGGGTTTACACAGCCTATGCACTACATTGTTCTCTGTCCAGAGCCAAATAGCTAAGACTAATCCTTTACAGAGTGTTTTATCAGACCAGAAGAATGAGGTGGATGTCTTGAAGAATGGACCCCCACTTGCAGAGCCATTTTCTCTGCTGGTCACTGAATCCCACTCCCTTCTAAACACAGCTTTAAGGGCAAGCATTTGTTTTTTCCTCTCTCCTACTGCATTAGCTTTGAATGTCTGAAGGACAACCATATTCCCTTTGCGCTCATGTAGCGTACAGACAATTTCATTTCCAATACCAGAAAGTCACTTCTTACTTGCAGGTGCCTGTTTCTCTCTTACACAGACAAGAATTTTTGTGGCCTGTGTAATGCAGATGTTTCTTTATTGGGAAAACCTGTTTACAAAGTGCTGACAATTAGGAGACTACTGACCTAGTCAAGGTCCTTCATACAAGGGTTAGGTATGAGGAAAGCATGGACTTAGAAGTGAGCTTTATGGACTTCACAGTGTAACCTTCAGAGTCTGTACTCTTTCACAATGTTGAGGCATATCATTAATTTCTTAGAAACAGAGTAGATGAAGCAGAAATAAACAGAAATAAACAGAAATTATAAGATTTCCTATTCAAACTCTGTTTACATTTGTCGAAATCATATTCTACTGCAGATGGTGAGATCTACCTTTTCTACTTCTGCTCTGAAATAATAAATATACACATACCTACCCATCCATGTAGTCATGTTGTGACATACCCTAACGCAGCAAATCCCTCTAAGCCTCATCTGATTAACACACCATTCATAACATAGATAGCATCTTCCTCCTCCTCATCATCATGTGCCCCTGGAAAAACCTGACCCTGAAGCCAGCCAGAGGGCCCAGGCCCGGGAGCTGCTGCACACATGGACAAACCAGGACTTTGGGACATCCAGTCCCATCTCTCCATCTTGGGAAGATCAGCCTCGTGCTGCAGTTCCCCCAGTCATTTCTCACCATGCATGCTCCATGCCCACTATCACTCCCTGGTGGTGATCCCAGTCTTCGTCTTTTCTCACTGGATTTTGCTGCATTATCCCCTCCCAGTTAAGCCACCCTGGAACAAAGGAAGCGATCACAACGGCCCATAGGTTTTACTGCTACAGCACTGTTCTCCTTGACTGCATTCAGCCACTTTCCCCACCTGATTTCTATTTAGATTTTAAACTCTGTGAGGCAGGAGATATTTAATACCCCACATTTTCACAATGCCTAGCATGTTTGTGATCTCGCTTATGGTTCATTAATGTGAAGTCTCCCACAATACTGAACATCTGGCTTTTTTTTTTTTTTTTCTATTTTTTTCCATTTTTGTTACTCTGTGAAGTTGTCAAGTCAGCTTAAGGGTATTTTTTCTACTCTTGATCCTTAGAAGGTTGAGGCAACTAGGATGGATGGGAAATTCTTTCAGATTTCATCTTTCAGGGATAATCCCATGTTGGTAAATGCTATTTCCTGACTAGATGCTTGTGTTCAGAGAACATCTTTCTTCATAGTTTAATCTTTTATTTAGTTTTGGAAAAGATAATCCTTGGGTTATTAGCGCTTTCTATAGCCTGTTGAGTTTGGCAGAGTGTTCTTTTCTTATATTTCACAACATTTTTTCCCCCCTATGTATATTCCCCTGAAACATTTCCTCCATCTGTTTTGCATTTTAATGCTTGGATGAGGCTCTGTATTTTGGGGGATGTGGCCATTTCTATAAAGGGCATTATCTGTTTTGCCTTTAGAAATATACCAGCTTTGCAAATTAGGGCTTAATGATTTATAGCCCAAATGCTGCTAACCGTCTCATTACTGGTCAAACAATGACTTTTTTTCAAATGTCAGATAACAGATGGTAAACACAATTTTATTTCCTCTTCTTCAAAAGCTACCATTTGAACTAGCAGGAAAGAAATGAAAAAAGGGACACATGCTTCAGATTTTAAACGTATTTGGTTTTAGTCAGCATATGACATTTAAAACCTGACCAGTTCTATTGTTAATAGCAATTTTTTCCCTATTTTGGTTAAAATTTCATGCTTTGAAATCTAATAAATATTGACAAACCGTTTACTATTTCATAAAGTTCATCTGCTTTTGTCTTGATGTCAAAACAAAATGGGTAAGCTACTCTAAGCTCTTAATCATGAAATATAAATTAAGCTACATTGTAAAAAACATGTATAGGTTTTTTTTTAAGCAGGGAGTTACTATTGGTGTTATTTTCTCGTAGCAAACTGTTCTGTTCAAGGAAGATGATACAAACGGATGAAAAAACGTCCAAGGGACACATTTCATACATTTCATGTTCTGCACAGTCTAGAAACATTATCTACTATTTAAACACTGCATTGTGTAAGACAATCAGTATTTACAATGTTTGTACAAATGGATACATACATTTTCATCTGTCTTTCTGCATCTATTAGATTAATACAGTGCAGGTGATAGAAGGTACCCCCATGGATAACATATTTGAAAAGTACAGCTTATAGCAGACACAAACAGCAGATATGTGGATGAAATTTAACTCAAGCCCTATTTGGTTTGGAAATGGGTGACACTTCTGAGGCGCTGACACTTGAAAAGATGTTTCTTTTTACAACAGCGCTCGGTGCAACCTTTGTTTTGGTATCTGTGTTTTGGTCTGAATTCGTGCAAGGAGTGCTCTGTGGAATATGGTGTGTCCACTGGAGTCACACTCTGTAGAGCGGCTCACACTTGGGTCTGGTTTATGTCTGAGTGTGTCTGACAAGGCTTCCAGCTTGGTCCAACTGGATGATAGGATTAAAGGTGCATTTCTTGGTTGATGCTCGGCTGAACATGAGCCGACAGTGTGCCCAGGTGGCCAGGAAGGCCAATGGCATCCTGGCCTGTATCAGAAATAGTGCAGCCAGCAGGAGCAGGGAGGTGATCATCCCCTGTACTCAGCTCTGGTGCGGCCGCACCTCAAGTGCTGTGTTCAGCTTTGGGCCCCTCACTACAAGAAAGACATTGAGGCCCTGGAACGTGTTCAGAGCAGGGCAACAAAACTGGTGAGGGGTCTGGAGCACAAGTCTGATGGGGAGCGGCTGAGGGAGCTGGGATTGTTCAGTCTGGAGAAGGGGAGGCTCAGGGGAGACCTCATCGCACTCTGCAACTTCCTGAAGGGAGGCTGTGGTGAGGAGGGGGTTGGCCTCTGCTCCCAGGTAACTACTGACAGGACGAGAGGGAATGGCCACAAGTTGCGCCAGGGTAGATTCAGACTGGATATGAGGAAAAACTTTTTCTCTCAAAGAGTGGTCAGGCACTGGAATGGCTGCCTAGGGAGGTGGTGGAGTCACCGTCCCTGGCGCTGTTCAAGAAGCGTCTGGATGAGGTGCTAAGGGACATGGGTTAGTAGCTGAGTGGGTAGGGATGGTGATAGGAGGACAGTTGGACTAGATGATCTTGTAGGTCCTTTCCAACCTAGTGTTTCTGCTATGATTCTTCTACGTGAAGCTGTTATCTACCATGAAAACTTTAGGACAAGCTTTGCAATCTTGTCTTCATTTAATATCTGTTGATGTTTTTAAGGCTTCCGCATGAATACAGAGTGGGTGATTATTAAATATTAGATATTTGTGAGTTGTCTTGACCTTGGAAGTAGCTATTTTATTGGGAAAACAAGTAATTTATTATTATAATAAACAGTAATACATATGTAAATGATTATACAGCGGAAGACATCTTAATGTATTAATGTCTATTTCTTGCTATCAAAAAAGGTTCTATGTACACAAGAGAAGAAGAAAATGATAGAAAACTCCGACCTAAGAAATGCACATTATTGCTGTGTTTAGGTCCACAAGAGTCAAAGAGTAAAGGAAATTCCCTGGAGAGATGAGAGCCAAGGCCGCATAGATTATCCTGTACTTATTTACCTTTTCTGATGCATTTTTTCAGTTGTTTTGTTCAGACTACAAGGGAAATGTTTGTTTCATTTTTATAGTTAGTGCTGGAGATTTTCATGTACTTTCTCATTTTTATAGCAAAACTGTGTTGTCACTTTAAATGCATCCTCCTTTTGTATGTCCTGTATAAAAGCTTTCAGGAGTAACGAAAACGTTCTGCCTCATTTTTGAGCAAACTATGGCAATATCTCCCAATCACTTCTATTCCAAAACTTTCCATTAGTGGCATCCGAATCTCTTCTTTGCTACCTTGATGGAAAAGTGCAGGAGAAGATTTAAATTTCTTTAAGTAATTTAAACAACAGCAGCAATATTTCATCTTACTCTTCTGCCTTGGCCAAGGCTCATCCTAATGCTCCTCCAAATAGTTTTACTCTCCCCTGCATATTTAGCTGAAGCTGGCAGATGCTTACCCTGCGTGTCAGCCCTCCAGGGATGGAGCCATAAATGCCTTCCTCAGAACTGCATTGAGTACCATTCCCCTTGCAGCAAAACTTAATGACTTCACATTGGAATCAAAAACAAATGAGGCCCCTCACTAAGAAGAGCTCAAGTTATAGTTTACTTTCTTATCCTTGTTTGAACTCAGCCTTCTGCAACCCTTGAAAAGGGTTCTCTCTTTAAAATTCATGTATTCTGTGGATGGTGCTCCTAGCATCTTCCTGACAGGGATGAAAGGCAGCAGGGCAAAAACAAGCCCTTAACAACCCTTTTATTTGATCACCTCGTACAGAGCAGATCTGTGACCAAAAAAAGGGTCCGTTTTTTCCATTTAAACTGAAGGCAGACAAAAAAAAGATTGAATATAGTAAGTCTAACCTTTGTGAAATGAGTTGTCTGAACGAACTGCACATTATCTTGTTGAAACCAGAGTAAAGTTTACACCAGTTGAAACGTGATTGTATAAGAGTGGTGGTTTTAAGTATTTTATCAGTGTTCTGAGTTGGGGTAAAGCTTAAAATGTACTGAAAAGCAGAGGGTAAATGTAAATCTACAAAGTTTTTTGTTGTTTTTCCTGAAAACGCAGTTTGAGCTAATCATATGCTTAGTGAGAACCTGATGCATGATTTCTGCATGACTGGGCTTGGCAGTACTCAATGTTCGTTACCAGCTCGGTGTTGCTGCGTGTGGATGCTGGGAACAGTATCCTAAGTGGGAGGAAAAAAAAAAAAGATGAAGGATGCATTCTGAAGATTGAAAAGTGACTAAGGAAAATTGACTTGATGAAAACGTGAGAACATTTTCCATTCATTTTGGTGATATAGGTAACTATGAATCTCGGGGGAAAAAAAAGTTTTATGAGACTGGATACAATGCTAATAAAAAAAAAAAAAAGATTATATTAGAGTATAAATACCAGTTCCTCATGTAATGTAGTTCAGTTTTCTTCAATTGATTTAAACAGGTATTAAACTGACTTTAAAGGCAGCTATGTCAGCTTCTGTCACCAAGTGGATGAATCCTGAATAGGTAAGGACTTTATTTCTTAAGTCTTTAATATTTAGAGTTCTCATGTTGTGTAGAGACCCTGATCCCTCACCACGTGACCTCAGTTTGGATCATTCTGTGTGGGTACACTACATATACGTGTGTATATATATAGAAAATGTGCATATGAATAAACAAGTTGGTGTGTGTATACATACAGATATTAAAAAAATGCATTCACATGAAAATTATAGTCGTTGTGATGACCTGATCACATGCTCGTTCCATTCATTCATTTTTCATGCTGGCTCATCCCTGAAATCACAAGGTCTGCAACCAGGAAGAGAGTAACTTCTCTAAATCTCAAACACTGTAATCCTGGATTTGAAAAGTAAAGTGGTCCCATTACAGCAGATAATTGTAACGCTGGAGAAATAGGTCAGAGCTGCCGCTCATCTCAACACTGCTACCAACAAACGAGGTCAGGTTTTGCTTTCTTTTAGCATACCATTGCTTTGAAAGAAAAGACCTTCTTTTTGTATTGATAAGACTACCACATTTCCAAACAACAACACCGGAAAAGATAAGAGGAGAAACTAAATCTCTGGTCTGTCTATTCTTAGGTATCCAGTCCCTCCTAACAGAGCTCGCTGGTGCTAGCACTCAGGGCTTCCAGCATTTCCCTTTGGACATCCCACCAAACACATGCACAAATTAAATCAATCTTACAACGCTCTTTTTAGCGTTTCTCATAAAATTGCATGCATTCCTGCAATTAACTAGCATACAGCATGCATCCTCAGTGTAAAGAGGGATAAACGTGCAGACTCAGTCATATCATTTTCTATCATTGCACACGCAATCACTGGTTACTTATTAAAGTTGTCTCTACAGAACTAAAGGAAATGAAAATAAGAACATGAGAATTTTCTGTAATCTTGTTTATGGAATGTAGTCATTCAAGAAGGAATTTTGTGCAGCTGGTATAGGCAGCATAGCTACAAAAACCACAGCTTTTCTGTAAACTCTCTACGATCCCAAAGGAAACCTCAGGAAACAAGGTATTGCAATGCAGATTTGCATGGTTCCCTGAAGAATACTGTACTTGCACAAATCCTCCCCTAAAGAGATTTAGCTTTTCAGCAGTTTACACTCAAGTATGGTTAATTTTGATGGCCCCTGCATACTTCCCTGATGCTCACAAGCCTAAAGTTTACATTTTGTATCAATTACCAAGTGAGGCTGCTCTGGCTCAATACTTGGTGAACTGCTCTGGCTACACTTACTTTGGAGCTGTCTTCATCCTCTGTGCAAAAGTTTGAAGCTTGCTGGTCTCTCTGAAGAAGCTAAAATATAAAAACACAGCAAGTAGACAGTTTTCACGTGTTAGAAGCACTGAAGAAATACACAAAAACCTCCTCTGTTCTATATAATGCAATACAAATTCTATTTTGATTCAAATAACAGCACTTGTGCCTAATGCTGCTGAACAGCAAGACTCATTTGCACCAACACAGGTGAGCCCCTGCTGCAGTCTTGTTTGCAAACATTCACAGATACTTGCCTTTTGTTAACAGCAAGTATTTGGACAGATGTTAGTATTAAAGCAATTAGTCATGATTGGTAGAAATCTGACCAGCTTGTGCTAGGAGTGAGCTGTTAATTCCTTTCTGATTAAAACTGCTTCTCTTATCTGCAACTATAAAAGTCTGCAGTCAACATTTTGGAAGTTTTTTTATTTTTGATAATGCTCTAGATATATATGCCATGTATTAAATAGGTACAGAGGAAACCTCTTAGAACAACAAAATATAAATGAGTCGTTTGGTGAAGGCAATGCATTTTTCTGCCAGACTGATACTTGTTTTCCTTTTTTTTTTTTTTATGCAGATAGACTAATCTAATGAACCTTGCAAAGGGGAATAGTTATGAAAATAATTTAGCTGTTTCTTCTTATTTTTCAAAGCAACAGATTGATGATGGGTAAAGCAAGAAATATTAAGTATTATCACTTTCCCTTTCCTGTAGGCAGATCAGACAGTTGAAGTGAGCTGTCTGTGACCAGGTCCTATCTGACAGGGGGATCTTTCTGCAGAAACGTTACACAGGCTTCTGAATAAAAATCACAATGATACCTAAGGGAGCTTACGTTTATATTTAATGCATATCTTTGAAAGTTGAAACAAACAAGTCAGAATTAAATTGTCTGTAAGGGTTTCACAGATTGTGCCTGAAATTCCTAATCTACTACTTGAGTGTGTTGGTCAGAGAGGAGTTTTGACATAAAGAAAAACACACCACTGAACAAGCAACAACTGGTAATAGCAGGGAAGCGGCCTGGTTATCTGATTGCCTTGAGCAATCTGGGAGGAACTACCGACCAAATGACAGCTGTCACAAGCAATAATCATTGCATGTGGGGTATTTCCCAGAAAAAGCCAGATGGATTAAACCATAAAAGTACAGAACAATAAGTGCACGTCTTATCTGGCATGGTTTTGTGTGTTTTGATGGGTTTTGTTTGTTTGTTTTTACATTTACTTGCATTTGACCCCATTTCTGATACATCTAAATTGCTGTATGCAGAAAAGTATAATTATTTTCTCTACAGCTTCAAAGTTACTTTTGTTTTTTCCCAGATATTCTCTCCTTTCTTTTTAATATAAATAATGGAGGGGCTGCAGCAGCCATACAGCTGCTAAAATTTGCCGCTTGTTTGTAGAAGAGATAAAGTAAAGCATAAGAAATGCAAATCATCTTGTCAACCTCTGACAGAAAGAAGGAAACTGACTCTGCCTGGGACAGGGATAAATCTAATGCTGAGCCATAAAACATAGATTACTGGTATTTCAGGGAGGATAGCATTTTCAAAGCCATCACCTGACAGGATTGATGTTCCCCTCTTACCATTTGCTGTGTCTTGTTCAAGAGATAAACACCGTTCCCATGTTTCTTATTACAGGAATCAAAAGAAAACAAGCTGTGGTAAAAATGGAACAAGTGAATCTCCAGGATCACCCCATGCTGGAGGCAAAAGCATTATATTGTGCAGTGCTGAATGCAGCACGCTCACGCTGGCTCTGGACAACATTCTTGGCCTCTAATGCTTCTGAAGATACCCACACACATAAGTCTCAAAGCAGTATTTAGATACATGCTTGATTTAAATATGGAAATCAAAGCAATAAATTAACGTTTAATTCACCACTGGTATACTCACCTCTCTCCTTTCATATAAGGATAGCACATTTATGACATTCCTATTACGTAATCTCTTTCACTTACCCTCTTTTTGCATTATTCTCAACTATAAATATTTTCAAACACTGTCTACAAGCTACATGCAGAAGTTCCCCTTAGCTTTAGGCTTCAACAACTCAGTTTCTAACACTATGAAAACCAGAAAGCCTCACAACCCTTGACTGTTTACATAAACTCAATAGCTCTTCCACTGAAATCTGATAGGAAATGTTGCAGTCCTAACATTCAGATCACTACATGAATTAAACAAGGGTTTGATTCACTTTCTAGAAATAATATTCATTTTCATTGAAAATGTACAATAATCAATTTCCTAAAAAAAATGGAACTATAGTCAACTCATTTTTTTAAAAAAAACTTGATGAACTTCAGTATTAATTGCCCTCCCTTCTTGATCAAATTAAGGGAAATATCAAAGCTTGTGAGTCACTCTGATAGTTTCAATTTAGATCACTGTTTCTGTGAACTCTTTCAGTTTAAAATATATACTCAAGTAATTTCACTTGACCAAATGCAAAATACTTTCCTTTACGGCTGCCCAAAATAATACAGGGTTTGAGCTCTCTTAACTCTTACCCTCCAAACTCCAAGAGGAAAATATGATTACATACAGAGAGTCATTATGGTGATTCCAGCCAAGTTATGAAAAAAACCCACTAGTTTTACTAGCTATACTAGTTATACCGAGACTTTCTGAGCAATAATGGAGGTTTTGGAGCTGGTTGTGGGTAAGAGTTTTCCAGTGAAGCTGAGGAGAACTCCATGATGTCCTTGCTCAACCATTTCAAAGTGCGACATTTTGTACATAACCCAAAGTCTGTAGAGCTCATCTGTAGTCCTGATTACTGCAAACATGCTTGCAGTTGGTAAAACGCCTTCCCAAGCCAGCAGGAAGGGCCTGCTTTTGTGTTGTGCTGAGGTGTCGCTGTAGAAAAGCATCATGGAATCTCCCGAAAATGTAAAGCTGCATTCTGACCCCGGTGTGCCTATTAAATGGAAGCCTCACAACACTTCAGTAGTGCAGGATCAAAGCTTAAAATTTGTGGATGTCTCTACATCTCTTACCTGCCTACCAATTTCTCCGCATTTCAGCTGGATGGGCCAGCTTTGTCAAATGCTTCTTAGACTAGGAATTACTGACTCCTTCAAAAAGCCATCACCACTCCCAGCTTAAACTCCCATCCTTTCCATGAAAAAACACTTGATTAGATGCAACATATGAAAATAATATTAGAATATGGATTCCATATGTGGTGGATGCAAGTATTTGGTAACTTTCACCTATTACAACTCATTCCCTTGGATGTTACACTTAATAATCCCAAACCCTGCCTCACTGCCTGCAGCTTTTGCTGCATTAAGATGCCGCTCTCCCTCTGTAACTGGAATATCTTTGCTTCTGCATTTGCCAAACATTTGTTTTAGACCTAAAGTGGGCAGTCACAGCCAGCAAACAACGTTACGAACAAGAGATACACCATGCCCAAATGTGGTGTTTGTCTCGTCAGCATTTTCCTTGTAGTTTTGCAGAAATATAAATTGTACATAACAAACATTTCCTGTAGTTATGAGGAAATTGCCAGGCATCTTTTTTTCCTCTCTCTAATTTTGTGGAACTGCTAACACAAGAATATGTATGCAACTCAAGCAAGACAGTTACACTGATGTAACCTCAAATGACACTCAAGTAGCTTAAAACAAAAGCAAATAGTCCAGGTGTATGTAACAAGTGCTGAGGGTATCCCCTGCCTCCAGGTAGATCTCTCTTCCCACTGTCTCTTGTAGGGTTGGGAGTTTTCTGTACTTCCACTGTCACTGCTCATTTTCAGCACGGGTGATTCATTTCACATACAAGGAAAACAAAGGAACAAGAGAAAAAAGTAAAATCATAGCAAAAGATGTATATGTTTCCTCTCTGTGATGCTACAAGCACTCTGGGAGCAAAAAAGGTTAAGTTTCTTTTATCTGGAATATATTTAGTAAATTAAATTCCTTTCTACTCAGCTCACCCTTTGTCATCCTTCACCAATACTTCACAAAAAACCTTACTTCAGTATCTGAAAAATATGCAGCTCTGAAAAACGCACTAGCAAGATGATAGGATGCGTGAGGAATAAGCTGATGAATAAGAGGAGTGCTGTAATGCCTTTGTGACAGCACAGCCCACAGCAGACAGCCTGCACAGCACTTGCCACCTGACGTCCTGGAGTGCACTGGAGAAGGACTGAAAGAACAGAACTCGGAAGCTTCTGTCCCTGTACTTCATAGCCCAGGAACACGATGCTATGCAATTAAACTAAGGGTGTGAAAATCAAAACTGACACAAAAATACTTCTCCATAGTAACTAAGCATTCAAAGTCAACGTTACCAGAAGTCACCAAATCCAGCAGCAAAACTGACAAGGAGGGATGCAGCATTTCTGAAGACATCATGTTATCAAGTTTTTATCCTATTACATGCCACGTACAGTGATTTAGGCCAGTATGTAACTATGGGAAACTACAAGAGTCAGAATGGAATCTTATAGATAGGTTCTGGCATCTTATTCTAAATCACCTGGATATATAGAAAGAAAAAATGGAAAGAACAGAACTGAGTTTTGAAATAACAGAATAAAAATATTGTGTATTTTCTTTTTTCCCTAACATATACATTGAATTGTTTTCCTTACTGTGTCAGTCCAGTTATGTAAGATGTAACTACATAGAATATTACCTATTTTGATAACTGTTTGACTAATATGGCTTAATTCAAAGACTTCATGCCTACATTTGTAAAAAACAAAAATGTAAGAAGAACTACTAAAGCTACTCTTAATGACAAAAGTTGTCAGTGACTTGTGCGTGTGCACGCAGTGTACAAGAAACACTTTGAGCAATGAAATTTTTACAGGATCCTTTTTTTCTCCTGTGTCAATATAATTGCAAACACAGTGTGCATGTGTGACTGTGTGAAAATAACGTAACAGCTGGAAAAAATTGTATACTCCCTTTTCCCAATGTTTTCCCCAGTGCCCTATATAGCTTGCTCTATAATGTTTCTTTAATCATTAATATTGTTGTTCTAGCATAGCCATCTTCTGTCATCTGTTTTCAGTTACGCCATTCTTGGGTTGTTTTTTGTGGATTTTTCTTTTTTACACCTAATTCAACTAGTAACTCATCACACGCAGATCAGCTAAGTGAGAAAAAGAAAAGGTCATGACAATCAGGAAAATTCTTAAAGAGGATTATTTAGTGCAATCAAGAATTTAATTTTTCCTCTTCTACATGATTACCATTTACTGTCTGAAAGTCATTCTTTGCAAGGAAATTATATCTCCTGTTCCTGAAACACCTTAAGAATATATTTAGGGTTTTTTCATAGGTTTAATATACTGCAAAGGCTGTCTTAGAAGCATGTTAGTAGACATTTCTTCCACTTTGACTTACTACAGTCTGACACAATCCTATAACCTAGCTTAGATTCTGCGCTATTAATTAACTTCTCTCCGAATCCAACTGGAGCAGAGGCATCACAGAGTGAAGGCAGGCTCCAGGATACCTTTTGCAGTCAGTGCTTTATCCTCAAGAGTTGGAACAGAGCTGTACAAAAATTATATTTCTATACCTGATTTATTCTTTACGCTGAGGGGAACTATTCATTTCTGAATGCTGTGCCAATTAGACTCTAGCCCATTAGCAGTCATTCCTACTTAGAGATTACATTTTACTTACAGTAAATTCACCAGCCTAGAATACGTCCATTTACTGCTTTTCTTCTGGCTAATAGCATCCTGATTTATTGAGTCAAACCTTCACATTAACACAGAAGTTTTACTCTGTACTTTATTTGACCGGTGAAATGTGTCCCAAATTATGATTCCAATTTTATATTTTGGAAAATAATACGTCATATTTCTGCGTAAAAATTGCTAAAGAAATCTGCTTCACTGCTCACACATACAGACATTCACACTTTTGTACAGATTTTTTTTTTTTTTTTTTTGACTGTAGGAGACCTGTCAGATGATTTTCCTTAAATAAATACAAGTTTGTTAAATTGCAAGTTCAGGAATATGTGGTCATTACAGTTGCTAGGGTTAGAAACAAAGATTTCTCAATTCCAATAGAGAACTGAGGAAATTAAATAATGTCAAGAAATAAGTAACACATCTACTACCTAAAAGAAAAATTATTCTAAAAATAACAACCATAATAGTTTTTGTTACATCATAGCAAACTTGATGCAAAACTGGGGTTTAAACGACACAGAAGAGCAATTATGCCAATATATTTTTCTGCATATTTTTAGCAATATTGCCTTTCGTTTTGGGGCACCCTGAGAAGCTTTGAAAACTGTAGCACAGTATGCAGAAGCCAAAGGCGAGAAGCTGTGTCGTTTGAGAAAGACAGTAGTCGAACACAAGGTGAAATCAGCTAAGAAAGCTCTGAATTGTTTATTCCCTCTAAACTCTAATCCTTACATACTCTCCGCAGTGTCTTCTCTGGAGGAATATTCTCTAGGCCAAAATGGAGCAGTCAGGACCACTTCTTATCTCACAGAATTTTTGGATGGGACATAGAGCTTAAGATGTCCAAAGGAGGGCTATGAAAGTGGGGAAGGTTCTAGAAAGCAAGACGTATGAGGAGCAGCCCGGAGCAGAGGAGGCTGAGGGGAGGCCTCATGGCGGCTGCAGCCCCTCACAGGGCGGAGGGGCAGCGCCAAGCTCTGCTCTGGGGACAGCGACAGGGCCCGAGGGAACGGCATGGAGCTGTCAGGGGAGGGTCAGGTGGGGTGAGGGAAAGGTTCCGCCCCAGAGGGTCGTGAGCATGGAACAGGCTGCCCAGGGCAGTGGGCACAGCCCCACGCTGCCAGGGTTCAAGCAGCATTTGGACAATGCACTCTGACACAGAGTTTGAATGTTGGGTGGTGCTGTGTGGAGCCAGAAGAAGGACTCAACGATCCTTGTGGGTCCCTTCCAACTCAGGATATTCTATGTTTCTACGATTCTATGACAGTTAAGATCTTGTAACAGTGATGGATTTCATTTTATCCAGAGTTGAACCAAGTATACCTGTGCAGTAAAGCTTAGCAGGTAACTCAGGCCACCTGTAAGAGTACTGGAAGGGTAAATCCCCCATAAATGTATACCCCCTATTTCTTCACTCATATAAACTTCCAGAAAGTTACCCTGTCATCAGTTCCCAAAAGCACACCCTGAAGATCTTTGCTGGCCCACTAGAACAGAAGTGGTGGCACAAAAGAGCACTTGAGGCAAACGAGAGAGACAACACTGCCTTCCTTTTTCCAAAATTCATTGCTGCACCGGCTCTTCCTCACACACAAATGTTTGCCAAATGTGGCTACAATAAACAGCTACAATAATCTTCCCCTTTGGCTTTCCTGCTCTGCCTCCTGGTCAACGTGCCATGCAGTAACTGGGTTTAGATTGTGAAACTTTTCGCATGGATGACTTCTTTTTTTCCCTTTTATTTCAGCAGGTTGTCATTATGCCATAACTTCATTAAACTTTTTTGGTCCCAGGTACTTTTACTTCAGCAAGATTTTGTGTAAGGGTTTAGATTTAGTGTTTAGATTTACTTTGAATGTCCTTGCAGCTGTGAAACGTGGATGGCAGTGTTGCTGGAACAAACTCTCTTGTGAGGTTTCCTGTACTTTCTGCTTGCAGGACTGCCAAGAATATTCCTAGGGCAGCTTTTTCACAGTAACTTGGAATTTCACACTCAAGATGAAAGCAACACAAAAGCAAATGAGAGGGAGTGTTTTTTTTTTTTTTTTTTTTTTTTTTAAAGTTAAGGAAAGAAAAGAATATTTCAGGTTAGCTGTGTCAGATTCAAGAAATGAACAGTTTAAAGGAAATGAAAAGATTCCTTTTTTTCCCCCTCCCCTCACCAAATAATAATTTCCTACTTAATATTTCCTTCCTGCTGTCCATCAACAGTGGCTCAGAAGTCGTTTCTACTTTACCTGCTATTTACTGGCACTTGCAACTTCTCTGAGAAAAGGTTCTGAAGCATTCTCTTCATGGATTTCAAACAGCCTCTGGATTCTCCTCTTAGAGCTGGAAGCAGTTGAAGTGGTGCTGCAGCAAAGCTGGCTTATGCACATTTATAAATGGACTGTCCCCTCTTGGCCTGGGGAAATTTAGTCCTCTAGGACTTAATCCTCTGTGTTTTTAAGCATTCAACATCAAGGACTATATCATGTTTCATCCACAGAACTCAGAAAACAGCAAGGCAGCTCTGCTCCCCAAGACCTGTATAAAAGTTGCTGCTCTCCTGAGAAACCCACTGAAGCAGCCTCCATTCTGTGTGTATGAAATCACTCACTTGAGAAATATTTCCACCTTCAGCTTCTCCAAGGACATCTGTTTAACTTCTAACTTTTTTAAAAAACACCTTTTTGTCAGCAGCTGAAAAACAGGAGATGTGTTAAGAGTTGGTTCTGGGACTGCTGCTAAGCTCTTGCATGCGCTCTGCCTCATGCCAAAGTGTTACAGCACTTGGGTCTCGCATGCGATATTGTCTGTGGTGTAACCACAAGCACAGCTTCCAAGCCCTGTAGATTTAATGAGCCTGAGCACACTTTTCACAACCCAATGTGGAGCAGCTGGAACCCGAGACAAGTATTCAAAGCTTCATTTTCTTAGGCCCATATGGATAGAGAGGGCCTAATGCTGGTGATAAACACTTCGAACCCTCAGAAGACTTAGCAGATTTTTGAATGGAAAAGTAAAGGTGCACAAATTCCAGGGTAAGGTTCCTTAATACAGTGATTCTTCTTGCTGTGAGAGAAACTTTGCTCATATCATATTATAATGCCTGCAAGTCTCTTGGCTTATCTTTTATTGCCTAGCACTAAATACGTACATACACAGTGACTAAGAACACATCATGTTTCATAGTCATCCACTGGTGTAAAAATCCAGATGAGTGCTTTTGCTGGTTGGAGGTCTTCCTTCAAACACAAATGTAGAACTGGATGAAGCATCAGTATCTTTTCTGCCTCATAGAAACCAATTACATCCTTCTAGAAGTTGACATATATTTCTCAGAGGCCAAGTATATAAAGCTGTAGCCTTCATTTGCAGGGAAATGAAGAGAACTCTGTAGTTAACTTCCATCTCCAGCTTCTCTAATCCTATTATTCAGTATTCAATATCCCAGAAACATGAAGGTTCAGCTGAACAATTGTAGGAACATGGGTGCCTTTGCCAAGAGCTGACATTATTCTCCAAGAGGTAGACAGAGCAGGTTCCAGATTTAATATCAGCTTTTCTCTCATGCTCCTCAGATGCCTATTCTTTACAAGCACTACTGCTAAACTTATGAGAAACAGCGGAGAAGGAAGTCACAGCCTTAGTATTCATGAAGAATATGAAAAGAAATATTGTACTTTTCAGGGAAGGACACAGCTTGGGAGGGAATGAGAGTGAATCAGAGTGAATCATTTTCTCTCACTGAATACAGTACAGAAATGGGAGGGGGAGGACAAGGGAGGAATGTGAAGACATTTGCCTCTGTCATTCTCTAAAGTAACAGCTAAACCTTCTCAGGACTCCTTTAAAAGCTGCGTGAGATGTTTAGCATGGATATACTTTCTGTGCAAACACTTAGTAAAAGGACAGCACATAGGAAAAAAAAATATGGGCTGATTTAACAGCGGCAGGGAGCGTTAAGATGACAGACTTGACTGGACAAGGGGTAATGGTTATAAACTGGAAGAGGGTAGATTGAGACGAGATAGAAGGAGGAAATTCTTCCCTGTAAGGGTGGTGAGACACTGGAACAGGTTGCCCAGAGAAGCTGTGGATGCCCCCTCCCTGGAAGGGTTCAAGGCCAGGCTGGATGGGGCTTTGGGCAACCTGGTGGGAGGTGTCCTTGCCCATGGCAGGGGGGTTGGAACAAGATGATCTCTAAGGTCCCTTCCAACCTGAACCATTCTATGATTCTATGATTCTATGACTCTGGGACATGACATCCAAGGTCTGGCTGGTCGGCTTAGAGAGAGCATTGTACAAATTACCTTGTGAAATTTCAAGGCAGGCAGATCAACACATTTCAAAGGTAACAGAGAAGTGCTATTGTCAAGCACTTTCAAAGTGTGCAGGAAGGATTTTCTGCCTTCTATCAAACAGAATTTAAAGGAAGACAACTCTCCCTGTGCAGGCAAAGAGAATATTTGTCCCCCACATAAACCCATATTAGTATATATTTTATATTCTGCGTGGAATAGCAATGACCGTGGAGATGTTGTATTGGTTTAAATACATTGGTACAAAATCACATCAACAAATGACACTGAGTTGAGTGGTGTAGCTGACACATCCAAGGGACGGGATGCCATCCAGAGAGACCTGGACAGGCTCGAGCAGCCCAGGAGAACCTCATGAGGTTCAACAAAGCCAAGTGCAAGGTCTGCACTTNTCTGTACTGACAGGACAAGAGGAAATGGTTTCAAACTAAAAAAGAGAAGATTTAGATTGGATATAAGGAAAAAGTTTTTTACAGTAAGGGTGGTGAAGCACTGGCACAGGCTGCCCAGAGAGGTGGTGGAAGCCCCGTCCCTGGAGACATTCAAGGTCAGGATGGAACAGGCTCAGAGCACGCTGATCTGCTGTAGGTGTCCCTGTTCAGTGCAGGGGAGTTGGACCAGATGACCTTTTAAGGTCTTTTCCAACTCAAACGATTCTATGATTCTATGAAATTAAAGTGGTACAAAATGTACATTTAGAATGGGCCTAAAAAGCAAGTATGTAATTCAAGTATCCTAAGTATGCCTTGCCTGGATCAGTTTCTGTACAGTGAAAGCTAGCTATATGAAACAAGAAATCTTTTTTAAACCTTTATTTAAAAAAAAAATATTGTTTTTAATTTAAGAACTTTATGAGACCATCTGAATAAAGTATGTTTTGGTAAAAGTAACTCAGGTCATTCTGGAGAGAAAATACCTTCAAGAAGATAAAAAAGGGAATCTGGCACCTTGTAAATCAAGAGTTCCTTGCAAGAGAATGAACTCTTTTTTTCATAACCAGTGCGATATGTAGGCACGCATTGTGATGACATGCACAAACAGCTGATGATGAAGACAGGTAAGAACTGCAATTTGAAGGGACAAAAGTTATGAGAAGACCAGCACGTAGCCTAGGATTTCAATTAGGAGTGTTCACACACTTTCCTAGTTCTGTGGTTCTTGGATGAAGAAATAAATGCAGCTGTCTCTGGAGAGACTGCAGAAATTCCTGTAACATCAGTTAACAGTGTTTACTTTTTCACTGTCCATTTTTCACTGACTCATCTCCACACTGAGCTGCTACAAGTTGGCCTCTGCTCAGGAAGACAGCTTGGCAGGGAAAAGATTCCTCTGCTTGCTCAAGGTCTTCTTACTGACTTGCTAGGGCCAACTTCTCTAGCAGAGCTGGAAAATGTGCCAAGAAGTATAACTCCATTTGTTTTTCTTTTCTTTCTTGATCATAAAAAGGGGTTGTTGCCCTGCACCGCAGAAGATGCAAGTTAGGACAGTGCTATGATTCAAAGTGGGTAGACAGAAGAGAGAAGTGTGTGCTGGATGCAGTGGGCATGTTGGCCAACCTGTCAAGAAGAAACCAAATGGAGAGTGGTTTGCTGACAGTGTGAATGACAGGGAAGGCACTGTACCCAGAGGAAGGGAAAGAAAGGCTCCCCTTACTGTTCTTCACAAGACTGAAGCAAAGAGCTCCAGAGGGGATCACACCAACAAAAAGGACTCACCCTGACACCCCAGCCCAGGGCTTTTTCCTCCTCCTCCTCTCACACACTCATTTAATTTAAAATAACAGAATGAGTTCAGTTTTTCTTTTAAAAAATATCTACAAAGCATTTTAACCACAGATCCTTACTGAGACACGTAACTCTGTTGGAGAACAGCACCTGAAGTAGGAGCTTTTTGTGTTTGTCTCAATCTACATATACCTTCACGGGGAAAACCTAAAAAATTATAATATGGTACGAGGACTAGAGAGTGAAGGTAGAAAAACAGATTAGAAGGAGGGTGTACATGTTTAATGATCTGGCTAATTAAACATTGGAACAATTCAGCAAAATTGCGGTGTATTTTCCATATGGTTTAACATGTTTGTACTTAGACTGCTTCATAACATGGTATCTTGTAACAAATTTGTAAACACAGTTTGGTAACACAGATTTTTGTTTCAACTTGCAGCAAGTGCATAAATAGATTTAAAATTATGATCAGGAAGGCTAATAAAAAAATGGTATCACAGACAGGTAATCCCACCCACCTTTCATACAATAGAGGGAGATTTCAAGCAATTTCCAAAAGGGCAGATTAGGTTAGAAAAACAAGAAGAGAAAAATAATATTCATGAGAGTTTTATAATTAAAGCCAAAGATTCATTTCCGTTTGAAACAGATGGTCAGGCAAAGGCATTCTGGATAATTTAGCAGAAGCCTGTGCTCCAACTAGCTAACAAATCACCGATTTAATCTTCCATCTAGTTGCACAGGGTAACCTGTTTATTGTGTATTACAGATCAGAAATATCTGCATTCCTTCAAAAAAAAATTACAGAACCAGTGCAGATTGGGAATTACAAACCGCATTATTATTTTTAATGGAAATAATTTAAGATTGCAAGAGAAGAGAAGGACAAATAAGACACATACAATATCAGAAAAGAATGAGAATCGAAAGGTTGGGGGAATCAGAAAATGAGACAATGAGAGCACCCAGTAGTGCTCATCACAGAACCATAGAATGGCCTGAATTGGAAGGGACCACAAGGATCATCAGGTTCCAAACCCCTGCCACAGGCAGGGCCACCAACCTCCAGATCTGGTACTAGATCAGGTTACCCAGGACTCCATCCAACCTGGCCTTGAACCCGTCTAGGGTCGGGGCATCCACAACCACTCTGGGCAGCTGAGCCAGCACCTCACCACTCTCTCAGTAAAGAGCTTCCCTCTCATGTCCAATCTAAACCTTCCCTCTTTCAGCTTAAAACCATTCCCCCTTGTCCTATCACTGTCTACCCTTGTGAAAAGTTGGTTCCCCTCCTGTTTAGAATCTCCTTTTAAATACTGGAAGGCCGCAATGAGATCCCCCCGCAGCCTTCTCATCTCCAGGCTGAACAAGCCCAGCTCCCTCAGCCTGTTCCCATAGGGGAGGTGCTCCAGCCCTCTGAGCATCTTTGTGGCCTCCTCTGAACCCTCTCCAACAGCTCCACATCTTTCCTGTATTGGAGGCCCCTGACCCAGACACAGTGCTCCAGATGGGGCCTCACGAGGGCAGAGCAGAGAGGGACAATCCCTTCCCTGTCCCTGCGGCCACCCCTCTCCTGATGGAGCCCAGGATCCCGTTGGCCTTCTGAGCTGCAAGAGCACACTGCTGGCTCAAGTTCAGTTTTTCATCCACCAGGACCCCCACGTCCTTCTCAGCAGGGCTACTCTCCAGGATCTCTTCTCCCAGTCTGTATACATAGCTGGGATTACTTCGACCCAAGTGCAAGACCTTGCACTTTGCTGTTGAACCTCATTAGGTTCACACGGGCCCACCTTTTGAGTTTATCAAGGTCTCACTGGGTGGCATCCCTTCCTTCTAACGTGTCAACTGCACCACTCAGCTTGGTGTCCTTGGCAAACTTGCTGAGGGTGCACTCGATTCCATCATCAATGTCATTGATGAAGATATTGAAGAGAACCAGTCCCAAGACAGAGCCCTGGGGGACACCACTCCTTACCGGCCTCCACCTGGATATAGCGCCGTTCACCACAGCCCTCTGTCTACAGCCTTCCAACCAATTTCTTATCCACCGAATAGTCCACCCCTCAAATCCATATTTCTCCAATTTAGAGATAAGGATGTGGTGGGGGACCATGTCAAAGGCCTTGCACAAGTCCAGGTAGATGACATCGGTGGCCTTCCCTTTGTCCACTGATGCCGTCACTCCATCATAGAAGGCTACCAGGTTGGTCAGGCACGACCTTCCCTTGGTGAAGCCATGCTGGCTGTCGCAGATCACCCACTCATCTCTCATGTGCCTTAGCATGTCTTCCAGGAGGAGCTGTTCCATGAGCTTCCCAGGCACAGAAGTGAGGCTCACCGGCTTGTAGTTCCCTGGGTCCTCCTTCCTCCCTTTCTTGTAAATGGGAGTGATGTTTCATCACTCCAGGTTCAGTACGTAGCAGCTACTCTAGGCAATGGAGAAGCTGCCATGGTACTACTGCACTCTGATTAAACTACTGCTGCTACAAAACTCCAGCAGAGCACACCTGATGCTCTGAGGAATGCCGACCTTATGTTTTAAACATCAGGCTCCAATTCAGGACATTTGGGCTTTTGCCAACCCTTGCTGATGACTACCTCTGTCACCTTGGACCAACTTGTGTCTCATTTTCTGCAGGTAAAACAGGGACCAAAATAATGCCCTGCACTGTGAACTGCAAGGGCAGATTTAGTAAAGGCACAGCAACTGCTCAAAACCAAGAGTACACTCAGTGAAGGAAAACAGTGGAAGAAATAACTAAGCATGCATATCATAGTAGTGTTTCAGTGAGACAGAGCAAATTTCGCCATTCAGCAATGATAAACCACCATGTCATACTCAGGACAGAGAAAATCAGAAGAAAGATTTGTCCACAGTGATGGACAGCAGCTATTTTATGGCACTGAATAATCACATGATCTTCAACATGCCCAGTTTGGTGCATGCAATTGGTAGAACATGTTACGCATGCTACCCTGAAGTATTTATCTGAGTAAATTTAACATAGCTCATTTAAAACAATGTGAGTTAAACAGTGACTACTCCCAGGAATCACAAAAAGTGAAAAGATGACTTTTGAAAATTTACTCCTTAGAGGAGGATCTCTATATCTTTCCTGAATTATATGCATGGCTGCTGATAGGATATGTTGGGATATAAAATATAATTAATTTATTTGATATCCTTTCTGTTTTATACAGTTTTGCCTTCTGTTTTGCAAAGGGTTCTTTTAGAAAATGGCCGTAGAAGTTGGAACAAGGGATGGAATTGCTGTGAGAAAACACCAAAGTCCTTTTTTTCAGGAAAGTTCCAAACAAGTTTTCAATTTTTTTTTTTTCAGTTTAAGAATAAAGAACACCTAAGGGGTAAGAGACTCACAGTGAACAACAGAAGCACACAGGAGCCACGCAGCGCTTCCCCTGCCCGGGCTCCTCAGCTGAGAGTGCCATCCCGAGACCACAGCAGCAGGGGATGCTCTAGGCTCAGTGCTGCCAGCAGGGCAGGGTTTGAACATTTTTGCTATCATCCACCACAGGAGATTTCCAGACTCCTGGATGCCAAACTGTTTTGCTGCTTGAACCAAGAAATCAACAGGTTATGCTAACTCCAGTGGTGCAAACAGCACACACCAAATTGCATCGGCCATGGCTGACTGGTAGGCCTCCAGCATAACAAGCAATGAGAAATCATCACAAAAGGGAGATGCTTTCATGGGAAGCAGTACTGTGCCCATGCAAAGTGACTGCAGACAAGATGTGCACGCGACACAAAGGCTGGTGGAATGGTGTACAGCTAGGGGGACAGGGCAGCCATGAAGTGATGCAGGTTACTTGATACAATCAGCAAAATGAATTTTACTGAAACCCCTGGAGTGATGCACAGAATGTACGTAACAAGGAATGAAGGTGTACCAGGACAAACAGTTTGGGTGGTTAAAATCCTTAATTTGAGAATCAGAGAGGACATGCATTTCACCAAATCAATGATATGAGCACACTGGAAATCGGTCTGGACAAGAGATTGCTTAGTGAGAGCGTAAGCAATTTGGTAAAGATAAACAGCACTGATCAAAAACTCCAATATTTTCTTTATCAAAACTAATACTATTCACTCCATCCAAAGTGATAAAATGTAATGAAATTTGGTAACTAAAACCCCAATAAATCTGGAATCAATTGATATAAAAAAGGTATGCTGTCAGAAAAAGATTTAAGTGTTGCCCTGAGGAAAGAGAGCACTAGCCTTAAAGTTTTGCCAGTATTCAGAGCTTTGAAGATTGATATTTTAGGGAAAAAAAACATCAGATGATGATAGGTGAAGTATTTCTATAACGAAATTCAGTTTACCCTCCTAAAATGTTCCTTTTAAAAGCAAAGTGAATTTCTTCATTCTGTGTACCACACCAGTCACTGCTTAGTACTGTTCTCAGGTTTACCTCCTTCCCTAGACACCTTGGAAAGTAAAAATGTACCTTTGTTACCTAAAACAAATAAATTAGTCTATCACATTGGATTTCAGCAAATACTACCTTCTGGTACTAGCTATGGCCTTTCCTGCTTTTAGGGCCATTTGACTTTCTCTTGCATGCAGTTCCGTGCTAGATAATCTTAATTAGCAGACGCAAAGCTGCATTTAAAAGAGGAATAATTGTGGCCTTGACAAGTAATTCTCAAAAGTGATCTTTGTAGGCAAGTCTAGCGAATGACACCGCAGCCTGAAGTAATTCTAGGTGATGAAATACTTGACTTTTCAGTCTGTGTTGGTATGACACTTCAGGACCCCATTCTACACTCATTACGGAAATTCACAATAACATCCATTAATCAGCTCTTTTGCTTTGGTTGCAAGCTAAACTTTAGCAACACTGCCCTGTTTATGATTCAAACAAATGCAAGTCATGAAACAGTCATAACTGTATTGTGGAATATAACTTTGTTGCAACACCCATTTAAATCCAAGCACTTCATTAGAACTTCTTTGATGCTCGAAACTATGTTTGTATCTTCTATTATTAACTTGATCAGCAGAGGCAAAAACAACCGTAATTCAGGGAAAGGCAACATATTTCTCTTTTCACACCGGCCTGCCTTTTACACAACCCCTTCACTTGATCAAGACTTTGAAATATGTTCCACAGAAACAAAATGAAGGACTTTATTTAGTTCTTTGCTGATCAGAAATGGAACACAGAAGTGAAGCTTGCATTACCTAATTGCCAAATTAAATCTTATGCTCTTTTCTGCCAGAATGTGCATTCCCTGCCCTTCCCTGGAAACTAGAAAATAAATGACTGAGAGCAAAAAGAGCAAAGTGAGTGCTGTCGTAGGAGTACAGTTCATTAAGCTGGTAGTCAACAGGTGAAGAAATGTGTATTTCAATGTCTTTCTCTGAGCTAATGCATCTTCTGAAAAAGTGGACCTAACACTGATTGTACAATATATGATGTATGCAGCACGAAGTACACTATGTTTTTTTAGTTTGTGGAAGTTGATAGATCCAGCATCTTCATTTACACACAAGAATTCCACTGGAAGGAATTCAGTATCTCCTTACATTTTAAGAACTCAGACATATCCATGTCTTTTGTCTAAATGCATTGTGGAAGCTACTCATTCTTCGCCATCAACCAAATCTACTACTTCAATTGAAATAAAATTTAACAGTGCATCAGTTCCCTGTTCCAAATGCTGCTGCCCAGTAGCTGATGTCATATATTCTAACTTTTGTTGCTGTCTCGCTTTGTGATGCAAAAGCTAATGCTATTTGTACAAGGGGTGCTCGGAAGGTAATGCCTCCTATTTTATTTGTTGAAAAATACTGTTTTGCAACTGAGAATTTGTTCTATCAAATCGTGTTATTGTGCTCTTTCTAGCTGTTCTAAGTTTCCATGGAAATAAATAGAAGGCGTTACTTTTGGAGAAACCTACTAAAAGGCAACTTTCAAACTGTGGGTGGCTGTGTGAAAGTGTGATGCATGAAGCATGGTGAAAGAAAAAGAAAGAAGCTTACTCTATGCAGTGAGACCACAAAAACCTAAGTTTCAATGTTGTCCAGACGATACCTCGGATAATGCATATAATGCTGTACAGATGGAAATATGAGTGCTCTTTCATCAGCTTGAAATCCAATCAGCATCCATTACTTCCAGGGAGAGAGACAGAAAGTTGCTGGGTTTAATGGCCTAATTCACTTTCCAAACCAGTTGCATGTCCCAGCAGCTACAGGAACCTACTGCATGGCTTCAGACTTCTAGCGGTGTTCGCCAGGGGTCGGTGCTGGGTCCGGTCTTGTTCAATATCTTCATCAACGACCTTGATGAGGGGATAGTGTCCACCCTCAGCAAGTTTGCTGATGA
>WBMW01002821.1:3268-33723 GCA_013396635.1 Penelope pileata | reverse complement strand
TACCTGTGCAACCTGCTGTAGGGAACCTGCTCTGGCAGGGGGGTTGGACCCGATGATCTCTCGAGGTCCCTTCCAACCCCTGCAATTCTGTGATTCTGTGATTCAGACACTAATGACTCCATTAGGTATGATAACTCATCTTCCATGCCCTAGCTTTACAACCTCATGGACTGACCCTCACTTCTTACAGCATGATCCATATATAAGGACTGCCAGTTTAGATTCACTTACTGTTCGTGGCACTTCCTTCTGCTGGTCTTAATCTGTAGCCAGGATAGTCTTTCTTTCTCCAACTTCAGGTGAAACTAACATAATACTGGATGATAAAATTATTTAAGCGTTTGAAAAGTAATTCAAAGAGTTTTAGAATAAGATTGAGAAATCCTGAAAAAAAAAAATTTAGCATGATATACTAAATTCATCAAGCACAGACCACAAGGAAAGGCTTTTGTGCTGCTGGCTTTTTTTTTTTTTGTCTTTCTCAAGTTTTTCATTTTCTCTCTATGCCCTTCAGGCTGCTTTGGTGTAAGAATTATTATCTGGGACCACAGTTACCAACAACACACGGAAAAGGAAGAAATACTGTCTCCCTCATCCTTCCAAAGGTGTACATGTCGCAAAGATCAGATTGGAGAGTTATCATCAGTGCTGCCTCTTCCTTGTACCCACAGCATTTGTTGAACATGTAGGTCACTCTGAAAGTAATGCCTCCTATTTATTTCCATGGAAACAACAATACATACAAAAAGCACGGCAACACTATTTGATAGAGCAAAATGAACTACTTACAACTTTGTAAACAGAAAGTTGGGATGGAAAGCAATGTAGTATCACTGAAAACTAGAGGCCATGGCATTGCTGGAGTGAAAAGAGAAGTAATGAGCAGAAGTAGACAGGAAAATGGCAACGTGGTATTTTCACGTGAGGGTCTTTTCAGCAAAAGATTCAAGGCAGCTTTCAAATTGTGCATACCTTTAACTCGCTCAAAGCCCAACCTTTGCCCTACATCAGACCAGAGAATTAACTTTAAGGGAATCAGCCTAACTGACAGCCAGTGCAGTCTTGGAAAATGTACTCCTGTTGTGTGCTCTACAAACACTCAGACTTGTGACACATATACCTCATGCAAGAACTGATCCACTGTTCTGCTCTGCACTGATTGCATTCAGAGACACTCATTTTGCCTGAGGAAAAAAACAGAAATAAATAATTACAGAATAAAACGTTGTCATAGAATAATGCTCTCTGGTTGGTTCAGACCAGTAACAGACAAAGCAACCAGGAAACATTTTGTGGAAAAGAGCGATCATTGATTCTGCAACATTTTATTACAGTGCCTTATTTCTATTACGCCAAAACAAATGATCTCAGTCTTCTTTTATATATAGTTTAGCATACATATCTAATTTTGGCTCCTTCTAAATGATCTCAGAAAATTGGAAACATTACTATTTCTTTCTGATGCTGAACTCAGTGTTCAGCACATTTCAAACATAAACATGATGATTTATATGTTAAAATGGAAACTGCACTGCTTACTGTTTCAAAACCAGTTTCTGCTTCCCTGACTTCTCTCCTAATGTTTATTACTGAAATGTAGATTCTTTCCCAAACTGGAAAGATACATCATAAAAAATGTCTCTGCATCTGCCCAATTGGTACTTACATTTGTGTATTGGTAACTGATCCAGACTACTTTAGAAGTCTCATTTTTTCTCAAAGACAAAAAATAAAATAAAATAAAATAATATGCATTTTCTCAGAGATGTATTTTACATCCGACACCTTGGAGTACAGTATCTCAAGATGTTATTATGACTCTGTTTAAGGACATTAATTGTACATTTAAAAGAACTGAGAAATTAGAGAACAGCTGAGTTCCTAATTACTCACTGAATGCTCTGGATCCTAAGTAAAGCTAGACAGATTTCGAAGAAAATCAATGGTTCCTCTACTGACCACACAGTATGAAAAAGAATAGCAACAATATTAAACATGCACATACACATTGTCCTTTTGTGACTATTATTTACGAGTAATTACTCAAGAAGTCCACTTCTTTGTGTCTATGGATTGTATCAATTATGACAGATCACCAAGAATAGGCAATCGGTACATCCACTAACCATCCATCCATCCATCCTGGAAGAGGGCAAAGTTGAATGAGGCCTTAAATCATATACATATCAGAAGAAGAAATTCTGTTTCAGAAGGTAAATGTCATAAAACCATCTTTGCATCAATAATAAAAGTAATAATAAAAGCTTACCATGTTTGTTTAAAATAAACAAGGACAGAACTGCTATCTTTGATGCAAAAAAGAGACAGACTACTTTTCTGAATGCCATAAAAATAAACTATTTTAATAGATACATAAATAAAAAGTAGATTTTTTTCCCCAAACACAAGGATGGCCTACCTTCTGTACAGAAACTGAACAAGAGTCCAGTGACTACTTAATTAAATAATCGCTTTGTTACATTCAAAATAATTGGAGGCAAATACATAGTGAATCATTCTCCGTAATCATTCTCCTTTCTCATCCTAGCAGTGTCTACAGTATTTTGTTTTACAGTATTCTGAGGATGTGGATCTGTTAAATAAAACTCTGAATGACTGAATGAAAATAAAATTAAAAATCAAAAGCAAAAAAAACAAACAAACAACCCTTGCATCACCCACTAATTAAAGTTTTAATGGAAGAGAAAAAAGTATCGTGCTGTAAAATAAATTATGTCTTGCATGTATTGTAGTATAGTTATCTTGAAGTGTTTAAATATTACATTCACTTTGGTGACGTGCTTTTGCCTATGCCTATAATAAATTATACGTGCCATGTGGTAGCTGTTCATGTGTGCTAGTAACAGCCTTCTGGTTTTACTACAAAGGAGGGGAGATTAGCACATTCAGGGACTTTAAAAAGTATTTCTGGTTTATCTAAGACAGACACAGTCTAATTCAAAGCAGCTTTCCTCCTATCATGCTCCTCTCCCAAACACCCCAAAAAAGTTAATCGGATGGCTTCATGGTTTTGCTGTGCTGTATCAAAAAATGTCACAGGTTGGTGGCTAACACTCTCAGACCTACTGAAGTTTTCAAGTTTTGTTTTTCCTTTCTCCCTATGAATCATCCATCAGTTTCAGATCATCTGCCATTAATCTCTCCATACTCTCCAAAAATTCCAACTAATTTAGACAAGGAACCACAACTGTCCATCAAAAATGGGCTTTCTGATGTTAGGAGTTACTTGTGTTGGTATCTGGAATGTAGCTATGACAGCTGAACACCATTCTTCCCATAAAGGAGAAAGTTTGTCACGTGGATGTTTATGTATGCTCGAGGCAGTGTCAATATATCTCGTCCTAGTGAAATTTGAGAACAAATCATAAAAAATGACAGCTTTCATCCATAGTGCAGAGCTGGCATTTCTGTTATATTCTGTCAGAAGTTCAAGGAAGTTGTGCCAAGGTGGTTTAGACTTGGCAAAAAGAGAGTGCGCTCAAGTCTACCCACCAGCGAGACGTGAACGGCAATGTAACGATTGCCCTTTTTTCCGATTTGCTTTTTTCTTGCTCTTGTTCTTCTTTTGCTTATTAGCACCTTTACTTTTATCTGACTTCTTCTTGTCCTCTTTAAACCATGGACCCCAGACTCCTCCATTCAGCTTCGGGTTACTCCGAGGGTCCTTAGGTGGGTACCGAACAGGAACCGCAGTCTTATTGAACTGTGAAAGCCTCCGCAACAGCTGTTTCACCACATCTGGATACCGTGCAGAGAGGTCCACCCGTTCATACGGATCAGCGGTTATGTTGAAAAGCCACACGGTTTTGCCAGCTGACCAAGAAACGCGTTCATTATGCCAGCGGTTGGGGCCCACGTTGCTGAAGGCCTGTGGAGGAACCCAGTCACTATATCCTGGATTTCCTGTCAGTAGTTTCCAATGATTCACTCTGATGGCAGATTGAATTGCAGTGTTCCAGATTCCATAGCCAGCTGCCCAGGACCCATTTTTGGCTTTGGTGTAAATTGGGTCAATGTTGTGTAAGATGTCTACCCGTGGAGAACGTCTGCCTTCGCTAATAGTTTCCCATATATCATAGCCATCCAGCTGGATATCTTCATCAATCTGTCCCTCCGCCAGTGTGATCAAAGTGGGGAACCAGTCCGTGATGTGCACAAGCTCCTTACACACAGACCCTTTGTTTTTCAGAAGGGGGCTATGGACAAACCCAACAGCACGGATACCTCCTTCCCAGTACGTCCCTTTGCTCCCTCGGAGAGGCCAGTTACTCCCTCCAGCCATTGGCTGCCCACCATTATCTGAAGAATATATGATAATGCTGTTGTCATAGTAACCATACTTCTTTAAAGCAAGGGTTACGTTGTTTATGGCTTCGTCCAAACAAGCTAGCATCGCAGCGTATCTTCGTCTGTTTATGTTATTTATGGATCGATAATGTTCAAAATACTTGCCTGGTGCCTGAAGAGGAGAATGAACGGCTTGGTAAGCAATATATAAGAAAATAGGTTTCCTGGGATTGTGAGAAGCTAAGATTTGTTGCACTTTTTGTGTGTACATCTGTGTCGAGTAGATGCCATTGTCATGGTCCCAAGCAGCATTATCGTTCTCGTACAGGTCATAGCCACATATCCCTGGGCTGTCACATTTGAAGTGAGTGTAATAGTCGCCACTGCCTAAGAGTGAGCCAAAGAAAGTGTCAAATCCTCTCTGTGTGGGCATGCATTCTCTGCGATAAAACCCCAAGTGCCATTTGCCAACCATGTGCGTTGAATAACCAACCTCCTTCAGCTTCTGAGGTAGCGTGACGTTATCCAGAGGTAGGCAGTTGGGCTGGGTTGGCCGTATAATGGAGTGCTGAAGGCCGGTGTGTATCTGGTACCTAGGGGCAGGTAGGAGACAGATATTTGCGTCAGGCAGGGGGAAAAGGAAACACTCAGGCCCTTCCCATGGACATCCATGCATAGAACTAACAGAAAAAGTTCCTAAGCATGAAGCAATGTTTATTTGAAATATTTCAAAGTGCAAAACTAACAAGGCTGTACTGTTAAATCTGCTGAAACAGGAGAATGGCATCTGTTTTACTTGAAGAGCATTTAGTGGCGGTACCCACCTCCTCAGCCATTGGGCAACAATACCGAACAAGTAACACGACACAGCACATCACGTTCTCCCCTCCCTTCTCGCCTCATTTTTAGCATTTTAATCTCCTTGTAGCCATGGGCAATGTCAGAAAATCTCAGAGGCAACATGCTGCCTGCGAACCATTAGCTAGGCATTACTGTTCTAAAGCTAGCAGTCAAACTCACAGACGCTTCCAGTATCCCTTATGTATAATACAAACCCTAAAAAGCAGAATTCTTTTTTGGTGCATTGTTTTTTGGAGCATAAACAAGCACCACAGCCCTGACTCAGGCCCAGCTCTCACAGCAGGTGCAACCCTGAAGGTGTGATGATCGGATTTCTGGTCATCCCTCATGCAATATGCACATGGATTATGATTTAGCAGAGATAACTACTGATAATGTAACAATTGAGTCAGCATGCACATGGTGGGGCCTGGCTCTGCTCTCCTTGGAGTCTGGAATACCTACAGTCCCATGCTGTGGCATTAATCTCCTAAGAGGCATAAGCACGTGTGGATGGTGAGCACTCCGGCCGTAACTTCCATAACATGAAAGATGTTTATGAGCAATCACTCAAAAGAAAGTAATAGTCTTATCACGGGTCTTTTGTTCAGCACTCCTTTTCTGTCTGTGCCTAACATTTCTCCGAAATGCTTCCCACTGGGAATTGAGCTAGTCAAAATATCTAGAAACACAGGAGCAATGACATTTTGAGACACTTTTTTTTTCCTACACAGAAAGCTTTCTCATGGCACCATTCCACAACGATTATAAAAAATTATCTGTATAAACACAATTTTACAACACCTCGTGATTTGCTAGTGGTAAGCATACCTACAGCATACACTTGTACTAGACTTTGAACATGCACCAGCAGTATATTTAAGGGGCAGGATAATAAATCCTGCAGTACAGCCTGTGTGGAAGGAATATGTATGGCATCCATACGATTACAAACTGAATTCAGCATGGGCAGTGGAAACAAAAATGAGGCACATATCAGTTTATATAACTTTAACGCTGAAAATGAAATGTATCAGTGCACTGTAAACCAAAAACAGCTTCTCCTTGAGTGCAAGAATAGACTGAATTCTCAGCCATGAGCAGAACTGCTAGGTGCCTCATTACTGTGAATCTTCCTCAGAAACGCTTTATTTTGTGGTAGTGGGAGTTGGGACTTCCCGACACATTCTGCTAGTATTGCCAATCTGATTCCTCCCCCCATCCCCCGAGCTATCTAGAAAATTAATAACATTAGGCTCTGCGACTAGTTAGTGCATCTGGAGCCCTGCCACCCAATTGTCCCAAAACTCACAAGCTGGTGCTGACACAGGACAGACTGCAGTAGTTACAGTGTACTCCCAGAATTATGGGTTTCTGGGCTTTACACTTTACCTTCATAAAATAATTGTCATACACACACAAATATCCCCAGCTTTCCCATGACTCACGTATTGCATTCTTCTTTCAGAACAGGTAAACTACAGCAAGAAACCACTCTGACTGATGGCAGTGCCCCATGCTTCAGTTCACTCCTTCTGTGAGAGCCCTCAGGGGACTGTGCTCAGAAGACATTTCATTTCCTTCCCCTTCTCTCTCCCCCTGCCTTGTTAAATGCTTTCAGTAAATTCCCCTCATCAAATCTGACTGAAAAGTCCTCACTCCCGCCCTGCCTTCCAGCCAATAGCTCCTGCCTCCTTGAACCCTGCCAGCCCCCTCAGCCCTGAGATCACCACCCAGTCCCAGCAGTTTCTCCCATTACGCTAATTTTGCTGGAAGTCAGCATTTTCTCTACAGTGGTGTTGGTGTAAAACAGACCCCGCCATCCTTCTCAGATGCTGAACGTGGAGGGAATGGGCAGTGGCACAGCACACTGCAAAACAAGCTGCTTCTCGACAAAGCTTACACAGCAAGTATGAAATTCATACAAAGTTAATTCTCCTAAAAAATTCACAACCAACACATAGATCTCCCAGGCAGGGCTTTTCAATTATATATCCAAGCATGAAATTCCTACACTGGTATTCTGACAAAGACCAAACGAAAAAATATCAAGAATTAGCTTCAGTTATACACATCTTTCTTTGTAAAACATCTGAAATACAGCAGTGCATCGTTCCCTTCAGTAAATTATTCAATACGCTGGTTACAATAGACATAAAACAGTTCTGCTCTGTCTTCATGTGCTTTAGGTATATTTCCCATATGTGTAGTATATGTATGCTGTTTATGGCACAGCTACATTTCTGAATGTACGTATATGCACACATACAAATAGGTATGTACATGTATCTTCATTGATGTAAAAACACATCTGTAAAATAATCACTTTTAACTTAAAATATTTCACATGCAGAAATATTTTAATGGAACAGCAACCTATAATTATCAGGATACTCTTCACTGTCACAGAAATGGTCAGGATTTGCTCACTTTTCTGTGCCATATGCCTTCCTAATTGATCCATTATGTGCCAATATTACTTTTCCAGGGAAAGTATTTTATTCTCAAAGGACTTTCAGATGTTCCATGGGAAAGCAAAGCAATCTGAGCAAAAGACGGTGATTATATGGAAGTAAATCCATTAATAGCAATAGGAACAGTATTTCAACATTACTGTTTTGAAACCATATTTAGACTGTGGAAAGGAAGAAAAACATGAGCATGGCACAACATAAAGGAAATCAGAGGCAGATGCTGACTTTGGGGGGAGTCCTCTAGAAGATAAGTGTACGAGCTCACTAACTGCCAAGAAGTTTCTGTGAAATACATTCTATAGATTTCATAGCTTTCCACCCCGAACTGGCTAATTCTTCAGAATGCACTGGCTGAATTTAATCCCAAATGCAGAAAGCAACTTACGATAATGAATAAATAGCTTGGAGCTCATTATCATAACTACAAGACTGGTAACCAGGTCAACGTAAATACATGCTGACAGACCACAGAATGTAATTGTACTGTTTTTCAGACTTTGACCTTCAAGGACAGTATTTATATAAAGGTAAAAGAATGATACTATTCTGTAAAAAGTATAGGTATTCAGGACTTGTCAATACTTCATATGTATATACTGTCCTCCCTTCCACCTTCCTCTTGCCAGATTCTAGATCATGGCCACCTCTATTAGACGCCTGAAATTTGAACAATGCCCTCTGTTCTCGCACAGCAAAAAAAAATAAGTGAAACTTATTTGAAATATTCAGCTAACAGCACTCATACTAAAAATGATAAATTACAAAAAAGTGTTTTTTGTTTTTTTGTTTTCCTTACCATTTGAGGATGGCTCTGCACTGCAGATCCTGTACTCTCATTTCTTTTTTATCGGTGTGGAAGTTGTTCAGATGTTTACAGTAAAAACACTGTGGTAGCTGTTCCAGCTAAGGCAGCTGCATAGTGCTAGCTGACTGTTACAGCACTTCGTTTATTTGTTTGGAGTGGAAACTTGAAAGCAATTCACTCTCAGAGAGAGTATCTCAGTGACTTCACGTGGCCTTTGGTTCTTGAATGCTGAGAGAAATATTTTGGAGGTTTTTAAATCAATAAACAAGCAAATCCTCCACCCCGAGTTTGATACCACTTTCCAGCATGACTTCCCTTCCTGCTTCAACCTACAGGGACACGAAGCTAAGCCAGTGGCTTGCAGATTACTCCTACCCTCGGTCTCAAGGTGCAGCGACCATTAAGTTGTTAAAGGTCAACTGTACATTCAGGTGCCGGAGTCTTTGTGGATGCAAATCCCCAAGGGGACACTAAAGTCAATTTGACCCGAGCTTGAGGAATGCATTAACATTTGGAGGTCTAATTTCCCATTTCTGACGTCCTTAGTAAAGCCCAATTACTTTTCAACTTCTCATTTGAAGAACAAACCAAAGGAAAGAAGTGGATCAATGATATTGGTCTTTGCACATTTTCACTGCTGCTCCCCTGAAGCAGAGAGCAAGACTGAACATCTGTATAGGAAAGAAGTTCTCCTGGCATGCCTCACCCCCATGGCACTTATAGTCTGAAGTGTATGTGTGCCAAACCAGTTTTCCTTAAAAACGTCTCCCTGGGGAGTTCTCTATTGAGCACTTTCCCCTTAACTACAGGGTAGGCTCCCCACTGAGGAAGCAGCTCAGATGTTTCTGATTTTGTAATGTGCCTGTACAAAACTATTAATTTCAAGCTTTCGCAATTTTAAAATACTGCATTAATTGTCTTCAAACTGAGATGCTTTTAAGACTCACTGAAGAAGAACAAAGAAACGGTTTTAAGTTTCTAATTTCGGGGACTTTTGTTAGAACGTGGAAAATTTATTTTTTTTACACTTGCATATGTTAGCAAATATTGAATGAATTTTCTCAAATTTTAAATTCTAGACTAGGATTTAGAAAAGATCATTGAAAAAAAAAAGGAGTTACAGAGGGATAGCACTGAGGTCTGCATGCTATGTTAATTAAAGGGATCATTATTGATCAGTATGCACTTCCTTGTTAAAAATTATAAAACAATGTCATTAAACCAGCCCATAAAGTATCAGATTTAGTGGCTGCTAAAGAGCAGGCTGCAACTTCTTACCTCTTACTGTTTGTATGACATGATACTTTGAAACACAGCTATTTCATGCAAGTGAAAAATGCAGGAATCAGTGACTTTTTTTTTTGGGTCCAAGCTTGCGGGAAGAAAAAAACTCCAACCTCCCACAAATGACTAGAAGCAGGACTCAATGACAAGTGAGAGCAAATAAACATAATATAGACTTCTTTACAGTGGGGTAGGCTTAAGCATTCAGCTTACAAACCCTAATTTTTTGAAAAAGCTGTTACTTCGGGCAGCTGCTTTTACTCTGATTTAGTTCAAAGTTGGGCAGAGCTCTGTCAGGTGCTTGTGAGGGAAGTGGAAGCTTCCGGCCTTCCAAAGAGGCTGGGGAGAGCACGGCAGAGATGTGCAAATTTCCTAATCAGACACAGATCAATATGAAAGAACCACACAAAAATGTGATTTTGCATCCAAAATATTTGCCATAAAAGCTAAATGATGAGGCACGTCCAACTCATGGCATGTCCCCAGGCCCGCACCCATCTCTCGGCACCTACCACTGTCTGAGCTGCAGCCAAGACACAGGGAGGGTGCAGTGCAGTGCTAACTCCAGTTATGGCAAATACTTTTATGCATTTTGATGCATTGCCTGAACACAGTCCTGTGAACAGTGGAAAACATGCAGCCTTGCTTTCTGTTTTGATACAGGAATTTGAGACTAGGTTTCAAGATAGCAGGAAAATCATCAATTTTTTTGGTATGTTTGCAACTCCTTTTTCAGTTGACATACATACGTTACCTGAGAATTTTCAAATGAAATGTATGGAGTTGCAATCAGACGTTCAACTGAGAGAAAAATGTGATCATGTCTCTCTACTGAACTGTGATAAGCCCTATCTTACCAGAGAAACAAATCCCTCACTTCACACTCATGTCTTATTCACGTCGTCACTTTTTGGCAGTACATACATTTGTGAATATCTGTTTGCAAAGATGAAGCACAGGAAGAGCAGATTTCATCAACTATCTCCGACAAACTCCTTGAGAACTCGCCGAGAACTGCAACCACTTCCATCGGACCAGACTGACGCATTAGTTTCACAAAAACAAGGTTAAATATCCCACTAGTTTTATGTTTTTGTTGCTTTTTTTTGTTATGATAAAAATATAAATAAAAAAGTTTTGTTAGTTGTATATATTAACTGTATTATATATTTTATATGTGGCCCAAGACGATTTCTCTTCACTCAGTACAGCCCAGGCAGGCCAAAAGGTTGGACACCCATGCACCAGCTCAGGTTTTTAAAACTCAAATCCAAGAGTAAAAGGAGAATCTCCTGCCCCTGGAGAAGGGGCAGGTTGATACAGGGGCAGACATATAAAACTATGCTGACTGAAACGAGATGCAAATGAACCTATCGCAGCCTGACACAAATTGCTGCAAAGCGGTCAGCGAGTATCGTTTCACAGTCCCTTTGGACTGATGACAATGAAAGCCGCAGCCTGTACCCACAGTGCTTCTTTCTCGTTTTCTATTAAGTATAATTAGTTATAAGCAAAATGGTTTCGAAATTTTCATGCTTTTTTTTAATTTCCAGTCTTTTCCCAACTTGGAGATAGGCAACAAGCCTTGTCTGTGCTGATTTCCACTTGTCATGCTTTTGTGAGAGACAAGGCAGTAGACATCTCAGCTTTCTTCATGAAGGTCTGTTTTAGGTGAGACCAGATTAACTAAAATCTGTCAGTCACATCCTCTCTTTAGTACTGATGTCTTTGTCCTATTCCATGTTATATGCTTATAAATGCTACCATAGAAGTTTTGGACTTTGAGTAACAAAATCTCAGAAACGGTCTTGAGAAGCCTCAGGTCTGTAAGATAGAATTTAGTTTTTCTTTCAAAAACAGCAGCTACTGCAGTAGTGTGGGGAGAAGTGTTTTTTCTGCCATAAATTCCAGATACTTTATTCCAAAGTAAAGTTACAGCTACAGTTTCAGTTCAACGTACAGTTTAAATATGAGTGTGATTTCAGTCAGGTAGTTGGCTGAAACACAACCAAAGTAAGCAATCAGAGTTTGTGCCATGAATATGACTGATGCCATAGGTATGGAAATAACTCAGAGATCAGCCATGCAGCATTTTGTCCTGATTAAAATTCTCAACACTAAGGAGTGAAGGAAATGCCTTATACATGAGAACACGATCTGTCGTAAAATCTACCCTTGTGCTGAACAACACAAGTTGAGGATGGAAAGGGTGTGTTGGCTTATGTTGCCTGTTTTTCTCTCTGCTTGCAGGTGTGTCTAAGATATTCTGTCTGTCTACAGTATTCTCCCAGTGGTCTGAATCAGGTGTGAACGGCTTTTACTGACACATGGAAATGGTACTAAGACCACCAAGATCACCTAAGAACAAAGATTTACCTCTGGAGTACAGAGACAGTTCTCAACTAGAGATGAGCTATGGCTGCAAGGTTCAGAGGATCTCATCCAGAGCACCATGCCACAGTCTGCCAATGCTGGTTAACATTTTAGAAACTTGAGGGAGGCAAAGACCATTCATTTTCCAAAGTAACCATGATCCCTATGATCCTTACAGCCATGGTTCCCAACCACTGAGCTGACCGAATGCTGAGCCCGGGAAGGGCAGGGAAGCCAGAGTGATCCCAAGCGTGACCCCTCAGCCACTGCTCAACCAGGGCTGAGAGGCTCAATGGCAGCAATATTTTCTCTGCTCACGTCTTCTATCAGTGTTAAATACGTGCCAGGAAAAACTCCTCTATGCATCTACTTACCATTTAACCATTTCTATCTTCTAGCTTATAACCTAAAGATTTTAAAAATTTCTTTGGGGGATAGGGAGGTGTGAAGGTAGATGGATCAGAGATGGAAATGCAACATTAAAGACTAAATGTAAACTCTAAACACTTGCAGACTTGCACTGTATTGGCCCAGAGGAAACAAAAGTGAAGTTTTCACACACACACATATCCACACATTCATTTCATCTTCAGCTGTGTATCTTGAATTTTTATATGCTTATAAATCATAACAGAAAAATACCCACTTTAAACCAAGTGTTATGTAAAGAGTCTAACTGAAATTACTTACTGTTTTATCACTCTGGCAGTGCTAATGCAAACACTCACTTGAAAGATTCTGAATCTTGCCCTACTTTAAAGCTTTTATTTAACAAAAATAAAAAATAAAAAAAAAAGCAACCAGCGAGGGCTTTTCCATCCATCAAATATAGGGGGAAAAAAGGTAATGATTTATTCATGGACTAATAATTTTACAGTTTTTGTTTCAATTATCTTTTTCCAGGGACCTACAGGAGTTGAGGTATCCTTGTTCAACTGAATGGCACTTGGAATCTAATGCATTAACTCAACATCAGAATCATTTGGAAATTCTGATCTCATGCAAATCCTGACATTTAGTCATTTGAATAATGTCCTTACACAACTATGCTGCTTCCACTGAGAACATATTTTTATCATCCAGCACCTAGAAATGCCACCCAGAGCTACATAATGTTTTTTGTTAAAAAGAAACATTTATCAATAGCAAGAACCAGAGGAACTTCGAGTGAGGTCTGTGTGGTAGCTTGGCAGCCTTGGGAACCTGCTGTTGGAAAGCTGGAGAGTCAGAGCAGAAAATGGTGCTCCTTGGGGCTCTGTATTTAGCCAACTCAGCATCTCGAGGATCTGCACCAGGGGTCTTTTATCTTCCCCACCTCCTGCTGACGCCAATCTCTCCCCAGGATGGAGACAGAGTTTGGGAAACAGCAGGAAAAAACTCCTGTCTGCTTCTAAAGAACTACAGAACCAAGCAGGGAGAGAAAAGAAACAGAGACCTTTACCCACATTTCCACAGGCCACAAAGATGATCAGAGGGCTGGAACACCTGTCCTGCAAAGAAAGGTTCAGGGAGCTGAGACTGTTTAGCCTGGAGAAGGGAAGCCTCTGGGGAGACCTCACTGCAGCCTTCCAGAACTTGAAAGGAGCCAACGTGCAGGAGGGGGGACTGACTGTTTACATGGGTAGATAGTGATAGGACAAGGTGTAATGGCTTCAAACTAAAAGAGGGGAGATTTAGGATAGATGTTCAGAATAAATTTTTCACTCAGAGGGTGGTGAGGCCCTGGCACAGCTGCCAGAGCTGTGGGTGCCCCATCCCTGGAGGTGCTCAAGGCCACGTTGGATGGGGCCTTGGGCCAACCCACGCCATTCTAGGATTCTATGTTCTATGATTCCTTTGAGTTAATCTCCCTGTTTGTAAGGGGCACCTTGTGCAGTGAAATATAAAAATGGTGTAATGAAACTCAAGCAGAGGTTTCAACTTGAAATCAGCCCACGTAATTAGTATTTTCATACACTAATTCCCATTTTTCACAAAATGTTAAATATTCAGCATATCTGCCACTAACCTTCCCCATCATTGAGACGATTTATCTGTTCAAACAGGAGGACAAAAAGGATAAAGGAGAATGTGGGAGTAAGAAGCAGCTGGAATGCATATGTGTATGTGCAGCTATTTTTTTTTTTTTTGCAGGAGACTGCTGCAGCTGTGGAAACAGAGCACAACATTTCCAACTTTATCAGTGAATGTTATTCATTTAGAAAAAAAGCAAAAAAAGTTGCATAATCAACACACTTGGTTTCATGTCTACATGCAAGTGTCATGAAAAGAAAACAGTTTGACTAAATACTTTGCGTGCCAACCACAAATCCAGACATTTCCACCAAATTCTGCGCTCTGAGCAAAAACAGACCCCTTTGGGTTTTACACCTAATCAACATGTTACAAGGGAAAGAAATGCGCTGCTGTGAGCTCAGGGCACACTGGAGCTGCACTCACAAGAAAAGGTCATATAACCAGGCTGTCCCAGTGTATTTCTCTGAAGTTTAGGCAAGCAAATTGGAAAGGATAATCCCATTCATTAGTATGAGATGAAATTCTCAGCCCTGCTCCAGTCCTTTTTTCAGGAAGGAAATCAGAAGAAGATGACATAAATGGAGTCTAAGAACCATAAACTGGAGAGCAGAAGAAACCCCTCCTCGGGTACTTCAACCAATTGACCTGCAGACCCTGTTGCAAGCACTGCATGCAGCTGGAGCAAGGCCAGCGTGTCAGACCAGGGACACAGCAGCGGGTGCTACAGTCTGGGCCCTACAGCACATCACCCTTGAGCACTGCAGCCACGTAAGCAGCCTTCGTTTCACCCTCCGTGTTAGCTGCTGTACTCAGGTACCATTAATATCCTGGACTAGGCACGCTTGCAGGTAGGGCAAATTTCAGTGACACCTCGAAGCATTCTGCCTAAAATGCACTAACTGGTAGCATCACAGGCCTCTTCACATGACTAGAACAAAAGCAATTGCCATCTACCTGTGTGAAATGTTTCTAAGCTAAAAATCTCAAGGTGAAAACTTACAATTCTGTGACAGTTCAGAAAAATTATTTCATCTTTATATTCAGTGAAGGCACCTAAGGAATATGAAAGCTATCCCTTATATATTTGCCTTTCAGAAGAACCAGTCTTACATAAAAATGACATACTGATAGTGTTCCTTAAGGTAGCAGCCAAACAGTTATTTTCTTACACTCAAAGTGCACATTTTGACCATTTATTACTATTAATGAAATAATAGTGTCCTTATATATTAATCACATATCCAGTCCTTAGAGTCTATATCAATCTAAATGCTGTAAAATGACCTTGAATATGACAGCAAGGATGACTGAGGACAAAATGACAAGGTATAAAATAGAGGTTAACAACTACCATATTGTTTTATGTATCACGAGAGAGATAATTGCTTTATAATTGAAGAACATTATGACACTGAAAAAATCAGGTTTATTCAAAGATTCAGAGACAGAGTATTTTAGATATCTTCACACAACACCCCAATGGTGTGAGTTACCATTTTCTGTGAATTACTGAACTACGTAAACTTGCCATTTCTGAGTGCGACACTGGAGAATGTCACAGTTTCATTGCTTTACTGATCTTAAGTATATCACAGGCCATTAAGTTTCTTTCAAAACCTTAGATTAGGCTTCAAGATTTTAAATTAGAGATAAATTATTATTGAGAGTATGCTAATCAAGCCACAATCTCTTATTAATATTTAGAATATTCCTATTATCCTGTTCTAGGATACGTCTGGAGCTCCAGTGTCTCAAGGCACCTATTATGGGAAAGACAGATCAGATTCTAGCTGCCTCAATCAATATGTAGCTACTTAAATAGAAAGATCAATTCCATTAAGTTCAATTGAAAAAATTCTTGCTCGGTGTCATCAAGATATCAAAATGAGTCCCTAAATTGATGTATGAAAAGCCTTTTCTATTGCAGAGATTCATTGCGAATGCTATTAATTAATATTATTAGGTGATTGCTTGTGTCATCTCCACGTCACTACTCTATTTGTTCTGCCTAATGCAGTCTGCATCATAAAGATGCCTTCTGCTGCTGCCTCTACAGGTACCCTGGGACAGCTGCCTGCCAGAAATAGTTTCATGCCATGCCAGAGCTTCTGCTAGAACTGAATTCATTTTCCAAGAAAAGCGATGGCCCTGGCTGCATGGACAGTTTTATCCAGATTGAGCAAAAATTCTATTTGACTTTTCAGCAGCACAGAGTTTGCTGTAGTGATATTTACTGGCAACAGCACTGGCACTCAATCATTAGCAAAAAGAATAACCTTGACTTGCAACAGAAGGCTGGGAGGCAAGAGACACATGCTTACATCTGGGTTCTGCACAACTTTTAGCCTGAGCAGTGCAAATGAATTCTCATTCTTCCGTCCTTCTGACTCTTCCATATTAGTTCCTCGGTCTTCTGTGTTTCTCATCCCTTTCAGCAGGGGTGGTACTGTGTCCCTTGCACAATGCAGCTGAGGGACAGTGGCTAATACTCACAATGCACTTTTTAGTGTTCAAATGAAAACACAGTAGGATGGAAATGAACGTCACCCCAATTCTAACATCAGTTTGTAACTGGATTTGTTAAAACACAGCACTTACAAGTATCTACTTATTCAGAATGATTACTAATGTGTAGTTATCTACACATTCTGTCACATACTGCGGGCTATCAATCCTACTGCCTCACTCAATTCAGACTGTTGTCACTGCTACTGGATTTTCTTCCCTACCTTCCAATTCACTTGAGAAAAACTGCATTAAAATCCTGTTTGTTTTTTTTAGAACTGACCACAGGCAAGCCCATTTTTTGCCTAAAGTAATGGCTGGTGTTGAAGGCAGTGTGTGAGTGTGTGCAGTTCCTGAAGAAATAATGCATTAAGATAATGAACTATTCTATCAACCTGGGTCCCAGATGAAAGGCTCCTGATTGACAAGATAGGGAAATGAAACATCTGTGTTTATTCACACAGGAGATTCAACAAGGAAATCGAATGCTTTTGCTGCCATTATCTGAGCGGATGGATGTAGATGTAGGAGTGCTTCTGTAACAAGAGGGAAGGAGTGGGGAGCAGCGTTTCAGTGCTGCCAGTCATTCATGCAACAATTTTTAACTAACACAAGAGATATTAAATCCTGTATGATATGGCATAAAAAGGGAAATGTCTGTATTCAAAGCATGATGTTGTTCTTAAGGGATTCTCAGATTTCCCCGAAGCAACAGAAGCATGAAGGCAGAACAAACTCTTCTTCCACATATTCTTAAATGTTGTGGTCATCCGTTTCTTTAAGAGCTCCATATGCTGGGACTGAGAAGGGGCAGAACAACTTCAGCAGACACCATATCCAGCTCATGGCAACCCATCCCTTACAGGAGAATACTAAAATGCCTCTTATTCATCTCACACAGCTGCAGCAGACAAGACGGCGTAAAGCCTGGAGCTTGGTGCTTCACTGGCTGTTTTCTGCTTTTGTACCAAACAGATACAAGTGATCCAAGTTCCTATCTTTTAGATAAAGGCTAGGAAAAATACAAGGCAGAGTAGGAGCAGCAGTAAAATCAGGAGTTGCTGTGATGGTTGCAAGGTGTCAGGGTATGGAGTGCTACAAAAATTCCATCCCACCATACTGCTGCACCACGAAAGACAACAAACTGTGGTCAATATGGGGCTGAGGCTAACAGCACATCTGTGGTCTCAGCCTCCATGCAACCGAATAACGGAGCGCTTTGGACAAATGTTCTTTATTTCCCTCCTGTACTCTGATTAGCAAAACAAGCAGCACCGTATTGAATGTCACTCTCTAATCCTTCCTAACAGTCAGTAACTTCTCATTTATATTGCTAGTTCTACCGTTTCACGTTGTGAATGTGAAAATCCTCACAGAAACTGAGGCTGCAAGGAGAATTGAGGCTGAGAAATAAAATGGAGTATTAGGTTGGGTGGGAATGGAAGCAGGTGCCTACGCAGGGCAAGTCCCACAGAAACCTAAAAACCGTGCCTCTTATATGTATAGAAATTATGCCTAAAAGCAGACAAAGCATTCATAAAATAATTTCTCTAATACATTAATGTTTTATGAAACTATGCCTTATTTAAGATGTTAGTAGGTGATTCTGATCCCAGACAAAATACTTCAAGAATGACTCATGTAATGGAGTGTCACTAGAATAAACGAGGTGGAAATCAGACAAATACAAAGTTTTGGCAGTATGCATTCAATACATTAAACATTAAATACAATCTATGCTATCTGTATTGTGTATCTGCCTTCTGTGGAGATTTTTCCCCCTTGGCTGAGAACATTGGTTTGATAGAGTGATATTATCATTACCTACCTCACGATAAGTGATTTCAGGACAGATAACATCTTGGAAATGCAGACCACTCATACTGCTGTAAGAGATATACTCATCCACATGCATAAAATTCTATAGTACACTAAGAAAGAACTTCAAGGCAAACCATAACTTGGCAGAGAGATTATTGGCCTGATTCAGACAACAGAGCCAAAGATGAAGTTTTCATTCACTTCACAGGGCAGTGGCTCAGAGCTCTAATTTTGGTACTTTGGACCTAGCTGCGATTTCCATACTCTAAAAACCAGTCAGTACCAGATGGACAATTGTGTGTGACCCATTTTGTTCTACAGTCAAATCCAAATATATTCATATATTTGCATTTATCTGCAAATATTCTATATTTGCATTTACCACAGCCTACCCATGCATATTACACAAAAAGAGCAAGCATCAGCTATGGTGTTGTGCTACTAATTGATTGCATATATTGTCATGGCCCATTAATTTCTATCACTAACTTCAACAGTTGACAAAATCAACATAACACTGTAAATTAAAATCACTTCAGAAAAATTGAAGTGATTTAAATTGTCACCTTTTATAATGTGCGACATTTACCTTCTCAGGGATTTCTTTGGACTCATGAGAACCAAAATCCAGTTTAAAAAGGTAGAACAAGCAGTTATTTGGGAAACATCAGTTATTAAGGAAAAAGGAAAGCACATTCAGCACTTAGTAAAACATATGTTTCATTAAATAACTATAGAACTCTGACTGTAGAAAATCCCTTCGTATCCACAGACTTTCCACACCTTAATTTCATTATTTAATTTCCTTAAATTCCACGTACATAGAAGAGCTTTCTTGAATGGGATGGATTTAAATTCCTGCTGTTTTCTGAACTGGTGCTTAAATGCACTTCCAGCATTTGCAACATCACAGGAATTTAGAAACCAGTCTATGAATGTGTTTGCACCTAAGACACAAATAGGTGCCTAACAGGATTTTCAAAACCACGTCCCTAAAATCTCCAAGAAAATAATACAAGTTACTACATACACAACTAAAAAGTCTCCTGATTCCCAATGTGCATCACTAGGCTTCTAAATAATTTTCTAAAATCTGGTTCTTCGGGATTTTTCTGTAACCCTTACAGCACCAGCCAGGACAACTGAATTTGTTAAGGAGAATACAAACTTGGGAACACTTCTGTGTGCAGGGGCAGGTCTAACGTGATACCTTGGTCCTTAGAATAGCATGGCAGTTTTTTAATCAGGAAAAAATATGTACACTGACTCAAACACTTATCTTAACAAGGAGGATTGGTGATTTTTTCTGCTTTTCTCTATTTCATTTTATAATGCTCCTGCCTCAATAGAACTGTATTATAGTGTAAGGAAACGTGAATGACACCATTACCTTCCCCCCTCTTTTATTTTTTTGTTTCGCAAAAGGCAAGCAAAAAGGGCATGCTCAGTTTTCTCGGTGTTTCCAAACCAAAATTGCCAACATCACAGTAAAAGCAACTCCTACACATTTGATCTTCAATCTCAGGGCTTCTTGTGGGAGCCAAGCACTTGCTGAAAGAGAAGACAGTAAGACCACAACCCACCACTCCTTTCCAAGTACAGTTAGCTATGTCAAACATTACTCAACCACTGGCAAATAACTTGTCACCAATATCTTTCCAAAGTTGCGAAGTTACGGATTTCAGTGGTTAACAGTCATGACAATAACATCAAAATTAACAAAATGCTGCCGTATCAAACGTGAAGCATCACCATTTAGAGTCTGTTCTTCCTGGTTTTAACAGCCATCTCCCTGTGGGAGAGAAATATGGGAACTGAAAGGAGAAGAAAGAGAAGTAAGGCCTTCTTCATACCTACCATGAATAAGAAGACAGTATATTTCATTCTTCTTGAGGAGCCAAGAATGTTAAAGGAGGAGAAAATAAGCATAACTGAACATGTGCACAGTGACTGGTTGACAGTGTACAGCACTGTCTGCAGCACGAGTGCACGATATCACACAGAGCTGATGAGTTGTGGCAATACCACAGAGCTATCTTCAAGAACATGAAGATATTAAAGAAACAGTGCAATAACAGAACAGCACGTTGTTTGGATTCATTTGTATAAGGCTTTTCCCTTACTTAACCAATCTGCCTTTTCATTGTAGTTCTAAGGGGTCACACAGGAGAGAAGTAACACAGGAAAAGCTGTAAATCATTCAAGGAACCTGTTGGCTAACTCAAATTCTTATCTTGATTTTCCTACCATTAATAACAATATATCTCATTTATATACAGCTTTTCCTTTTCAGGCTCAAAACATCCCACAAAAGAGATGCATCAACATCTCTATTTTAAATAAAAAAGATAAAAGATAAAGAAGCATCTCATAAGGATAACCTAGCACCAAAGAACTGTAGAAAGAGCCTTTATCTTCCAGTCTCAGCCTTGGGCTCCAAAATGTCACACAAAAAGTTTGCAGTTAGGTTCAGTGTAAGGCAAGATTAGAAAAGCAAGAAAATAATTGGGTGCATGACAATAAATGGTTTCCAGCTACATGCTAGATCAGTGGTGTGCCTCAACAATTTTTACTACAGATTTTTATCCATCTGTATTAAGCAAACCTGAAACTTACCGTACTGCATTTCCTTCCTATAACACAACTCAAGCTCAACAAGTCGCTGCCAGCTTTGCAAACATTGTGAGATTATTAAGGATCAGTTACCTAGGTTTCTCACAAGAGAACAACAATCTTGTGGCAAACAAGTTTTCTGCACTTGGTCATAATAACTATGGCTTGGAAAAGATGCATCAGCCTAGGAACAACAGAAGAACAAAGAACTGAAGTATATCCTGCAATGGCACACACCCTGGGACGGTTGCAGAAAAGCCAGAAATGCTTTCACTTGAAATATTTAACTTAGAATTAGTTATGTGCTATGAAAGAAAGTTTTGTACTGACTCTTCAGTTCTTTGGGTATGCTACATAAGCTTCCTTTCCCCCTTTATTTTAATAGCAGTATCTAAATATTTTATGAGCTATGGGTCTTTGAACTGCGTTTCTCTGACCCGCTGTCTGATTCTCATTTGTCTCTTTCAAGTTGTACCACATATCCTACAAGAAATTCACCATCCTTTTCTACCAAACAAACAAAAACCAACTGCAATTCTGTCGCCAATGCTCCAGGTCAATTTAAAGGCCAATAAATTTTCACTTAATAACAAGAAGTTGCACAAGCTGAATTCATTTTTCATATACCTTAAGTTAGCCACTCCCAAAGAGTGAAAGAGAGTGAAGAGAGAAAAGGAATAAGGGAAGAATAAGTTCTCTTTCAGTGTGAATTAATGCAAACCCTGGTTTCCACCAGAAAACAAAAATACGGCTGTATATGTCCACATGTCTTATTGTGTGGAATTACAGGTGACAGTGATAGACCGGCTGCTCTAAGGCTATCCCAGGCTAACATTCAGTGCTTCACAAAATGCACAAGGTTTTGTAGTATAATGAAAAAATAAAAATATATCTAATGCAGGGCATTTTACAGTCTACTGAAGTACTTCAGTCCGACATAGCTAAGTAGGTGTGGATTAACAATGCTTTTCCAGAATCTTCAAAATTTTTAAGATTCAGAATAAAAAAGGGATTTTTTCCTCCACTTTTTCCCATGTCTTCATTCTCATGAAAAGAAAAAACCCATTATTGAAATTACAGTCATTCACAATTCTAGAATCTAATCTACTATGATTGGTTTGACAAGGAAATATCTGCTTTTCTTCCATACATGATCCGAAATAGCTGCTCAAATTGCTTTGCAGTTGAACTCAAAATGAAGACTTTAGTATCACTATGATTTAGAGTACTTTCTTATGACAAATTCTTGTCTTTTTTTCATTAGCTCTCCCATCGGTATTCCTGCTGAGCATATACACATCCTTTGCATCAGCTACATTTAGGGACGTTGGATTCAAAGCCTTGAGGGGTCCCTGCAATCCCCAGGCCCAATGTAAAATGGCCTTCAGAGATTCACCTACGAGTGCTGGTAATTGCCTTCTGCTCTGGCTTATACATTTGTTTGTTTCTGCATAGATGTCATTGCTTTGCCCAAGGTCACCTATTTTGCTCTCTGCAAGGTTTCAGCAGTTCCCTGCATCTCCACCAATGCCATTATTCTAACAGCTACAGGACTTACAAGGAAAATCGGAGAGATAGGGTCAAGTTCCTGCATTCAAGCTCCTAATTCTGCCCATGGTCTTGAAACCAGGTTCTTTAATGTTAGAAATAGAAACGTTTCTTATGCCTTTTGCCTTAAGAAAGAAAAAGAAAAAAGAAAAAGAAAAATAGAAAAAAGGATTAATGACCATCACCGGAAATTTGTCCTTCTCTTGGTTTCAGTATGAGGTGGGACACTTCTGAAATCTCACAAAAAGGAAGATGAGAAAAACACTTCCAGCTAAACTACAACAGAAGGGCATAAGCAGAAATGGCAGAACAGGAGCACGGTTCAGACATTCATGCAACCTCACATATAGATGCAGATATTTTGGTGGTAAGATACAGAATCCTGGGGACAACAAAACAAAGAGCAGTGCATATGCTAATCCACCTGTTTTTCTTTTGCTTTTCTTGCTGAAAAAAATATTTGCCTTTTTTGCTAACTTCCCTCGGGATTGAAAAGAAAATTTCTCATTCTCTTGAATCTACAATTTCTAAGGTGTGTTATTGAGACAGGAAAAACAACGACCTAACAACATCAAAAATTTCAAATGTGTGACTATTATGGAGCTCTTGATTAGCCTACATATGGAAAAGATTTAAATGATCTTGTTGGACAAGTGGAAACAGGCAATCCATACTATACCTTTTAATAAAACCCCAAAACGCATATAGACACCCTCTCACCAGAAAGAATGATTTCTCCCACTCACTCCCTCAGGAATGTGCTTACAAAATTCCATTTCTCCTGACTCAATAACTCCTACTCCAAAATTCTTCCCAATTATGGCCATGGTTTCAGCTGCTTGTTTAAATTGTGTTTGATGGCCTTTTGTTGTCTGCAAACAGTTCATTTTCTAGAAAAGAAACAAAAGAAATGAAGCACAATGTGTGCACATTGCACTTGCCATGCTCAAGCAAACCAGCAGCTAAAGAAGCCATTTCCCCACATCCTATCACCATCTGCCCATGCAAAAAGCTGGTCCCCCCTCCTGCTTGTAAGTGCCCTTCCAGTATTGGTAGGCCACAGAACTTCAGCAAGGCCAAAGTGTCTTAAGCCACGTTGCTAGGCTAGAATTTGCCCATCACAACTCTTCATTTTATCAAACATAAATAACAATTCAGTTCTCCTCTCACAGAATACCACAGTCAAACTCCATAATGTTGCTAAAACTGTCTGAAATCCTTTGACAGAAGCAGCTAAGGCCAAAACTGCAGTCTCTGCTTTAAGACCCAAGTAGCTACAGTTTCCACGGTTCAGTGATTTCCCCCAGCGTCTGTGATGACAATTACAGATATGGGATTGCTCACCCTGACCCCTCTGAAAACAGCTTTCAGAAACCCCTAACGCGTTCTGGCTGGGAGCACACATTACAGGGAAGAGGGACGGGTGGAGGGGAGGTCAGGCCCATCCTGCTGACTTCCCCTGCCCCTCACTGACCCATCCCAGCAGGCAGCATGCGCTGCCCTGTGCCTCTGCCCCACACGAGCAGCCCAGCTCAGCATCTCCCTCCCGGTGCCCCAGCCAACAGCCAAATCCTGGCTCTGCTGTGGGCTGTGCTCCTGCTCCACTGGCTCTTGCCTTATCACCCACCTACGCAGATTGAGACATGGTTTCTTTCCTTCCTCGCTTCCGTAAGTAACGAATTGATGAGGTACAAACTCAGAGGCAAGTGGCATCAGCAAACTCAAACAGCCTGTGAACAGCTTTTTTCTTAAACCAGAATGGTGGTGTGTCATACACAGTAAATAGGTTAAGTCATCTATTTCCGTGAAGGGAAGCAATCTGTTCTCTCTGCCATGTTTTCTGGCATGCCAATCTCCAGTCGCACCACGTGAACTTGGAACACTCCGTTTTTCCAAGAGGATCCTCAGACCCAGCAGCAGAGGATGCAGAACAGGAGGGCACATACAGCTAACTAAATGGCATTCACTTCCCTGTCTTTTGCATACTACCTGTCTTCAGGTGCTTATCACCTACTTCAATGGATTAGCTGGGTTTATTTAGATTTCTTTACCTGAACAATTCATTTAAGGAAATCCACATCGTTATCTACAATTGTATTTTGGGATGTTTGCATTAAAATCTTGTAAATAACTGCTTTACTGACCCTTAAATTTAGTTTCATCCAACTAACAAAACAAATTAATGTAACAACAAGCTAACAGATGACGCCTCCAAATTGCACACTAATTACTGGGAAGAGTGCAGAAATTAAGAAGAATTAAGAAAATTAGCAAATTGAATAATCAGGATTTCACCTCTAGAGATGGATGGCATGTTACGGTTGGACTAGATGATCTCAGCAGTCTTTTCCAACTTTTGTGATTCTATCATTTTCTCTCCAGCTCAGGCCTTTTGCTTTCCTTGCTTCTTATCTGTGCTGCTCAAGAGACAGACCCACACTTGACATCATCAACATATGATACTCTACCTCTGGCTCCTTGCCAGCTTTTTAAGAGCAATTGAGAAGTCACAATGAATGCAGAAAGTGTAATCGTTTCCTAGATGCCTTTATCTTGCCTTTTTTACCTTTTACATGCACGGAGAGGCTGTTGCTGTGACAGCAGGCAGCATGGGCTGAGCCTGATGCTGTCATCACCTCCTCTACGGAACGAGAACCACTAGGTACACATTCCTACCTGGCTTACGTACACCAGCTCAGTGTGACCCACACACCCAATGCACCAGTAGGAGGTAAAATACAGACATTGGTTGTCTTTGGCTGAAAATCTGACACGCAAAAATATATTTTTTTCAGATTTTAGAAATGCAAGTATCACTAGAATCTTTGTTTATACTGATTTATATTTACAGGAAACTCGTCTGGATTTCATTTCCACGTGATCTTTTTCCTTTGCTAACGTTTTCTAAAATGATTGAAAATAATGATGTGAAGTCTGCAGTGATTGGGCAATTTGCATAAAATATTTTAGTACACTTCTAAAGGATGTGCAGTTAAATCTATGCTCTGCGCCTAGTTCATTTAGGCTCAAAATCTGAATACCTTCCAATACGAAGTCACTAGTCTACACTGGACCACTGTAAACCCAGAGTATTTCCATTCATGCCAATGCAATTGATGTTAAGTTGCTAATTGCAAAGGGCAGGAGATTTTGATGCATTGGAGGTTTGGGGGCGAGACAAGTCAACCACAATTTAAGCACAGTTGTCAAAGCCCAAACTGGTGAAAGATTCCTTTGAAAAGAAAACCGTTTATACGGGAAAATATTTTTAGTTTGGATCAGCACAAGTATAGACAGACACAGCTTTCTGTATGGCAGTAGCAGCTGATAAGCCTAGAGCAGACGGCTGAGGGGAAATATTTTAATTCCATGCCTTCCTGGCCAGTGTTGTATCAGCACCAACTGTTTCAGACATTTTGCAGCATGGTAATATTTGCAACTGTTTCCTCCAAAAACATGCAGAATTTAATTCCAAGTGTGCAGGACTGTTTTGACACAACTGATCAACTGCTACCAAACAGAGCAGATTCAGGACACACTTGCTCCATGAGCTAAATTATAAATTTCCCACATGCAAGCCAAGGGAATTAGGCTATACAAGAGTGGGGTTTTTTGATATTTTTTGGTTTTTTTTAGCCAGCTACTGTGGCCACATAAGTTTGTTGCCAGCAGACTGAAAGTTCAAGTGGGAGGGCAAACTTGCTTTCCACAGAAGGGTGGCAGAGAAAATGCAAACTTTTATGTCTCCCTTGCCAATGTTTTTCTAGGTATTCAAACTTTACTTGGATTTCAGTATTCCACTGCTTTCCCTTTCAAAATGGGCACAGGGTAGCTCTTTTAAAAACTACTTCCAATTCCATATAAATCATTTTAAAACTAGAACTCTTCAGCCGTAACTTTCATTTGGATAACGATTTCTGACACAGTAGTTGCACTTCACAAAAATTAGGTCAGACAACACATGAAGAAGGCCAACAGACCTATATTCTACAGACTGATCTATCATCACTGTAGGAAAATGGCAGCACTTCTTTGTAAGAGCATTTCTGAGCACAGCAGTTTTTCTTCTAGGAAGCCTTCTTAAAAGGCTGGGTACTTTTGGAGCGCTTATTTTTAACAGTGAAGTTTTAAAATCTTCAGCATTCTCTTCTGAGAATTACAAGGAATAGTACCCAATTGTATTAAATTGTAGTAATGTGTGAAGAACCTGGCCAATTACAAGGATGTGTTTGTTACTAATGATAAAGAAAAGAAGAGAAATGCTGATATGCAAAAAACAGCAATTATTGCCAATGTAGCCCTCTTCCAGGAATGCTAGTTTAAATGCAAAAGCCATCAATTTCAATTTTCAGGGTTTAATTTTGATGGTTTTGATGTGGAAAGGGATTATTTTTCCTACCTTCTTCATCATACCCACGTTCTTGGAGAGGAAGAGAACAATTAAGAACATATATAGCTTATTCCTGAAGCCAAACTCTAGTTCTCCAATAATAGGTGACAATTGCATTTTCACTGAACGTGATTCAAATGAAAATAAAGGGTATATTGCTAAAAAAAACAGGTATTAGCCGTAGCAGAGGAAACACCTGGAGCATGACTGATTGGCAATTTCTGATCCTTAAAACCCAACAGTAATTTTGTAGGAAAGAAACCCTTGCTGTTAAACACCATGTCTACTTCAAAAGAACTGAAAGCTTCAAAAGGTCTTTTAAAAAAATGCTTTTGTATGTCCTCTTTCCATTTGTTCATGAAAATGCTCTTCCCTCTGCAAAGCAACTAAAGCAATGAGAATATTAAAGAGTACAAGCGTACTTGTGTTGTTGAATACCATCAGGAGCTGTACCTGCATATTAGCTCTGCAGCCTTGTGTATGATTTACGATCACCTTGATCTGCAATACAAACAATTTTTTGTGAAGAATTATATTCAAGCAACTTTATCTTGAAGGTCTGTGAGCCACAAGGCTTAGCCCCTCCTACAGAGAAATTAAGCTTGTAAAAGACAAATCCTTCCTTGCTCACCATGGAAAGCACAGGACAGCCTGGCTACCCAGCTTGTACCGGCCTTCTTATTCCTGCTTTAGCACAACAACGTGGGTGCGGAAAAGGTTCTGCTCTTTTGGTAATTTTAATTTTTAATTTGACATTTTGGTAATTTTCCACCTCATTTCTTCAGAGAAAAACAGGGGGGAGGGAAAAAAAAAAAAAAAAAAGAGTGGACAATCCACCTATTCTTGTCTTTGTTTCATACCTATACGTGACACCCCGTAAAACCCTAGTATACCAGGATGCATTTACATGGCTCTTCCAACACTGCCATGCCAAAACCTGAGATAATTATTTAGTTTGTTATGAACCAGAAAAATGAAGAAAGGGGAGCAGAAAACAGCAACAACAATCCAACCCCAAACAAACACACTGTGGCTGAAAAGATGACCCAAAATACCAATACAATTTCCTTAACTAATCCTGATAAAATATATCAGCAGTATATAAAGCAAGATCTATGCAGGAAGATGGCAAGAACTGATTTTACTCGGGCTAGGGAAGGGAAGAGCAGGGATGCGGTAATAGATTATGGACATACAGGAGATTTATCACCTTTTGTAGCAAAGGAAGTTCTTAATAGAGGAATCAACAAGAGGTCATCGAGTTAAGCTGCAGCAGCATGTAAGTTAGGCAACAGAAAAACGATAAAACTGAAACGATAACTATGTCTGCCTGAGGAAACTATGGGAATCTTCGGTGAAGACTTTTAGGGGCAAGTTATTTCCAGGTATTTTAGCAATATTCCTGTTACAATTTCCTAACAGAGGATGGGCTAGGCAGTTTGTTATTTCTTAAAACCTTGTTTTTCAGAGGTATGTGTCCAGATATGGAAACAGCAGCTTGTTCCCTCCATTCACAGCCAGCTAGACACAAGCCCATCGCCGTTCCGGAGCTGCGCAGGAACGCAGGCCCAGCTCATCTTGCAAGAGCTGGATCTACAGGGCACAGCTGAGAAAGAGCAGCCTGAGAGCACGAGGTTCCATGTGTTCCTTTAGCACAAAGGCAGCCAGCTCCTTGCTGCTACAGGAGTGTTGGGAGTGCCGGCAGCAGCTGGGGCAGCACCAGGAGGGGCAGGGGCTGGGATGCTGCAGATGTATGCTGAACATCTGCGCTGCCGAGAACACCTTGTTGTCATATCGGCTTGCAAAGCAGAGCGTCACAAATTTCCCCACACTGCTAAGACTAGCTGGCAGCAGCAGGAACTAAATTCCAGCACTTATAGTAAATCAGTGAGGCATGGCTTGATTTGAGAAGGGTGAAATTAAAAAGGCGAATAAACTTGCCTATATATCACATTGCATGTGATATCATGTCAGATATAATTAGAAACCTCTGAACTGTTCTCAAGTGCCTTAGGTTTGTTTTCTTTTTAGAATGTCTGTAGGATTAGCACCACCTTTGTGAAGTTCCTCCTCCTCCCTCTCAGGATCACCTTTCCTCTTCCATTCTTAACATACTGCAGCAATAGAAAGGTGCAGGCTAAATATCAACTATCTGTTAGAAAATCACCTTTGATGGGAGGCTGTTAAAGCATTTAAAAAATATTTTCAGAACTGTGCAAGAAGCATTATCTATGATACTCCTTAATACGTATTTACTACTGTGATCAACTACAGTAATTCCAGCCTTAAAATATCTTGATAAGGCAAGTGTAAATATTCCTGCCCTGCAGACACAAAAGCTGCCTGCCAGCAACTGATTAACATGAACATACATTCTGATTGTGTCTGAAAAGATACATCAAGCTTGCTATCCAGCCAAAAAGTCGAAACAGCCAAAAGCTCAACCTGGTAGGCCAGCATCCAGGAAGTCTGGGTGACGTTTGGGAGGCTGCAGAGGCCCAAAAGTGATTCTGAGACAACTTAAGAGGCTTGAGTTGTGGTGTTATTTTTGCTTTTCAAATTTTTTTTTGGTATAGTGTGTAAAAGGTCAGAGAGGTATTCTGAAGGATGAGAGGAAAATGTTGCAGAGAACCAGTATTGCTATGGGTGTGCTTTCCTGCAGAAAGAAAGGAGAGTGCAGAAGGAACCTGCAACTGGGTCAAGTTAACAAGTGATTGCATTTCAAAATCTGCTCCAAACCTATCACAGCAACATCAAAAGAAGGTTCACTAATGCAGATGTGCAAATTAAAGCTTGGACATGTTGTGCTGTCTGTCTGTGGCCAAAAGGTAATCCAAGAGAAGATTGAGACCAGGACAGATGTGGTAATCCTTGCAGCATGCTCTAAGCACTATTCTACTCCTCCCCTATCCCCAGCAAATAACCCTGCCATTGTCCTTCTTGATAGAATTTTATCTGTCACCTATCATTTGTTACTTATTTCTCCAGCTATCAGAAAAGCAAGCGTGCATAGTAAAGCTCAGAGAAATTCATTTAGCACATCTTACATGCAGGGGAAGCAGTTGGATAGGTTAAGCATTTAAATAAGGCATTTTTAATCACCTCCTCAGAGATGTCCATTTAATTTCATTGACCATTTATATATTTGGTGTTTTTACTTGCTTGTAAGATGCCTGGAGTATATGCAATGGCTTGATTACTCCCTGTGGAGTGGACTTGTACAAAAAAGCTGATTTTCCTGGTGCCAGCCATAGTGTTTTCAACTACAACCATTTTTCTTACACTAAGCTTTGCCTTACAAATAATGAAAATTGCAAAATATGAATATGCATCCCAGAGTCCTGAGGGAATTGGCTGATGTAGTCACCAAGCCACTCTCGGTGATGTTTGAGAAGTCATGGCGGTCAGGTGTAGTACCTGGTGACTGGAGAAGAGGTAATATCGCACCCATTTTTAAGAAGGGTAGAAAAGATGATCC
>WBMW01002820.1:177726-274230 GCA_013396635.1 Penelope pileata | reverse complement strand
TTTTTTTTTTTTAAGTCATTGGACAAACTCTATTCGTGTCTCAAGGAACAAATGGAACAAATGCCTGTTTCTGGCTGAAGTGTTCCTGGAGATTGTTTTCTGTTTTGGTTTCACGTGAAATTAACCAACTTTATACTCTCTCAGACAATCCAATGCTGTGACCTAAAGTACAGTGAGCCAGGACAGTCTGGAAATGCACTGCAAATGTGTGTTACTGACCATAAGAAAAAACTGTAGTCTCTCTCCAGAGTAGCCTTCTGGATTCCAGGAGACTTTTCACATCGAAAGAATATTACCACTGCAGGACCTCAAAAGGACAGTTTATACACAAAATTCAGGCTACCCCAACTTGCTGCTTAATTCAAGGAATTTAAAGGAAGTCTGAACATATTATGTAAATAAACCTTAATTCCAGCTTCTAATTATCTCTAGAGCACTGATGCTGCAACTTGTAGTGTAGACTCTCATTTTAGTCTCATTTCATCCATTTTGAGCTCAGTTAGTAAATTTTAAAAATCTTAAAATTTTCCAAAGCTCTTTCTCCAAACTCTTTAAGATTATACTATCACTTTTTTGCCAAGTCTTTCATAAAGCACTTGCACAATATGTTCATATTCAGTATCTCTCCTGAGATCTTCCCACCTGTAGCAGATTTAATGAGATTGTATCTTCATTTAGATGAAATAATCTGTCATCTAAGCCTAGCATTGCTTGTATGATGAAAGTCTTTCATAATGTCTGATTTTCATTTTTCAGGCATACGGTATTCCAGCCTTGTCACAAGTTCTGGCTGGGAGGTTAGCAAGTCAACAGTTGACTAGAAGGAAATCTATTGTGAAGAAAATACGTCTAGGTTCAGGTATACTGAGTTAGTTAATTCTCTGGTTCTTTACAAGGATGTGCTTGAAGAACGAGAAGGTAGCATCAAGTTCAATTTGTGAATGCAAAGAAGGAAAAAAAGCACATAGTGCTTCACGAAGAGACTCAAGCTAATGGGTGCAGGTAGGGCTTCTTTCCCCTGTAGTTTGGCTCAGAAAGGAAAAAAAAATTGATGAGAAAATGCTAGAAGGAGGATCAGATTTTGTATTTGATGTACTTGTAATCAAGTTTAATGTGATTCTTTATGAGATGAGGTTCCTTGTTTGGTTTTGCTGTGCTGTCCTTACAGGTTCCCTAAAACGGAGCTCTTGCCTGGAAGATTCAGTTCATTGCTCTTTGATGTGTCACTAGATCTTCAGTGATAAGAAAGAAAGAGATCTTATACATGATGGACTTTGATGGAGAACAACTGAGAAGTTTAAGAAATTAATTTGTTTCTCTGGTTCTTCTTCAGTTTTTCCTCTTGCAAATAATCAAGACCAAGCTGGGTGAAAAGAAGAGCGGATATATTCAAAACTCCAAAAAACCAAACCAGGCAACCAATCAACCAAACAAAGAACAAAAAACCCGCAACAGTATTCAACAAAAGAAGACTATAAACTTGGCTTTGCACCAGGGGCATTGTGATAATGGCATATAAGTGTAAATAAGGGAAGTAGTACCACTACTTTAAAGATTTTCCAGTACTCTTCCTTATTCCACTGCTGTCTGTCAGTTGGATCTCCTAGCTACTGCTGTTTTACACAACTTTAACATTTTTTACTGTGCTAAAGGCTTGATTCCAGAAATTAATAAAACTTCATTCATGTACACCACATCTCTTAATCTACCTATTTGATCATTTGCTATATTCTTTTCCCCCAGTATTTTTCACTCTTTTAGAGTTACTTGATCATAGTTGAAGGCATGAATATACTAGAAATACACACCATATGTTCTTCCTAACACAATCACAAAAAAATAAACCTTTCTTTTTTTTTCTTTTTTTTTTTCTTTTCTATGTTCTTCCATGAATTTTCTTACGATGTCATGTAACAAGAAATCTTGGAAATAATTTTTTTTTCCCTTTATGTCTACCTTCAGTCTCCTGTTCCAGAATTCATTTCCGTAAAATTAAAAGACAAAAGTATAGTACAGCAATGTTAAAAATCTGTATTCAGGGACATTACAAGACAAATCATATGGAGATCTTTTAAATTCTTTCCTTTCTTGGGGTGGGAAAAGGTGTGAATGTCTCTGTTCTGTGCCAAATGAGATATTGGAAAAATAAAGATATTAAAGAAGAAAAGAAAGGGAAAGCTTTCACCTCCTAGCATGAAACATTCATTAGATAGATTTTTTTTAATAACATGAACTATTTATTATGTTTTGATGAAAGTCCATATTGACATAAACTGAGATGTATCTATATTTCTTTAAGTCAGAAGCCAATTTATTTCCCTAAAACTAATATTCTACTTTACTTAATGAGAATGCTCTTCTTGTGAATAGCAGCTGACAAGCTGGGCTAATTTTAAGATGTTCTAATGTGTATCTCAGAAAAAGCTAACTGGGAATTTTTCATTGTGGAAACTATTGTAGAGGCAGCTGATAAGGTTCTAAATTATATTTTATCAAGAAATTTTCAGGAACTTTTTTCACAATAATTGTATGTAGAAATTAAAGACAAATTCACATAAATATTTGTCTCAAAATACTGATTTCACTACAATCACATAATTTTCAGTGTGGTATTTTTCTCAGCAATAAAAAAAACTTGTAAATTTAATTTTTCGGTAAACAAATTATAGTCATAACCATAGCAGGATAACGCTATTCTGCATTTCAACTAAATCATTACATTCATGGAAATGTTACTGTAGAAATGATAAAAACTAAATATATATTTTTCTAGATTTACATTTCAATAAAATTATATTTGTCATAAAGTTATAATTAAGCATGTTCAATCAAAAGAATTTGTCTCATTTTCCATCAAGTGTAAAGTCTGTCACTGCTACCTAGGAAAACAAAATGAAAATTTCTTTGGAATATTATATGGAATACAGTCAGGAATAGCATCCACTTTCCTTGCTCATATCAAAGGGTTATACTGGCTTCTAGTACCTCACTAAACAAATTTTTTGCTATGCATATATTTTGTTTCAATTTTTTTTTGTGGTTTATAAATAAATTATATTAAGCTTTTAAATACTACCTGTAAATTTAAGCAGCTAGTCTTAAACTGATATGTTAGTCATGAAGACTTCCTTTTCCTATTTACTCATGAGTCTTTTCACTCATTAACCTTTCATTCTGAATCATTTCAGGTACTACTTCTCAAACCAAATTTGTGAATAAACATCATAATGACTTTATTTTTCTTATGTCAAGTAGCTGGATATATTTTACATGTTGTGGTAAAGAGTCTCAGTTGTCTTTTACAATCGAGAGACAAAAAAAAAAAAAAAACCTGCAAGATAATGGACAATTTGTAGATACCTCTTCAAAATTGATATGAAAATCAACTTTGATTTAAGAGAAACTAGGGAATAGAAAAACATATATCACTCTTGCTAATAGAGTAGCCTGTCTAATAACTACACAGCACTCATGCAACACAAGAATCTCTGACCTGTATCTCTGCAAGATTTTTGTTTCCAAGGTTTTCAGCTCTTAACTCTATAATTCACCTGAAAAAAAGGCCTCCACTCATAAATCATTATTATTTTCGTCCAGTTCTTGTGGAAATTGATTTTTTTAAAATTTCTAAATAGTAATGGATGCAATGGTACTATTCTTAATGGTAACAGATGCAAACTGGAGGCAAAGTAATTTACCTCCTAAAAGCAGAAATGTGAAGTATTTGATGAAGGATTAAAAAGAAGGTAGACATTCTGAAGTGTGTTTCTTCAAACCCTGCCAAAGTTTTGGTAATCTGTACTTGTCACTTTCAACCCAGTGAGCAATGTGACAGAAATTGATACACTCAACTCACAGTTCTCCAGATCATTGGTAATACTTCTGATGTTCTGTAGCTGTTGAAGAGACTACACAGGGCCACAGAAACCATTAAAAATATAGCCATCACAAATTCCATGAAGCTTATGTTTATTTTTGATGTGGTAAACTCAACAGCAAAATAAACAAAGGCTGGAGGAATACTTTAATGTAATGTTATAATATCTTGCATATAAAAAACAAGGAAAGCAATTCAAATGTTGACTAGGTTATTTCATGTTCAAGAATCTACATATCTGTTGTGCTCTTTATTTGAGAATCCTAACCTGTGACTATTTGGTATGATATTATTGACTACCAAAGGAATTCTGTAGAATATGGATGAGAGTTTGAGCACGGAGATTTTAATCCATTTATTTAAGCTTTGAAAGTTGGGTTCTTTTCTTTCCTCTATGGGCAGTCATAGAGTTGCTTGACAAGTTTCTCAAATTCTTCTTATATGGTCAGGACCTTGGTGAGTTCAGCTTCTACAGCCCATTTTCTTCTATCTGTGCAGTGATGCATAAGCTGTGCATCACAAAACAAAGGTGAGACTTGTTCCTGCCCAAAGAGCTCACAATATAATTAAGATAGATCAGACAAGGTCTTCTTGATATCATAATTAATCTTACTTATTGGCTTGATCTCCCATGGTGTAAATTTGATTCATACTCCCAACTTTGAAAATACAATTTTGCATGTCAATTCTAGCAGGACAGTAAACTGGATAAAAGAGACAGGAATAGAAGAGTCTCTTCACCACCAGATCTCACAACGCAGAGAAGCCAACGCAGAATAGTAGGAAAGATTGTACCAGAGGGAATGCTACAGAGCAAGCCAAAGAAAAACAGCTCAGCTTGAAAAGGACCGGCATTTTCAGCAACAGCTGCAAGTAACTATTTGCAGTATAAATAAAGTTTTCTTGTTAAGTCATTCTTACTAAGTAAATTTTCCTCAGCGTTTCATAACATTGTCTTTTTCAGCAGAAAAGCTATTCTTAAGGGTCATTGCACTAGCTTCTGGGTATCTGACAGACTTCACCATCACAATGAAAAGAAATAAACTCAGATCACACCAAGTGTCAGGTGCTGACGTACAATATGTCCTTGGGAAAATCAATGTTCAGAGTAAAAATTAAATTCTGTAACCCATCTTTTGTTGGGGTACTCTATAGATCCAACACCATTGTAGCTTTTTTGCATGAACCATTACAGCTATCTAAAGGGGTTAAGCAACCGTTTTTGAAAGAGGGTTTTTGACCTTGTTGAATTGGGCTTAGTACTGCACAGAAGACTAAAATGATGCATTGCAATAAAGTTTCTATGTATTTACATCTTTTTGAATGGAATAGTTCACCAAGTGAAACTGTCCTTTGAACTTCTTCGAGCTTTTATATGAGTGTAGTGGGAGTACGCTCTTCAGCTGAACAGAACACTGTGTGACTCAAATCTGCTTGCACAAATTGTCATATACTAAATTAAGATTCTTTGCATTATAACAAACACAGAGATGTTTGCCACTACGTATTTCATTTAAATAAGCAAATATCTTATTAGCAGTGCTAGCAACAAATGGCTCACCAAGAACTATAGTTAAGACAAAACTAATTGACAATATTTGAACTCTGTTTTCACATATCTGTTTTCTAGCGAGATATTTTGGAAATATGTTGTGCAAATAAGATGGAAATGAGCAATAAAAGTCTTCTTGCTTTTGAAAAGAAATATCTCCTGTAAAGCATGCATCTTCCCAATTGTGAAAGCATTTGCTTATTGAGAACAGTTCACATTTGCCAACTTCCGTAAGATTATAGACCACCACAGAAAACTAAGCACCAGCCTTTCATTCAATGGGCCATATTTTTCATTTAGAATAGCAAAATTCTAGACAAATTCCTTTAAAGAAATTTACTCTAGTGACAGTTTTTCACCGGTTTACTGTGAAAAAGATTATTAAACCTTACAAGTCTCTCTTCTAATCCCATTTGCAAAGCATTGCCAAGATTTTGTTGCCCTCATAGATGAGAGTGTAAAATTATAGTGAACTGTGGGCATTCTGTATAAAAATATCAAGTATATTTATACCAAAAAGTTGTGTAGAAAAAGCTTTTTATTGTGCAGGTCTAGAATGATTTACCTCCAAGATACTGTTATTGACTCATTTACTTTACTATTATCTTTGGTAATATGAAATGTGGCACTCTATTGATTTGTCTGTCTTTTTTTTTTTTTTTTTAAGGAACACAAGCTGGCAGTTTTGACCAGTAGCTCTGTTAAGTGCAACCTCAAGTGGATTTCCTTCCTAAACATGTTAAAATATTTGGATTTTACCGGGAATTAAATCTTGAACTACTGGGATGTGATGCTTCTTCTCTACCCTCACAATTACATAATGTGAACAAGATATTATTAATTTTTACTGCATAGTATGATATATGTTATTGCAGAGAAACACTAGGTCTACGATTTGGGGTATAGAGGCTCTTCTGATGTTCCTTTCAGGCCACAAAGGGTGAAGTAGAACCTGAACTGCACCTAAGACTACTGGTTGATGATCACGGGATTCTTTTAGCCTGTTTCTATGTTGTCAAGCTTTTGGAGCAAGAACTAGGAGAACAGAAAAGTGAAAAGAACTCTTCCCAAATACAACAGTTTGTATTCATGCTTTCCTCGATTGAGGTATAAAATTTGCAGATTGAAGTTTTTGGGAAAATCAAACAGGGAATAAAATGATCAAATATGAGATGGTTAAGACAGAAAGGGACTGCATAATAAAAATTACTCTTTAAGTACTCATGAAAAGAGTTAATTGTCAACAGATATCATTGGAGGTTACAATATGATATTTCACTGACTAAAATGTTCACTTCTGTCCCACAGAATATAATTTTCAGACCGCCTGGTCTCATAAATGGATTTTATCTGTCACTTAAAATACATTTAGATGAGTAGCATTTTTCTCCTTTCATTCTGCTGATATTAAGTAGAGGATTGAAAATTTCATTCTAAAATTTTCACCACTCAATCATCAAGAGCTGGGCTATGGAACACTGGAACCCATGGCTTTTCTAGTGTAACTACAGTGTGAGTTAAGCTAGAATTCAATCCCAAGATTACTGTACTGCTTAAGCATAACCTTAGAAAGTTCTATATCTCCTGTGTAGAAGAAAACAAAGGCAAGATTGTAATCTTGCTAGATCTAGAACTAATATTTTTTGTTAGATCTGCCCACATACTTGGAAAAAATTGGAGCAGTTTTTAGGCCCGCAAGGTGTTTGTCAGGTCTGAAATGGAAGCTGAAGCTATCAAAGCTCAATACTTTCTGAAAACAGATTATCATAATTATATCTACATTGCTTAGACTATCTCAAAAAGGATGACTTTTGAAACCTGTAGAGTCATCACGGCTGACCCAGGTATGAAACGGTAAGTGCAATTATAATCAGCAAACAGCTGAAGCAGGCATGTTACATTCTTCTGGGAGGTTTGTTTTATTGAAATATGGGATCTCAAAAGAGAATCAAAAAGATTCATTCAGGACAATCAAAAAGCTGTGAGTTTGTGAAGATAATAAAAATGCGGATAGATCAGGAATAAAATGAATGTTCTTTTTCACACGGGTGGTCCTTAAGTCCAGGGTTGTGTTTCAGCATCATTTGCATTATGTATGAGAACTACTGTTTATCCTAGATAGCAAAAGCACACTCTGAAGGATGTCTCAGAAGTAATTGAACAAGCCTAAATTAACAGTAAGTTTTAAGCAGAGGCTGGTTCCCAGTGTCCACCTCAGCTGTACTTGCAAGTAAAATTACTACAAAAAATAGGCCAACTCCTCTCTCTTTTTAGTCATCTGTAATCATTTATATGTTTTGATAATCACAAAAGCATTATCACCAAATAGAAAGTAGAATTTTTATTTACAGGGAAGCCCGTGGTCCAGATTAGTTAGAATGGACCAGATCTCTCCGTTCTGATTATAAGAGGCATCTTTGTTCCTCTCTAGTTTTCCTGTGATCCTGAAACTGCTCTGCCTTTTGTGACTACTGAAGAGAGGTTGACGGGACTGGGACGGTACACTAACTGTGCCATGGCCCATTAATTATACAAGGAACAGTGGCATGAGAGAGGCAGTCTTGATCAAATTCTGCATTGTGAGGGACAACTGATGCCAACAGGCTCTGAAGAAAACTTGAATATTTCCTTGCCCATTTTTTAGGTTCTGACTGTAGATTTAAGGCACTGGTACAGGTATCTGGGTGCTTTATCAGGGATCTATTGAAGATAACAATGTTATGGTAACAATGTTAGGGTTATTTATATCTTCTGGAGATGCAGATTTCAGGGGATGCCAGCCCACAGGTGCCTACAGCATTCCCCTGTTGCCAAAGAAACAAAGGAAAAGATCTGTCTGTTGGAGAACTCCAGGTGTTTATTGTCACTGTGAGTTTCCGAGAAAGCTCAGAGGAGTTGAAATGTCAACTCACATCATTACTTCATGTTCTTCTTTCTAAATTCTTAGAGTTCTTGAAAACATGTTCTTGCAACAGGAAGGAAGGTCAGCAACACAATTTGAACACTGCAGGCATTTGCCATTTATGGGGAAAGAAGGCAAACTGGAACAGGATGGAAACAAAGTCAGACTACCACAAGGACAGGTCAGAAACTCTGAAAGGATAGTATTAGCTGTAGATGGCAACTGTCAGCCATGCAAATATGAGCAAAGAAAAAGCACAAAAGATTGTCAGGGTAGTGAGAAATTAAAGGAAACTTGAGGAAGAACCAGAAAATAAAAAACATGAAACCTGACAGATTCCTGTTGTTTTCCTTTAGTTCAGGCAAAAAGAGCACTGTGAAAGAGGATGCTATCACATTTACACGTGTTTGTTTATTTTTAAATAAAGAAGAATAGCAGAGACTCTGCAAAATCAAGTCCTAATCTGGACTACCGCAAACGAACACTCTTTTATCTTGTCTTCAGGACTTTTCACACTTCCTAATGGCAGGCACATTTCTTCCTATGAGTCTAAGCTGCTTCTAGCTCAGTTGCAGCCATTATTACTTCACATCCATGAGTCTTGTACTAAATTTGTCCTTCAGTATTAGCAGCTTTCCTTCCTTCCTAATTTTTTTTACTCCCTCCTTCACCCATCTCTGGTATATCACAGGTATAACCTGTGTACATGTACACGGCTAAAGATCCTGCATTGTCTTCTCTTTATCTAGCTGAACAGGGCTACCTCTTCTTGGTCTTTTCTGATAAGACTGACCTTATTCACCCAGAGAGTCTCCTCCTATTCCCACTTGAACTTATCTTTTCTGAACAAGAATGGCCTCCAGATTAAGGGCTTTCTAAGATCCCTGTTACGGAACTGAGGGTTTCCTTGACATTACTCCTGTGTGATCAGTTCAAGGTGAGAGGGAAAATTTTTTATTAAACTCAGGCTGCAACAATTACCTCCTTGGTCTCAGACCAGTGCTTTAACAAGGCAGTTTTAGCCCAAATGCACTGTTGTGATCTTACTGTGCCCAAGAAGTACCCAGAGGTACATAGGGTAAGCCACGCGCAAAAAAAAGTGAGCAAGAATATAGCCAGACAACCAGCAAATGCTTTAACTGTGAAGAACATTCTCATATTGTCTATAATCCATTCTATATGAGGGTGATCAACACTTGTAAGGAGTTTAGTGGAAGCTCAGTGTGTAGCACAGGATCAGCCATTCCTCTTCTGGCTTACATTTTGAGATATGTTAAGTCATCAGCTGAGAAGTTGAAAATGACCAACCATATTTTATTATAATTTCCACATGTTTCTGGTCTCTTGAAGGTTTAAAATTATGTTCTTTTCCCAAAGGAAAAAAAAAGGGGGAAGGGGGGGGACATCATATGCCAGTGAATGGGATGTGTATGAATCAGGGGTCAAATCCAAACACTACAACTAGTAGCTGCCTAGTGGGGTGTGAGTGATTCTCATTGGAAGAATTGACTCAGAACAGACTCCTGGTTTACATGGCACTAAAACTAGTGACGTTTCTTAACAGTTTTTCCTTTGTTCCACAAGAGCTAAAAAAGAGTCAAAAAATCTTCAGCTCATAAGTAGCTTTTGAAAAGAATTTCTAGTCTTGATTCTAAGTTAAAAGCAGTGTAAATGGATTAAAGTCTATTGAGTTATGTGAATAAAGACCTATAATAAATTAGCTAACAAAGACTATAAGAAATACAAGCAGTTCTAAGAAATGCAAAGAGAGAAAAAGGCGTTTCATGCAGTTAAGTTGTTGAAGCCTTTGTTCATGGCTGATGCAGAGTGAACAAAATACAGATTTTACTTCTTACTTTCTTTTCACTTATCATTTTTCTAAATGTTTTCATTTTCTTGCATTACATTCGTCCTGATTTGCAGCTACATGAGAAGAAACAAGAGTCAAAAAAAATCTTCCTAACTTTTTGAAGTTATTTTTTTCAGAAGAATTCAAGAAAAAGTTTTGGAAAGTTGGGCTGAAAGAAGGATGGTAGAAGGAGTTAGGGAGGTGCACAGTGACTTCTCTTGTTGTCTGCTTTTGTCATTTTGAGACTGGAAATGTATGTAAGGTAATGTATAAAATTATAAATGATTCTTCTTACTATTATAAGTAGTTTGATTTCTAATTGTAATTGGGAGACAAGTCAAAAGAGAATTTTGTGCTTTTACTCGGCTAAGCATTGGTGACTTCATACTCAGAGAGGGATAGGTAGAAAATAGTATATTCAAACGAGGACTATCCGGTTTCATTTCATAGATTTCCCTGAGTCTTTAATAGTTTTAAATATTAATGAGGGAAGAATTTTTATGACTTGGAGGGCTGCTCCCATGGCACTGCTAATATTGCATCACTGAAAGGTTATCTTCATAGGGAGAATAGCCAGCAGAACTCTACTGGGAAAAGTACACCATGTAGCTATGGTAATGTCAGTCCCCATGCAGGCACTCTCTGCAGGAATACAAGTGTCTTTTTCAGTATAGTCTGTCACTTGACTGAATTATGCAGAAATTCTGCTGGACTTACTGCTGTAATACAGTGATATCTTTGGAGTACTGCTGCCAGTAGTAAGTTTTCTCTTAAAAATAAGGTTAGAATATCTACAGGATATTTGTTGATGCACTTAATCTGAGGGACCCTGATTCTGGTACCACTTACCCTAATCCACAATATAATGTGATTATACTAATGTGACTACTCTAGCTATATGATCCCGACAACACTCCTGTTATTTCTTTTTCATACAAGTCAATTTTGCTCTGTATGTCTAAATGTAGATGCTTGTAATGACAAAATGTGCCGAAATGACTTAACATTTTCATGGACAAAAATAACAGAACAGAATAATTCATAATTCAACAAAATGAATTACTTCTAAACTTGTCATTAAACAATGAAGCAAGATGAGAGATACAAAACTACACATTCACCCAGGCAATCCTCAAAAAAAGCTTAAAAAAGGGATTTTATGTAGGTACTATAGAGGCTAGAGAAAGCAAATAATGAATGCCTGGAAGACAAGAAACAATTGAGAACAAAGTTTGAGAATGTCTGAAAGAGGAAATAGAGGTGAATAAGATGAATAGTATGAGAAAAACAACTGATCTAGTGATCAAAGCATGAGGAATGATAGCTCCGGACTAAAGGAGAATGAGCTGCATCATTCTGCTCTAAAAGAGAGCCTGAGTGGAAGCTTTGCTACAGAAAGAAATATGATACAAGAAGCATCTTTGTGCAAAAAGAACTGAATCTGGAAAATGAAACTGGAGAAATTTGAAGAATTCAACTACTAGAACAAAAAGAAAAACACAACAGAAATTTCTGGGAGGCATTTTAGAAAGTGAAATAAGAAGCAAAAGATTTAAATTGTGGCAGAAGAAGCAATAACAGAAGAAAAGAATCATGTGAGTAACGTTCTTTCCTGGAAGAGAGTAAATGACTAACTCCAGAAAACTGATGAAGCTAAACTTGCTTCTTCATTAAAATTGATAGAATTGTGACATTACTTCCCAGAACTGAAGAGGCAAAAGGAAAAACAAGTTGTCTCTCATTGACAGATTCAGATTGTCCTGCAGAGTTTAGCTGCCATGTAAATTAGCTAAAACTCGGGCAGCCATAGCAACATTCTTTGAGTCTGCTAATTATTTGTACTGTTTATGGCAAATGTGCTCCACTGGGTGCAATTATGATTGTTTATTGAATAATTGCTGTCCTTGTCAAATGTTTGCTTGAATATTTGCCTATACTGTACAATATTTTTACTGAGTAATAGTCTGCTGTGGATAATATCTTCACTCAGTAATTGCCTACTCTGAATAATGTTTTCACTGATTCATTTCCCATTCAATGTAATGTTTTACCGCATGATTTTCTCTCTGAGTCACGTTATTGTAAGTTGTTGAATTACATATAAAGTTACTGTTACATCAAACCTGAGTGCATTGCATTTCAATAATTTCTCCGTAAAGCCTGTGGTGGTGGTAGTGTTATTTCCCTTTTAAACTAAGTAGAAAGGGACAGTAGTTGAAATTCAGTATTAGAGAGGCTGGAGAGTGAGTTAATGTACTAACAGAAGAAGAATATTTCCAAAGCAAAGGATGTGAAAGAGTGAGAAGAAAAAAACAGCACAAGTGAGCAAAACTGTAAGGGAACTGAAATCTGAGAGAAGAATGTTAGGAAAGGGAGGAAGCAGAAAAAAGGAAGAAGAAAAGAAGACAGACAGTCAATGAGGAAGCAAAGAATCAACCCTAGGGAACAGTAAAAATGAGAATGAAAATAATATATACCAATGATGCAGACATAATGGTCAACCTGACATCTTCTTACACTGTCTCTGCATTACAGCAATTTTATAAAATTAATATTTTGTGGTGAATAAAAAAGTGTTAAACACACCAACAGATTAAAAGTTCTGAAGTCCCCACTGCAAGTGTCATTCCTGTTAGTTTTTTCCTTGTCTTTCCTTGTTCGTCCTTGAACTCTACTTTTGCAATATAAAGAGATTATAGTGGAAAGTGCCTGGACTGTTGAGGAAATGGCTAGCCTGCAGAGCAAATTTCCTCTTGGCTTGGGATCACCATGAACTCTGTCTTGCCTTTGACTAGGTTGGTGGCCAATCTGGAGCTGGACAAGAACAGAAATCATCCAAATATCCCACCATTCTGAGCTGATACATGCTTGTGAGAAACTTCAGTAAATTCTACTAGTTTGTTACACTTCACGTTTCTGCATTAATTCTTTTCTCCCACCCAAAACTTTCAGGAGATCACAAAAATCTGATGCAGTTTCCATGAAATATTTCATTGTTACTTGTTCTTTTTACAGAGCGGAAAAATATTCCATTCTCATATGTAAAAATGCATTAAATATGAAGTTGAGATTTATTCCTGCTACAGGTCAACGGATCTACATGACTTTCACAGTCTAAGATGAATTTGATCATATTTTATTCTGAATTTCTCTTTCTCATATGCTTCTGTAAATGAAGGCTGCTTGTTTCCTTGCATCCTGTCAGGGATGATATTGCTCAATTTAGTTTTCTGATGTCTCAGAGCTGTACGGGGAAACCACATGAAGAAACAGCTAATATCTAAATGCCATTTTGAGAAACTGTCTAATAATTATTTTATTCTTTAGTTTCCTTATCTACGCACCTTTATTATGGATGTTCTGTAAACATTTGCACAGGAGAGTACTTGCATTGGATTGCAGAATTTAGAGATGATGACTATATAATACAATAAAGATTGGAAGTATCTGAGATGTACAGTTCTTCTTTCACAGTTATTTTATTGCTTTATAAATCACTTCTATATCCCACATGAAGAGAAAACATAGGCAATGTATTTGATGACAAAGGAGTTGCATTAGTATTAGAACTGTTGCCTACTTCTATTTTATTCACATTTTATAATATAAATTCAATGTGTTCATTATTTTTGAATGACATTAATAAGTTGTGAAAGGAGGTCTAACTAGACTGGCTGCGAGAGTTTTGAAACAGTAAGATTTAAAACAGAATATGCTGTAAGGATTACAATATTTCCCACTTAATTGTATGAGAACACCTGGGGTGAGATTCAATTAAAGATGACATTCTTCTTCTTCTATACATTGGACATATGTATCAAGATGCATAGGAGATCTTCCAAAATATGCATTATGAGGTTTATTATAATTTCAGTCTTGTACTGTATCTCTAGTGTAGACATCAGTACATATAAGAAAAAATGTTGTACTTTTGTTTAGTATTTCATCTTCACTGTCTCTTTGGGATAACTCACTGGAAGTCAATCAGGTTTGTATTCAGGGTTTTCAGCTGAATGTTTTTTCTGTTATTTGGCTTTCTGAAGAAACTGTGATATCCTGTGGACACTACATTTATAAAGCATGCTTTAAACTGAACTTTTTAAAAACACATCACTTCAAATCATGACAGAAATTTTCCTTTTTCATGAACTTAGACCAGAGAGTCTAGGAAGAATCTGATGTAGCAGAGGTTCAACATACATGGAAACACAATTAAAGTTCAGGTTACAAGCTCAATTGAGAGGTCTGCTGTATGTTTTAAATTACTGGTTTAAATCAGTGTCCAATGTCAGTGAATCAGGGAAAACAGAGAAAAACTAAATAAGACTGAACTACTTATTGACAAAAAAAGTACTTGTGATTACTAGCAGTGTTAATCAATGTGTCCATGGTTTGGTCAGACAAGACAATTACATGTGAAAGGTCCAACAGTAAAATTAAGAGAGCTCATATTCTTGTAGAAGTATAAGGGAAGCACTATAAACTAATTTGTACTGCAGTGGGTTCGATAGAATAGTGAAAAATTATGAATAATGCTCCTCCAGCAAGATTTGATTATGTCAGGAATATCATCGGAAGTAACATTAAAAGAAAATTTTGAAGAGTTGTAAGGTAAGGACAGAAATAGAAAATACCAAAATGCTCCTTCAAATCTGATACTGATTTCTATTCTGCTTTCAAGCCTGTTGACTTTCATGAAGAAATGACATTAAACGAACAATTTGCAGCGTTGAAAGGCAAAAAGAGAAACAGAAAGTACCAGAATGCTACTTTACATCTGTTAACGTCTCCACCCCTCATCTCATTCCTGGGTGAATGCAGCATACTGTAATCTTTCAGTGCATAATTTACATTCTTTCTCCCAGAAATGGACTGCTTCATTTTGATCACAAAAAATACTATTTGGTGAATAGCTGCCGCCACAGCCTTCAATTGCGAAAACCAAGGAAAATTTCTAAATTTAGCCTAATTGCCCAGAGAATTACTATTTTGCTCAGAGAAGATGTGGATGCCCCATTCCTGGAGGTGTTAAAGACCAGGCTGGATGAAGCCCTGGGCAGCCAGGGTGGCAATCTTGCCCACAGCAGTGGAGTTGGAACTAGATGATCTTTAGGGTCCCTTCCAACATAAACAGTTCTATGATTCTATAATTTTTTTCAGAACAACAAACCTTGAATCTTGTATTTAGAACACTGACCCAGAATAATAGACTATGGTTACCTTACCAAAGATAAGGCATTACCTTTAAGTGAGACACAAAAAATTTACCTCTTGCTCATGAATTCTTTGACACGCAAGACACTAAAGACTAGGAAAGTAATCCCAGGTGAAAAAACTACAAGAGTTGCCCAGCATCTGTGTTCCCATTTAGGTATTCTCACTAGCCAATGATTGACAGAGGAAAGCAGCCTAAATGGAGTTTGGCTTGGCACAACCATTGTGGATAAACAAGTTTCCTACCTTCTTGTAGGACCAGAAAAGGTCCACAGTCTTTGCTCAGTTCCTACCATAGGAACTGATTTTCCAATACAATTAATTTGGTTCTGTAGAAGATCTGTGTCTCCAGGATAACTCCACGTATATACAAAACAACTATTCCATTTGTAGGTTTCTTTCTCTGTTTTGTTACCTAGATTAGTACCTAGAACATATTTTGGTCAAGAGAGTGCAATTTAAAACAACCCGGAGAACATTGCTAAATATTCTCCTTTCTCCTTTGACAGCACAGCTTTCAATACCTGGTTAGCAATTAAGACTTTTTCAGAATTGTTGGTACCATAGACTCCTGAACCATGCAAGTATTTCAAGTCTACAGACTTGAGCTGGAGTCACAGTACTGAACATACTCTTTTCTTTCCTTCTACTCTGTAGAGCCTTCTCTGTTTCCCTGAAAGTGCAGGCATAGCACAATCAGCTTTTCTCACATACCATTTCAGCATGCTTGTGGTTCTAGTTAGAATTTGGATGCAAGCAAACAAAATAACAAACATTAGGAATGAACTCTGGAACTTTGGTTTTGAATCTCCCGATCCCACTAGCTACTTAGGGAAAAAGATTCAGTTTGAGATCTACCACTTGTCCTGTGATACAAGTGATTACATGGATCATTAATGCACAATGCAATAATGACACTTTTAGCAAATTGCTTGGAAAACACCAAGCTGTAGACAGACAGTATTAACTGAAGTGTTTAGTGCACTTATTTAAAATCATTCTATAACAGAGACTCTAGGGTAGGAAAAGAATTAGCAGGAGTGCAAGGAGATCATACAGCTTTGTCACTGGCAAGTGTGGTATCACTTCCAGTCAGACATTCACTTGTCCATACCACATCTGGATAAACTTTGCATAGTCCCATGCTAAGGAAAGGAGATTTTTGTGTCTTTGGCCACCACCTCTTCTCTGATACCATGATACAGCAGTTACATTCACAGGTTTTTGAAATGCATTTCTAAAATCATCTGGTCCTCACATGTTCCTTTCTAACAAAAATCAATGATGACAATTGTCAAGGATCAAAGGCTGACTTTTAACGTTATCTGCTAAAACAATTTTCTGCAGACAAGTTCCCTGCTCTTTCATTTGGAGTTTCAAGGTCAGTTTCTCACCAGCCTCAGAGGCCTGCTGTGCCACTCTAATAGTACAAGGAGGCCATAGACCTGGTGAGTCCAGCTGGCACAAGATTTTTCACTCTAAGGAAATCTGTTGTTGTCTGACAGCCAGGATACATAGAGCTGAAAGTGGTGTTGGACAGGGAATGGTAAAGACATTAAGGATTTCAATATATCATGGCATTTCCTTTCCAATTTGTAACGGAAAACAGTTTGAAATTCTCTGGCAAAGAGACGAATGTCCTGCATCTAAGGCAGCCCATCAGGATTGCTACAGAGGAGCTGGGCCAGGTGCTTGCCCAGATTTCTTTGGAACAGCATCAAGATTGCACCATTTGATTTCAAGTTTGATAAATACAAAAATTGTGAGAGTGAGTTACATCCTAATCTGGCCAACTCTATCAAACTTGGATCTTCCACTTCCTTCAGCGGAAGCAGAGTGGGAAGGGAGAGCATAATCATGGTCTTTGAAGCAACCATTACACAGAGTTATTGGGAATCTCCTTGTGAAATCTTATCCAAAATGTTCACTGTCCATTCACAGTACCTTATTAAAAGGTTTATTTAAGCTTAAGCCTTTTCATGAGATCTTATCTTTGTCTCGGTCAAGACCTCCTGCTTTATTCATCAGCTTGAACTCGCACATAGTGTCTATTAGTTTCACATCCTCCTCTACTCTCTGTCCTCAAGGGACGTGTCTCTGCTTCAGAAGAACCTAGATTCAGCAGCAGATGGTTAAACATTATTGCCATGGAGCAAAAGCACAGCCATGCCACTGTTGGGATAGGGACAGCCGAGTGAGGCTTAGAGGAAAAAACTGTGTGAAGGTTGAGAGGGTAACTAGAGTTCAGAGATTCAGGGGGGTAGCTGGGGACTAGTTATTGCTTGGGAGATAAAAGCACTGCAAACCAATCAGAACATGCGCGTGCTCTGCGCATGATCACCAATCACGAAACTGCTCAAGGCAGCACAACCAATTAGGTAAATGCTTTCACACGTGATTGCGAATGCTTGCACTTCTAAGGGTGATATAGTGTATTGCCGAAATGCAATAGACTGGAACTTACCTGCAAACTCTATGAGCTCATCCCGTTTGTTCTCAGAAGCCCAGTCTCTCGACATGCCACCATCCTGAGAAGTGACTGCAGAACTCAGAATACTTTCTTAGATAAAGCTGATCTGTATTTCAGTACGTCTCTGTGACAGCAACCTATCTTTCAGTGTGTTCATATAATCCTTAGCAAGATGAGCTCCCAGTCCTGACTGGAACATCTGTGCAGTCCCATTAGTAAAACATGATGGGAATCATTTGAAAAAAAATACAGATTAAATGAAGGGGGGGAAAGTATATATGTCTCAGTCCACTTATCTACCCCATTTGCTAATCAGAAACTTAATGGGTATTAGTTTATCCCACAAAACTTTAGTCTTGGTCAAATTAAATTTTCCTGTACTGCTCTTTGTTGCTCATCAGTAAGAAAATCATGCTCTTACTGATACTTATGTTGATACTCGAGGACAAAACATATTGCAAATGACTATTGATGCTTTATAATAAGTGACAATAATGATGTTTCCTTGGCAAAAAGACCTGCATCTAAATGTGCAAGAGCTTGTGGCTCCTAAGAACGTATTTAGATCTGAGCAGGCTTGAACAACTGGAATAGTTATCAAACTGACAACATGACCATTTTTCTTAGAGATTAAAATGGCATGTTGATGATGATTACTTTAATCTAATTTTAAGTACCTTGTAAAATGCTTGAGAGGTTTGAAGCAATCTTGAGTTCAGAAGTTTTCTTCTAATTACAAGCCCTGTATACAATCTGCCGAAGATTATCTACTGTCATTTTACTCTGCCTGGAGAAAGATAGTGTAGAGTAGAAAGGGTAAAGGAGGAGCATTCACAGACTGACCTAGATTCAGAAGCAGAGCAACAACATTTATCTTTCACAGAGACTGAATCCGAAAAAGGATAGTATTTTCCAGTTTTTTGAGATCTGCGCACCTCTTCCAAGACCTGTGGTGTCTGTCTCATTTCTAAAGACATCTGGGTTTCTCTGAGTTCAGTGAAAAGGTTAATGGGTGGAATTCACTGGCCAGAGTGATCAATCCAAGTCAGATATGGTGATTTCCATCATCCTTCCTTAGACTGGGCAACTGCTGACTGGAGTCATGTGACTTTTGCAACTACTTTTCCCATATCATGGAATTTCAGTAAATTACTCATGATGAAATGGAGTTCATGCAAGTGGGCCAGCTTTTCTTGATGGGCACAAACTCTCAGAACAGGCATGGTCACGCCAGTATGTAACTTGGCAGACACTGAGCAGCGCAGCTAAATGTTCACTCTTGTCTTTGAATAACAACACTGTATCCCCTGTACAAACTGTACAGTTTGTACGAGGGAACTGTTCTTAAGTGATTCAGTTCAAAGAAGTAGGGCCAAATTGTCAATTCTCATATACCTCCTTCACCTCCTACTCCCCTAAGACTGCTGTGTAGTGATTTGAAGGTTCCCTTTTGGATTCAGTGGACTATGTGATAAGGCATCTGATGTTATCCCATAGATAAGGAAATAACACTGACTTGGGGTGGTAAGGCTGTTAAAATCCATTAAATCAATGAGTTTGAGTTCCTTCTGCCAATTCACATTTCCAATGCTTTTTACAAAAACATTGTAGAGTTTGTGCCGTCGATCTCCAAATCACTTTTGCTACATCTGTTTTTTCTCCCAATCTATTAGTTTTTTTCATGACTTTGTTGTGCTGTTTTGTTTGATTAGAAGTGGGGAGAGGTCCTATCTCATCTCTATGTTTCAATCATCTAATACTCAAGATTATGTCTTATTTTCGTTTTGGAAATTTTTGGAAACTGCATGTACTGCAGAGTATTACAAACAAATGACAACAGGACTATGGTTCTGATAAAAATATTGATACTTTGAACATGTTAGACCTTAACTTTTATTGCTCTCTACTTAGTCACTATTTCTAGTTCAGCTGTTAAACTTAATCCCTTTAAAATTAAAGCTTACCTTCAAATATATGAGATACATGATTAAGGTTTTTCTTCTTGGTTTCGGTGGTTCAAGTGTGTATGACTTACTTGTTCTTTTTCTGAAACAGACATTTTCAGGCAGACAGAAGATTTACAGACAGCAGGTCAGATGAACAGAGTCCAGATCTGGATAGCGTGGTTTCCAGATCCACTTGAATTATGATAAAAATCCAACCCATCTTTTTCATCAGATTTTTAGACTGCCTGGTGTTAAGATGAGCTGTAGCTATATCACAGAACATACACCTGGACTGAGCTAGTTGCAATATTGCAAGTGTGATGATCTTGGCTTTATTCATATTGATGACAATTGGCCTTCCTGAAAGAGTAGACCAAATTCAATTAGGAATGATGATAACCTATCAGAATTATCACAGCCATTGGAAATGGCATTCAGTGTTTCACTACTAGACATTAGCAACAGAATATGTTTAGTATTTAAATTAGTATAATTACTTCATGGATATTGACCCCGAAAATTCCAAAACTTCAACTTGAAAAATGGAATAGGAACATTTCTTAATGAAACTGAAATCCATAGGGTGTGATGAAGATGTCAAGATTTTTTTTTATGTCTCCTAATGGAAGAATTAGTGAACAATTAAAAGAACTCCTTCGGTCTATAAGAAGGGGTTATTAAGCTATCTGATAACCTGACTACTTTTAATTTATGCCTGAAGCAGTTACAGGTTCAAAGTTATATTCAGTACGTTCATCAGTACCTTACTGGATTGGAGCCTAAATCAAAGGAAGCTTTCCATCAGTTTCATTGGCAATGGCATAAAAACAGTAGACAATAGTGAAAAAAGTAAAGAAAGGAATTGAATGTAAACAGTTTCAAAAATAGAATCATACAATTGCCAAATAAATCAGGAAGAAGGGAGGTCTCTAATCTGATCTTCTGCCAGGTTGCTCTGGGCTTCTGACCAGGTTGCTCAGGGTTTTGTCCAATCTGATCTTGAAAAGTTTCAAGGAAAGAGTCTGTACAGCCTTATTGGACAACGTGATCCAGGGCATGGCTGTTCTTAAGGTAAAACAGATTTTATCCAGTTGATCTGTTGTTTCAATTTATGCCTGTTGTCTCTCATCGTCCCAACCATGCACTATTACACATGCCTGTGGTGTTCTTACAGCATACGTATAATACCACAAATGTTTCATAGCTGTTCTGATATCTACCAAACAATTCATTTTATCAGCTTTTCAGAGAATCTCTTTAAACATCTGTGAGTTGAATGTCAGACCTCAGTGAGACAAGTGACTACAAACTCACCCTTAAATAACGAGTCAAAGGTAATGAAGAGATTGCAAACATGGCCTCAAAGGGAAAGCAAGGAACCAAGTGGGAAAAAGACAGCCGAAGGAGAGCAGATGCAAACAGGAGCACAAAATTAACTTGCCAGATCTTATCAAAGGCTCTTAACTTGTTTCTGACAGTGGTTGTAAATGGATGTGTAGGGAATAAGAACATCGTAAGCTCCAACAATTTACAGCTAGCTCATAACATTTAAGACAGAGATATTATTTTCGTATCAAATAACCCTTAATGGACTTCTATTTTTTTCCAATTGCTTGTTGAATCTATGCCAAATTTTGATATCTGCAATATGTTGTAGAAAGGAATTCCAGAACCAATTACATGCAAACATAGATAGGCATCTTCCTTTGGTTATTTTGAACACCCCTTCTTACCTTCCTCATTAAAAACTCAGAGAAGCATATAAACTTGTTATATCTTCCCTCAGACTTCTCTCATCTAGGTTGAAGATTCCCATTCCATTTAAATGTTTCCTGTAATTATACTATTATATAGTTGTGATCATCATTTTGATCATTGTCCTTGGGCAAAGCAAAATTGCTTTAGAGTGGGAGAAAAAGCAGAGAAAAGGGAAGTCCTGAAGAAGGCTTGGGAGTGCAAATATTTGGAAAGATGTGAGAAACTTCAAGTATGAAGAAAAAAATGTAGGAGGAAATGAGAGAGGGTTGAACTGCTTCCTTATTCGACTAAAATATGATTTTGTAGTTATTGTTGCAACTCCTACAGTTACAATCAATTACTACATTTATTTTAGAATACTAATTTGATCAAGAAACTACTGTATTAGGATCGAAATTGAAGTAGAAAGTTAGAAACACGTTAAACATAAAAATAAAACAAAGAAACGAACAAAAAAAAACTTCAAAAGATTGCTCAGGAGTTAACAAAAGCTCCAGAAGTGCTAAGATTTGAAATTTTGACCTTTTTTTGTCTCTACCTTGTTTCAGATTTTTCCCACATGACCTTTTAGAGGTCATCTGGTCATCTTTGCAATAGATAGAAATCATTGCCATTAGTTGGGTAGTTTTGATCTCTCTTTAGAGCATCACATGCTATCTAGGTAATGCCAACTCTCTGGACTATTTACATCATTATTTTAAAGAAAATAACAATTATTTTATTTATTAGCTGGAACTCCAAATTCAGGTTATGTATTTGAGCTTTGAATAAACTGACTTGTTTTCTGATCTTACTGCAGTGGAATAAATATAGTTTGCTTTATATTTTCTTTGATGTTTTGAGTAAACCTTTTTGTGGCATTTTAAGTTCTTTACTATTTTATATGTACAGTTTTTATCACTCAAAAAGAAAAACAAACCAACAACAGAAATAACAAGGGGCATTACTCTCTTTCTAAAATCAATAAGATCAAAAATAGCACGATTCTGGATCTTCATTAACTTGATTCAGTTTTCTAAAGAAAAAAGGGTTTAAACTTTTATTAGAATTCTGGCTAGAAAGTTGCAACATCATGGGCAGTTTCAGAATAGCACAGAAAATCTGAGATATAAAATGCATTATATTTATTTAACATTTATAATTATTGTTCATTCAGGACCCACTTAAAGAGTATTAATGCCTGCCTTTCTTAATGCAAGCATTCTGTTAGGTTTCACTAATATCCTACTTATAAAAATACAAAGCTAAATTTTTAACCCTCTTAAAGGTCTCCTCCATGGTGAGTCTTCCTAAACAGATTTTTTTTAAGTAGTAATAACTCATGAAAACTACATCATGAAAAAAAAAAGCATTTATTACATTTCTCATAGAAACAATTGTTGCTATAGAACTAGAACAAGCCATGTCATGAATTAATTATATAGCTCATGTGGGTTTCCCTCCAAGATGACTGTGGAGCACTCTGTAGTCAGAGAGTTACTCCTGTTATTCGACAACAAACATTTGTTTCTTTGGTGTTTGTAGATTAAATTCCTACAATTCCCTTCCACACCTCCCCCAACCATAACAACAGATAATATATTTTTCCAACAGATATTGGAACTTATATCACTATTGGCAAAAATGCAGTAGAATTGTGTCCTCTACTTGAAGACAAAGTACAGAAACTCAGGCACTAGCCAGAGTTATATATATATACATATATAAAAATATGACAAATTGTCGTATCTATCGTGCTGCAGTTATATTGCAAATAGTTTCTAACTGTTTTGGCTGGCATAGAGTTAATTTTCTTCCCAGTATTTGCATTTGTGGCCAAAACAGTTTTATAACAGATCAATGTTCTAGGTATTGCTGAGCAAGTTCTTATGGAGAGCAAGGTTCTTTCTGCTTCTCAGAATCTCTGACCAGCAAGGAGCTGGGGGTGCAAAAGAAGCTGTTAGGGGTCACAGCTAGGACAGATGACCCATACTGACCAAAGGGATATCCCATAGGGCATCATGCTCAGCCATAAAAACTAGGAGGAAAGATGGAGATGTTCAGAGTGATGGTGTATGTCTTCCCAAGTAACTATTACATGTGATGAGCCCTGCTTTCCTGGAAGTGGCTCAATATCTGCCTGCCAATGGGAAGTAGTGAATGGATTCCTTGTTTTGCTTTGCTTGTGTGCACAGCTTTTCTTTACCTAGTAAGCTTTCTTTATCTCAGCCCACGAGTTTTCTCACTTTTGTCCCTTCAGTTCTTTCTCCTGTCCCACTGAGAGGCGGTAAGGGAGTAGCTGTGTGGGGCTTAACTGCCTGCCATGATAACCCATGACATAGTTCTACAAAAAACATGGAGTTTTAAATTCCCGTACCAGTGCTAAGCAAAGATTACATATGTTATACAAGTATGTTGTCGAAAGCCTAACTGTGGATAAGATTCACCCCAATATAACCTAGTGTACTCGTATCTTAAAGGGATAGATTAACATGGAGCTTAAATAAACTGAAGTGCAAATCTTAACAATCTTTGTCTTGCAAACAGAACTGAGTACAACAGAAAATGTGAAGTTACTAACAGAAGTAATATTCCAAACCCACTCCTCTGAGAAGTCATCAAGCCACACCATATGTTGCTGTTCTCTCAGCCACTTAGCTTTTGTATTTATCTGTAATATCAGCAAGGGGGATTTATCACGTCCCATAGTTGGAAGGGGCTTCTGTGAAACTCTTGTAAAACAAATCACATGCTGGTAACTACTGAAAATGCCCACAAGAAGGAAAAGATCCACCTTATTCCCAAATTTTTTGTTGTTGTTGTTCAACTACATGCGTATTTCTGAATTAAGCATAAATTTGAAAGGCAAATGAGATTGCTTTATGTAAGTATGAACATTTTTGAATGTAGAAGCACAAACATTGGAGGACAATGCCCTTGACAACAAGATCTCACAATCTGAAGATAAGAACTTACAAGGGCTGACAGGTATGGATGAGAAAGCTGAATGCCAAATTAGACTGACTTCATATTTAATCAGTGGAAAGCAAGATTAATTTAACAACAATATTTTTTTGCTTTTGTGAGGAAAAAGGACTGAAGAGGTAGCAATGGACAGCTCAAGCTTGTACGAGCATGACATTTAGAAAAAATTTCTGTGACCGAGTTCATCATCAGTTCATCAGTCTGGTATACTAGATTGCCTTCTCATAAGATCCATCTCAATGAACTAATCCAATTGCACTATAAAAATTAATGGATTTTTGATTTCCACTAATCAGAACAGAGAGACAGTGAAGAGTACAGCTGTGAAGGTGACAAGAGAGAGAAAGCAGCTCAAATCCTCTTCCTGCATTCAAAACTCACAGAGAAGCCAATATCTCAGATGTCTCGGGTCATAGGAGAATTCAGTGGTGCATCACTAAAGTGAGATGGGAACTGAAGTAAGATAAGGAGAAATAGTTTTTTCCCAGCAAATCAGCACCTGTAGACTTATTCTGGAAACCTAGTCATAATTAATTGCTTGCCTGCGTGGGGCAATCTAAATGGAAAGAGAGAGGACACCAGTATGACTGGGGGAGGGTGAAGGTACTGTAAGGGTGGAAGCACACAGCACTTAATTAATAGCAGGGGGTAATATAATAAATTGTCCTAAGAAGATGAGAAAGGCAGCAGTTCTCTGAAATGCTAAGGTTTTTGTCCCTAACATTTCATCTTTCAAATGTGGGGTGTTTTTTGACGTGTTAGATGGTATCCATAGCCTCTGAATCATTCAGAATATACTGGGAGGGAGTGAGAGAAATCATAAACAAAAAGATCACTTTTTTATATTGTTTGTACAATGTTGGAATCCATTGCTGCCATTTTATATCTTTGCTAAAAGATATAGATTAGTATTTGTAAGCAGTGCCAATAGATTGATCAATTCTATGATGAATGACAGACTGATTTATGTTTGTACTGTCTCCAGTTATAAGTTAGGAAGGCACTGTTGCTAGGAAGCCAAAAGCAATGAGGATTTCAGACGCAGCAGGAAAAACCTGGATTCATTGTGGTTCACTCTCTAAATCCCTTTAAACCCCTAAGAGAAAGTACATTTGTTTTTCCAATCTGTATATTTGACTTTTTTCTCTGACAGATATACAGAAAACTGCCTAGGTGAATACACAACCTTACAATATAATTACTCACAATAAATCTTTTTAAAATTATCCAAACTCCCTCTGGCAATAGCACTTTTCTTCTTATTCTGAAAGTGTAATCTACCTTTCCAGCCTACATCTGACAATTAATAATACTAAGCTGATAACAGAAAGAAAAGAATAACTTGGGGTCTTAAGCCTACCTTTAGTACCTAAATAAATTTTTTTAAAAAAATTGTTTTTCGAACAGGCTGAGAAATAAGCAATGTCAATGTAAGTCAAAGAAAGAATTCTGAAAATTGTTAATTTCCATACTTAAACATGGTTTTGAAAGTCAACTAAGTGTTTGCAAGAACATTTTAAGTGCATTTAGCTTTCTCAGTCTACCCTTGACTCTAGCCTCCTGTTTATGCAAAAGTTTTGCTACAGGTTATATCTGGAAGAACTTGGCTTTTCAGAGCTTCTCAACATCTGATTGTCCAGTTGGAAATAGTGCAATTATCAGGCACTCAGTTTTCCTCTGCAGAAGGTCAAAGGCGTCTCTAATTATTGTTACAGAAGGACATTCTGATTCTGAGTTTGAGAGTCATTTACACTGGGTGGAAAAATACGCTTTTTCTTTTGGCTATGATAGCTATGTTGCAGCGCTGTCCTGGCAGAGGAGTCTGGATGAAGTTGCAAAGACACTGCACTTATTCCACAAGGCAAACCACAAATTCAGATTATTTCCAATCCCAATTTTTCGAAGCAAAGCAATTTTGCTACACAGATTGATCAGTAATTGTTAAACGTTTTTCCAAAAAGGTCATCCCATTCTTGGTTATAACCACTGTCAGTGCTCAGAAATTCATGCAGATCATCATTCTGTTAGCAGCTGACCATTTTGGGAAAAGCTCTGTAAGACATTTTGGAAAGGACTAGCCAACAGCATTCTAAGAGTTTTTTGACTTGCTCACAGATTTTAAACATCACCATTAAAAGAAAAAAGGAGAGAATGATAATGTAAATTCATCCTCTTGTTGTTATTCTTCATGTTCTGAGACACTGGAAGGAGTAAGAGAAAGAGGAAGGAACAAAGGAAGGTTTGGAGTAAAGTGTAGAATATACTAATATAGGCAAGTTTTTTAAAATATGCAAACATATAAAATACACTCCCACACTTTCAAATCATCCTCCAAAATTAATACAGAATGTATAGATGCCTCTTTTAAAAGCTTGTCTGTGAAAGTTCAAATGGTATCTTTACATCATCTTTAGATTAAAATTATGAGAAATCAAAGCTAACTCAAAGCAAATCATGTGTGACCTCCACAAAGCTAAACTGGAATCTGCACATTTATTTTTAATTTACTTTTGTTGACTCCTTTGACCTAGATGGGTGGTAGGCCAAGCTAAATCTCTCAACCCTAACTGAAGCCCAATTAACTAAGATAAATTGTCAAATCACTCTGGAGAGGTGATCAGCATTATTTAATCTTCAAAGTTGACGCTGTTGACCAAAATGTGTATTCCATTAAGTATCACAGAACATTTGCTATCAAATCCATAACTTCTGTAGCCAAAGTATTTCAGGTTGTAGAAAGACTCCTTCAAGATGGGAAACCTTGAAATTCAAGTCACAGAGTATACACTGTTTCAGACCAAAGCAAAATAGCCAGTGACAACATAGAAAACATGGCCCAATTCTTTCTTTTTGAGGGAATTACTTCTTTGAGACACCTTTTTAGTCTTTCTCAAATATATTTTATAAAAGCCTTAGTCCTTCAGCCTTTCTGTTCCATGCATCACTTCACCAGTGGAGCCACACAGAGTCGGAGGAAGAAAGGTTTATGTATTTTTCCATGCAGATCTTTTGACATCCCCTGCAAAATACAGGCTTTCATCCTCTTACAAGCATGCACCTCTGTCCTCTCAGTCTGGCCCTCCAGATCATTTCTGAACTCAGCTTTCTTGCTTAACCTTGGGACTCAATTCAGTGATGAGGTACAAGTAGCTGTGGGGATTCTGTAAGCTTTACTTTTCAAACCTGGGTGCACTCAATTGGAGTTTGGGCACAAGCATTGTCTAACTCCGGTCATATGCTAGGATATTGCTAATGAAGGAGTTTGAAGGTTTTTGATCTTCCCAGCACCCAATCTCTGATCTCCTAACTTCTAATTATGGAATCCTCCCGGTCAGAGTGAACAGAAGTACAGTTTTCTCTGTGTTATTGCTAGCAATCAAAGAGTTAAATGCCAATTTATCTCCTCAAAACTTTGAGGGTCTTTCAAGGTTGTTTATATTTTAGCTTGTATGTCTGATTCTATTACCTCTCTATTGATTTTAGTTCATGTTGTATTTTCATGATAAACCCGTGATGCTATGAGCAAAACCCCACAGATATTGTCAATACATTTTTTTTTGATAAAAAGAAGCTACTACTATCCAAAACTACGGTATTATCTTCTTATTCTATTTTTCAATTCATCTACTAGCATGTAGAGACTGTTTATTAGGACTACCTGTGTTATGGGAGCTATTACAGCAGTCTCCCATCCTTTTCAGTTGTAGTCTTCCCACCAGCAAAGCTAAAATTCTAGAAGATTTACATGTGGAAAACAATATATAGGACTTAAGTTTAATCCCTGAAAACCAGGTTTCATTAGCAGCTCCTCATCTTCAAATTACTGGTAGTATAGTGACTCTCATTATATAAATATTCAGACTTTTTAAAATTCTCTTCAGGAATATGTAACACAAAAGCCTATGGGTGTTTTGCTCTTTGTAAATCTGACAAAACAACACATGCTGAACAGGATTTCCATTACCCTGTTATCTACATGAAATAAACTGGCCCAGCTTTCATGTATACATGTTGTTTTGTAAAGTCTCTCACAGATTTTTTCTACAGAGGATGTGGTTCTGTTTATTCAGGATTGCCCAGGCTAGAGAAAAGGATGATGTAGAACTATTGCATGAGGCAGAGGGGAACCCAGGGATATTTTTTCCTATGAGGATCTTCTCTTAGTCTTGCATTACTGACTGTATATAAGATTCAGTGAGTACAAAAAAAATAAAGGTATATGTTGTAAAATAATTCTATTCATATAATAAGAATATTGGCTTTGCATAGAGAAGATTTATCCTACTGAAGTACTGACATTGGTATTGACTAGGACATACTCTAATAGACAAGAAGAAATTCTGAAGAAATAAAAAAAGACGAAGAGTGCAAATCACTTTAGGTCAATTTTTATAGGTGAAATATTTTCTTTTTTTTTCTACACCTGTGAAGGGGTTTCTTTCACCTAGTTTTACTGACTAGTAAGTAAACAGCTCATTTCAACTAAACACTCATGTCTTCTGATTGTTCTTACCAGAGAAAAGAAGATGCCAACAAACAGCAAATCATCCTCAATTTCTTTCAGTCACCACTTATTTCAAAATGAAGTAATCATCTTCTTTCTTTAGAAAACACAGATGGAAGTTAGATGACTGGCTTAACCTGGACATGTCTTTCAACTTAATGTTGGTGAGATGAGTCTTGTCCTTAGTACAAAAACACCAAAGCCCAAAATCTGAACATAGTACTGTCAGTGAGAGTAGAGTAAGTTGGAGATGATTTACCATTTTTGAATATGAGACTCTGATATCTAGGTACATAGTTTTCTGAAAAAGTGTATATTTAGGCACCTGTTTGGAGAATTTAGAAATAGAAAATAGAAATATAATGGCCAAGCAGAGCAATAAAATTGTGCAAAATGGAAAATTATTTTTGCAGGAATTTCCCCAATAAAAATTGGACATTGAATTTCCCAAAGAAACTTAAAACATAAATTACAAAATGAGAAGAAGCAACGTTGTCTTTGGAGAGAAGGATCTGACAGATCTGAAGATCGCAAGATCATAAAGTCAAGGTCAAGCAGGAGGGTGCACAAGGTCACCAAAGGGGGGCAAAAAATGAAAAAAAAAAAGAAGACTAAAGGTTAAAGAGAAATACAGAGTGCTTCAAATCAACAGAATATATCTATTTATGTGGCTAGATTTAGGATCAGATCTGTAAGGAGAAAAGAGGGGTTAACAGAACGCAACCCCATGAAATACATGATTGGAGAGTCATAGGGAGGGGCAAGCCATGAAGAAGTCTGCATGAGAAAGAGAATGCCATATGCAACACAGAGAAAACGTGATATAATGGACTGAAGTATTACAGAGACCATTATCCTTTTTTTGGATAATTCAAACCTCAGGGTTTCTCACCTTTATTACTTTCTTATTAACAAGGAAAGACACATCTTAAGCTGATACATGATGTGGTAAGGTAAGGGGCAGCTTCATTTAGCACGTCTTGCTCTCTGCAGAGAACAAAAGCCTTTTGCTTTTATGATTAAATATTCTTCTTTTAACAAAGGCATCCAATTAATTGCACATATGTTGTATCCTACCCACAAAACCCAAATGGCAAATGCTCCTTGGGCAGATGTAATAGGAAGGAAGGGACTTTTATATCTGTAAAGACAAATGACTTTAGTGTCAACTTCAATTTGAAACAATTCTTTCAGAGATTGAAGACAGTCATGACTCAGGGAATGAAAAGATCTAAACCATGACAAAGAATCATATTTCTCAGACAAGAGACATAATGCAAGTATCTTGAAACAGAAGAATTATCAAAGAAATTCGTCTTTTAATAAGTCAGTGTCACAAAAAGCATGAAAATAACATGTATTGTCTTTTTATTTTTTCTAGACTTCAGGTTAAGAAGGTATGCTAACTTCTTGCCAGAAATATGAATGCCCACTCTTTTTAATAAAAGGATCTGATTTCATTGAAACCTACTTGGTACTCCTTGAGCAAACAAGGAAATAATTATTATATTTACTAGCTGTCTTGAGTTTCCTCTAAGATGTCAATTAACAATAAATAAAAGATTTGCCTGCTGTCGTTAAAACAGGCACAGCCAGAACATTAAGGCTTAGTAGATCCATTAGTGCATTGTCCAAATGAGAGTTGCCCCAAAAATTTCAAATATTTTAAGACCAGGAACCAGGTTTGTTTCTCCACGTATGATGTGGATGGCAAGGTTTTGATGATCTTTGCTGCCCTTCTGAACAATGTCAGTCAGTCCTAGCAAGTCACGGATACTTCTTCCCTTTCAGCTTTGTTCAGCTTAGTTACTTTCTTCTGAATCTTATGCGGGTAAGCACTGATTTGTCTACTGAGAGCAGTAAAAGAATTTTTTTTAATTACCTATTATCTGCAGCTGTTCAAGACATAATTCTTATTGAATGGATGCACACTATTTATTATCTGTTGAAGAAAAAATTTCTAAAAACAGCCAGAAATGAGAAGGAAGAGAATGACACTTTTCTGTGCCAGATTTGAATGATATGTGAGGCAATGCTATTCAACATGCCAGCAGCATATGCTGGCTTCAATTAGAATGCAAAAGGAAAATCTGTTGCTAAAATATAGCAGCACACTTTGAAGATCTTATATGTGCTTATTCTGAACATAGAGCATTGAATATCCTTATAAAATTCAAAGTTTTGACATTTCATTGAAGCTGTTGCTAAGTATTGGTCTTACTGTAGGATTCTCTAATGAAATACTGTGGCCTACACTTTACAGAAGTTCAGAATAGATTATGATAATGATCACTGCTGGCCTCAGAACCTTTCAGTCTGAGAAAGTATTCATTAAAGTTATTACATCTTGTCCTTCCGTGTCACCTTTCCCAGCTAACTGCCTACAGCAAGAATGAGACAGCTGCATTTCAAGTGAATATCCAAGTGAGCTACTGTGCTCTCTGCCATGCTGGAAAGGCAGAAAAGTGCAAAGAGCTTTGCTCCAGAGAACGTGAGGTCGGTACATATGGTATGGCTTGAACTACATCCAGAAAAGGAGATTTCCACTGTATTTTCCAGTGCCGCTAGTCCGTCTCCATACTGAAACACCCACATGGCAATGTAAGAGCCACGGGATAAACTGATGTATGACAATCTCATGTGAAACTCTTAAGCTGCCTTTTCAGCCAAGGAAGCTCAGAAGCCCTTATTCCAGGAGTCCAGTACTTCCTTTGGTGTATTTTTTTCCACTTTTGGTGGAATTGGTCAGGAACCACAACACACATTTTTGAAGATTTAATCTTTCAGAGCCCCAGTGTGTTGACCAGAGTAGGTTTGGGATAGACTGAAACTGCTTATTTAGGATTAGTACCTGCTATCCATGATACTTTCTAGGTAAAAGTTTGGCTGATCTCCATATCTGTCATGGACTGGATCTGAACTTGAGCAGCTCAGTGCATAATAAAGTTTATAGTACAAATCCATCTAAAAATTGGATCTTTCTGTTTTATTTTCATTTAATACACGTTGGCCGATTACAGCTTTCTCTATGGTACAGTTAAGTTGTTTGCTGGCTTTACATGTATTCAAAAGTTACGTTCCTGTTCCAGGCATTTGGCATCTTTTTCACTCAGCTATGCTCAGCTACAATCAGAAGTAGCTACAAATGCACAGAAAGAACCAGATCATGTTTCTGATATCATTGTTGATTTCTACTTAGACAAAATTTCTACTGCACTGGCTGCTGGAGTTTGCACTTTCTCACCTTTATCTTGCCTGCTGTTGCTGCTGCCTTCCTGACAGATCCTGTCAGAAAAAGACAGAGAAAAAGAGGCTCATCGCTCTTTACAGATTCCTGAGATGATGAAACTGAGAGGGACATGACGGTTTCTTCTCCCTGGTTACCAATAGGATGTGTGGGAATGGCACAAAGCTGCACCAGAGGAGATTCCGACTAGATATTAGGAAAAATTTCTTTACCTTGGGATTGGTCAAGCACTGGAACAGGCTTCCTAGTAAGTTACCTGGCACCCCATATCTATCAGTGTTCAACAGGCATTTGGATAATGCCCTCAATAACATGCTTTCACTTTTGGTTAGCCCTGAAGAGGTCAGGAAGTTGGACTCAAAGTTCTTCATAGGTCCTTTCCAACTGAATTATTTAGTCTAGTCTAGTCTAGTCTAGTCTAATCTGCTCCTTTCTTCTGACTTCTCCACCTAACCTCTTCACTCCATGTCACAGTATTTCCTGATCTCCTTCATACACTCCCAGATATTCTTCCTCTTTTTATCCTCTTCAACAAAGCCTCAAACTTTCCTGTCTTTTTTTTTTGCACTCAAAATAAGCACATTTTGGACATTTTCATCTCTACAAACAGCCTTATCCCATAGCTATCTTCACTTGTTACTCCTTTCCACCACTAAAACATTAATTCTCTTACTGTCCCACCTTAGATCATCATAGGATCATAGAATCATATCACTGTTCATATCTCTGTTAAGTTCATATCACCGTTAAGTTCCTGTCAAAATTCCTGAAATCTTTTTTTTAACCATTTCTATGACTTTTTATTTTTCCTTTTTTTTTTTNNCTTTTTTTTTTTTTTTTTTTAGCCTTCTCTATCTTGGCACTTTTCTATGTACATTTAGAAGGCTTCTGTGTAACAACAGGTAAATACTGATAACACTTCTCTGTCTCTCAGTTAATGCAAAAACATTTTGTTAATTGCTGAATTGTTCCTGTGCAGCCTGCTGTCATGAAAACTGCAACTGAGAAATTATGACAATTAAGGCAAAGTAAGAAAAACTTAATCGCTGACATGTTTCAAAATATACCCTCCCTCTTTCAGCAGGAATGCCCCCTTCATAGCAAATTCTGTCCTTTCACAATGAAAATATTCAGGAAAACAAGACAAAACACCATTCATTTTTAAAAGGCCCAAGAGTATTCAAAGTTGTCTTTGTTATTACCTTTCTGTGCATTACAGGGAATTTTTCTGGAAGTTACAACTTACTTTTAATAATCTAAAAATTTCCAAAATAAAGTCAACTTTTTAGTAATTTGTTACAATTTTACAAGATTGTTACAATCTTACAATGAAGACGATTTTAACTATGTCAAGTGGCAGGACTTCTAACACTTTCTTTTAGCATGAAAGTGTTGTTACCCTTCTGATCCTGACAAACTGATCCTCATAGTTTCCTGCTAGCCTTCCAAGCACTCCTTAAAGGTCTACTGGCCATTAAATATGAGAAAAATGGTAGTTGGATTGAAAACAGAACAGAACCTAGATATTCCTGCCTGAATATACACCTCAATATCTTTAGCCAGTGTTCAGTTAAAATTATCATTAAAATAAGATTTAGAGTAAAATATCAGATATGAAGCAACTTCATTTTCAAATCTCTGACAGACATGGCAGACAACGTTTTTAGGATTATTTGCTTTTCCACATAATCCAAAACATCTATTGAACAGAAGCTACATTACTGGTCTGCTGTTGAAAAATATATGTGGTCTCTGTTAGTTTATGCTCTTTCTCTATGTGACAGTATCAGTAGTACTTTCCCCCCCTTTCACCTTCGCCTTCTTCTTCTCCAGTTTTGCTTTATTTTCTAATTTGCAAGGTATATGTCATACTAAGAATTCAAACCTGATGTTTTTGCTATAGTGATATGAAATGCAAAAATTATAAATAAGGTTAATCAAGAGTCATTCACAAGTCCTTGCCTTCCTCTAAGAAAAAGAATCTTTGAATATAATGGTCTGTAGAATCTAACCAATGCTGTCATTTTTCCACTTTCCAGAAGGAATACAAAAGTAATGTGTTTTGTGGGAGTGGATTACCACCAAATCTTATTTAAAATACAACTCCTGTGTCACAGTGAGCCACCCAAATTGTTCAGGGTCAGAATGTAGTATGCAGTTCCTGATTTAAGATTCTGGGCTTGCACTGTGCTTCTCATTTCTGTCTCCTGAGAGTGTCTGCTAACACATGTTTGAGATTAGAAAAAAGTTTCAGGTTATCACTCCAAGCTGAGAACTTTCTCCCAACACTTACTGCCACACTTTTTGAGGTCAGGTTAAGAAAGTGTAATCGTTTCTACTGCAACTGGTGTAGGAAACAAAAGGGCTAGTTTAGCGAACATATAATCTGATATAAGCAGATTCAATGCCAATAACTTGGGAGAACATGCAAGTCTAAGAGCAGATGGTGTAACCAAAGAGATCAGCATTGTAATTTTGGGTAAGGGAAGTTATTCTGTGATCAGATTGGAAAAGAATGTTTGCTTTCTTCACACATGGTAAGAGGCCTCAAGGGCAGAATTTAGAGAGGGTAAATAAAGGCACTAAAAAAGCCATGGGAGATGGGAATGAACTTAAATATAGCTTAGCCTAACTAACATCCAATATAAAGCCATAGACACATCCACAAGCCTTGGATCATGAGATGACAACATGAGAAGGGTGGCCCTCCATCAGCCACAAATCCCTCATGAAGAGAGCTCCATCCCCTCTCCAGGTGCAGAAAGGCACAAGAGTGGTTGCAACAGGAGACATTGCCCCGATGGCACTATACCAAAACACATGATAAAATATGACTCATCAGTTATCTAAAATGTATAAAATTTTGAATAATTGAGAAAATTCATCATTTTTTTGGACAAGGAGGCTGTGGTACATTATGATCCCAGTAAGAAGGGTGCTTAAGTCTGCAAGGTATAATTTAAAGTTCTTTTTATTTGCTAACTCTATAGGCAGAACACAGATAATCTGATGTCCCTTTGGATGCTGGGAACCTCAATCAGCGTAGGGATCCAGGAAACTTCCACCTTCAGCTCTGTACTTGTTCAATAGGTCCTGACAAACTTGTATATGGTCTTTCTGTTCCTGTGTGAGCATTCCTGGGACCCATGGCACTAACTTTGCAATATCCCAAAGTTACTGCTGTGGTTTCCAACACATTGAAGCTGATATTCAGCACCTGGTCATAATCCACTGATTTGCACAGATGAGCTGAATGAGACACTATTCATTTTGTGGCATGATAGCTGTGCATGGCCATCCAGAATGTGGCTTGCCTTTCATGTCACTGTTATCACTGCTGAAACACGACACCACTGCCTCACTGGGCCAGCATTCACTGTTTGGTTTCCATAAACGTTCAGCAAGCGTAGATGAATGTCAGTGGGTGCCATTTCCACATGGAGGAATCCTGTTCCACTCCTTTGCTTCAGCTGTGCTTCCATGTCAGATACCATTTTGTCAGACTTCCTCTTTGCTGCCATTTGTTGCATGGCAACACAATGTAATGGAATATTGTTGGAAAGGTGCAATCTCTACTGCCATCCCACCAGCGTCTGTCCCTGACATTATGGGTCAACACAATAAAATAGGAAGCATTACTTTCAGAGCAGCCCTTAAAATATATGGTAAAGTGTTTGGGTGAATTTTTTTACTTACTTTCTTTTTGTTGTTTTTTTTTTTTTTGGTAGAAATCGAAACCTTTCTAAGTTTAAAGATCTTTTATAGTAACAATATTGCAAACACGCTAACATTCATCAGACTGTATATGTCTAAGAAGGTATTTTAAAGAAAAGCATGTCACCTGCTTCTCACCTTTCTTTATGCTCTTTCTATTCCAAGTCCTATAAATAGCTTTTATTTTCTAAAATCTTCTGTGAGAGTACATTCAGCTTTATGAATACAGAATTCATTGCATATTTTAGTAACTGAAGAAAGGATATGGCCTTTTAGTATTGGATGGAAAAGCAAAAATAGAAGCTGTGCAGAAAGGTATTTGGATGACCTTTTCAACATAGGATGCTTCTTTCCTCCTTAAATTTTATATCCTTCATCATTTGTTCTGTCCATTTTACATGGCAAGGAATTGGACTTTTAGAATATTGCTCTAGGATTATAGAATTCTGTGAAATTAAACGTGTCACAGGAAATCACTCTATGTCACCAATGATTCTCAGGGTTTGGGATGATTATTTTTGTTTAGATTCTGATAGACTGTTCTGCAGCCAAGGACAGTATGTTAGAAAGCGTAGAAGGTGGACATAAACAAACCATCAGAACATGCATGTGTGTCACGCTATGTCCTAATGCCACAAAATATTATGCCAGAATTAGACACAATTAGAACAGAAATTCTGTAAGAACAGAAGACAGCACAGTGAAGCAGTGTTCTCAAAGTCAGCAGATATCCTTCTTGTATTTATTTCGTGTGAATTAAGGCTGCTAATCCTTCGCTTTCAGGGACATTCAGTTTTCCCAGAAAAAAAAGAAAAAAGGCCATGAACAATAAACAGACGCTCAGTTGTCTAAAACCTTTAATAAAGGGTACCGAGCTGCATTGCTCAGAGGCTGCAATGAGTTACTCTCTTCCAGAAGAAAAATATGTGGGATGAATTAAGACACTCCCTTGCTGTAGTGGCTTCCGGGACAGAATGTATTCGTGTCATTCATGAACTGAAATATTAACCTACTGCCTTGTTTTCTTTAAAACTGTATGAAAAGTTTCATCATGATTTTGGTTTCTAAAATCAAAAGAAGCACTTTGGGAACAACAGATGTTGTCCCAAAACATCAGAATTCTCTTTACATTTCCTCTGTGTTATTAGCAGAGGAAAGTGGAACTGTCACTTAGTTCCTCAGCAGGCTTGATACTGTGAGAAGGAAGGTGATGGAGAACGTTGACAGAAATAGCCAGTGAAGCAGAAATAGCCATTGGACACAGTAAAAAAAAAAAAAAAAAACTTGATAGATCTTAGAAAAAAAACTTTGTTTTCATTAAATACAAGGAGAAAGAACAGGGACTAAATGCTTAAAAGATAAGAGTAATGAAACACCAGAAAATAAATATGAATAACAGCTGGTGCTCACAGCCTAAATTTGACACTGCAACTGGTATGTAAATAGTTTTCAGCCTAATGAAATCTTTTGAAATTCCAAACACAATTCATGCTGAGTAGGAACAAAAAAAATCAAAGCTTTGAAAATTTAAAAGAAATAAATATGTGGAAAAAAATAATGTTAGGTCAACTGAACTACTTTATTTGAATAATATAAAATATTTTTTCTTCACTTCTCTTTTTTTTTAAGTTTCTAAAAAAGAATGGTTTATAATCAAATAAAAACCTAGAAAATAAATAGAATAAAAAGTCAAGAGAAGATTTTGAAATTTCACATGACTTAAATATAGCTCTCATCTGCAGCATAGCAGCTTGGTTTCACATACAAATGTAATTCTATGAATCAGTCGTGGCCTGTTTTTTTTTATAGAAAAAGTTGTGTCCTCTACCATGAAGCTGAGATCCAGAATGATCTTAGGGGTACACCTTTGCTTAAACAGAATTACTTCCATAAATGGCACACTGAAATAGGAAAAGATACTCTGTGAAGGCTAGAGAGTGTAACATCAACTCTTCTCTGAATGTGACCTCTTTCAATAGACAATGAGAACCATGTCACAGGGAACAAGAAATGTCTTGCCATTTCATATAAATGTACTGTAGTCCATTTTCTTTGGCAGTTCTCTCAAGTATAAAATTCATTATAAGCCTTCCTAAACATACAAGCTAAATCTCAGAAATACTTAAATATCACACAAAAGAACCACCTGCATTAATTAAATCATTAAAATTAGATATGGACAGAATGTGTACACAGAAAACACAGAGCAGCAGCCATTGATTTTTAGCGATCAAAGGAAAAATCAATGGATTAATGCATTTCAGTTTCAGAAAAAGCATTTTGAGAGTATTTCATTTAATACGTAGTGCTCTAAAATCCAACGACTACCTGTCTAAATGGACGTTTTCTTCCATAGGAATAATTAAAAATAGGTTTGTGGATTGTAAAGAGCATCCATATGAACTTCTCCAACTCACTTGCTAGCATGCTCTCATATTCCATCCTACGCACCAAGGATGATGCAAAAAAGTCATATGTGATCCACTTAGTTCTGTTTGTGTCCTGCGTGATATGTACAGAGTTAGGATGACGTATTCCTAAGGACTGTGAAATTTTTTATATGACCAAAGTGAAGAAATCTTCTAGATATAACCCAATATTGCCATCCTCCTACATTGTCTGAATCAGGAAAGTGATTCTTTCATCAATATATCCTGCTTTTCTAGCCCAATTTTCCTTTATAATCCTGCAATTCATATAAGTAAGGAGATGTGAAGGAAACTGTTATTTTTAAGTAGTGCTAAATACATTCATCACCAGCTCTCATTGGTGTCTCATTTTCTGTACATCCTTAGTAGATTACAAATAGCATACAGAACAAGTGATATGGAAGCTTCCTGTCTTTTGCTTTTATTTTTTAAATAAAATTGTGTAATTTTGGCTCTGATAACTGTTAGAAAGTTTTCACACTGCTGATGTATAGATCTAATTTCACACATTTTAGAATGTTTTAGGATATACGCAAAGGCAACATTTAGAGTAGGAAAGGAAATCTGAGCACAAATGTTAGGATATCTAACAGGAATCTTGATTTTGGAGGTAAATGTTTTCCTTTGCCTTCAAGTCAAATGATGCATCCTTCCAACTAACATTCTGTGAGGTTTATTACACTCATATATCATACATTCGTATGAATATTACAAGTAAATTCACTAAATAACCAGAAGACTGCTGCTGACATGAGTTCTCCAAATGATCCAGTGTGTCCATTCTACACCATCTTGTCAACTAAGGATCAGAAGATAAAACCTGAGCATAACTAGAACTGTAAGTCAATAGTGCCTAAAGGTCAATGAATGACAAGGAAAGAAAAAGTAAAAAAGAATGTACGAGGATCCAATAGTACTGAACTGAATAGTAATAGTAATAGTAATAGAACTGAAGCAATAGTATTAAAGGAGTAAAATGAATATCCCTGCTGAGTAGAATCTTTTAAGAGAAAAAATTAATTAATCTCAGACATACTGGAATCAAAGAAGAAAGATCTAAATGATTTTGATGTGAGTAACATTTCTGTGGTAGGGAGATATTTAGAAAACATTAGTGTTGAAAAAACTGAGTTAAGGACAGAAATAAATGGAAAAAATTGTAAAGGAACATGCAAAGAAGAACAATTTAGTTCTAGGCTGCTTGGAGAACACCCTACTGTCACGATCCCTACAAGAAGAACTATGCAGAGCATTATGAAAGCATTGGCAAACCCAAACTAGTATAGACAGCAAGCATAACAGAACTGTGAATAAAAATTTAAAAAAGTATTAAATCCATGTATCTTGCTGAAATGAATAGTGCAACAGAGCCTTGGAAGAGCACATATGAGAGAATACAAAAGAAAGTAGTTTCCTCTAGTACATCCTCCAGTTACTTTCTAACTTCCCTGGACAGGGTTCTCATTTCTGCGTGGAGCTTTGTAATTTTATTGTCTCCTGTTTTTGACTCTTAAGGTCCATTTCCCTAACGGTAGAAGGGTTCTTTCAATGAAGAAAAAATACATCTCTGTTCCTCTATTATATCCACATCTTTTGCATTTTCTCACCTTTTCATACTGCTCTTTTCAAAACAGGGGAAAAAATGGACCATTCTTATGATGGCCTCACTTGGAACTAAGCTTCCATTTTAATTTTCCTTTTACACATAATATTCCATTAAGACATTCTTGAAAGGATATGCACTATGTGTGTGCTTACACTACCATGTGACATGAAAGTAAGAGAGAACTATATTGGCTTTAGTCATTCAATTATATTAGGATCTGAAATAACCATCTGACAAAATGATCCATAGTTTCGACCACTGAAAAAGAGAGTGAACAAATCAATGGAAGATGGAGCCCTCAAATAAATAAATAAATAAATAGACAGATAAATACACTCTAAAACCATGGAAACACTGCATTCACAAAGTGAGATTATTATAATCTTTTTTATCTATTGTTATGGTTTGACTTAGCAGATAGCTAAGTTCCACACAGTTAGTCACTCACCCTCCCCCCTCCCCAAATGGGACGGGGGAGAGAAGTAGAGAGATATGCAGTAAAATGCGTGGGTTGAGATAAATGCTATTTACTAAAATAGTAAAGAGAACAAAAGAAATAACAGTACATATATATATATACGCAAAGAGGATACGCAGAACAAGGGCTCACAGCCACTGGTGACCCTTCCTCCCGGCTAGCCCCTTCCGTAACGAAGAGAACCCGGAAACCCCCCGAACCAATCACATGATGTTATATGGGATGGAATAGCTCTGTGGTCAATTTGGGTCAGCTGCCCTGGTCCTGTCCCCTCCCAGTTCCCAGCTCCTTATGCCCCCCTTAACTATCTCACTGGCAGAGGAATGCAGAAGTGAGTTATGTCCTCGGCTCCGTTCAACGCTGCCAGGATGTTATCAGTATCTCTGAGGTACAAGATAAATTCACACTAGACACTACGAGAAGCGTAACTTCTGTTAGAAACTAAGACATCTATCTTTGATTTCACTAATGTTTTTCCTTCTAAACTGAAGTGGTGGAGGCAATGGCCCATTTGGCATGTAATTTTAAAAGACATTGCATTCAAATTCAGAAAGAAAATATTCAGTGTTGATGAGAAAATAATCTCTTTTTTTTTTTTGCCACCTGTTTTTTGCTGACTTCGCAAATTTTATCACAAGGAGCAGTGTGAAAGATAGAGGACTTGGATTGCCAATAGATTTATAGATTGGGAAGTATGGCTTAGTTCCAGCTGGAAAGGAAACTGAATTTTTCAAAATTACATCTGAAAAAAAAAGTCTGGAGGAGGCAGGACAGAAAAAGATAAGTCTTTCTAGTCATTCAAATAATTTTATTTCACTTTTAAACTCTGGAATTTAAAATTGCTATAAAATGAAATGAATTTAAAATGAAAACAGTCTTGCCAATCAGTAACCATAAAGCTTTCATCAAAAAAAAGTCAAAATGAGTTATTTTAACACAGTTGAAACTTCGTTCATGCTATTTTTAAAAGCGAAAAATACTTCATTTCATTAAATAATTGAATCTCATCAGAATGACATAAGAAGATGATGGAATATGGCTCTGTCTAAGTCTGCTCAGCTTGTATAATAAATCTTGACTAATAGGATTCTCAAAGCAAACATTGAGAAACCCCTAAGAACAGCCCTATATAATTATCTGATGGCCACTTTGAAATTTACCTTCCCCACACATTAAAATCCTTTTTTTAATTTGGGAATTACAAGGTACAGAGTTGGAAATTTGATATCTGTATTGCTCAATTGTTTGAAATGAACTTATTAAAGTATATTTGATTGCACTGTAGCAATCTCTAGTGGTAACAACATGAAAAATCAATAAAGCAAAAATGTAAATGCAAGATCTAAACAGTAGTCTAAACTTAAGTGCAACAAGCATTAATTTAACCCTTCCTATCACTATCACATTGAAATGCAGCATTTTCCAAGAGTAGCGTACCCAGAATTTCTGGCAGCTCATTTTAAACAAGTATATGATGCTGAATTTATGCCTACAATAAAATCTGCACTTAAAATACCTATTGAACATTTTAAATATAGCCCTAAATTTGGCCAAACAGATCAAGGAAAATTCTGTCTATAAATACACATAGTGTCTGTAAAGTATTAGTTTACAAATACTTGCACAGTGAAGCCTTTTCAAATTTTTGTTTTTAATGTATTTTGCTTTGTGAGAGTTTCAGTTACCTGGTTCTAGCTAAATGAGTAGTCATTCCCCTATAAAAATCCCACTGGATTTCCTCCCTGTAGTCTTTCTGTATGTGTACATAACAAGCATCTCCCCATCACTGTGGGAATTTTTAAAAATAATACTGTATTTCAGTGTCTATACCAAAAGTATGCACTTTTACTCCAGCTGTGGTTTTTATTCTCTTTCCATACAGAACATATTCCACAGGCAGTCACCAACAGACAGGTTCTCTTCACAACGTGATTTCTCCCAGGGTGTTGTATCCGTTGCTTCAGTAAAACACGTTTTTCCTATGCCTTCATGGTTTTCGGAATAATGTGTCCATAGTGTGGATGCACTGCAGATGATTGTGACTGGACATAGCTGTGTTCTTGACAAATGCCATGGCAGTCCCATAACTGAGCTGCAGGGAACTTCTTTCTCTCTATGGACTCCTAACATAGCAGATTTTTGCTGTATTATCCATGGAAGGAGCTAACAGAGCAAAACAGGCCCAGTATTGACGTGAGCTTGATGCGCAGCATGAACGTAGCCCCTCGTGGTGCCTTATTCCTCAGTACAGTATGATACAGGGAATGCTCCACAGCTCTACTGCAGTGCTTCAAGGGAGGGAACTCACAAGTCTGGGGGTTAGCAAAGAATCCTCTGTGTCTCTCAACAACAAATCCTACAAATAAGAATTTAACCCCTCTGCCAGTCAGATGGGGATTGTGCATGACCTTGGCTGGGCTGGGAATCAGAAGGAAGTTCACGAATCAACATTTTGGACTTAGGTGCCACTCAAAAAACCCTAGCCTACATCTACATAGGTTTGCATCTTACATTAAGTGAGCATTTTCTTCAGTAAAACTGCTGCCATTCTTCAGAGGACAACATGAAGATGACAGCTCTTAATACACACATATCAACAGGACCTACCTTCTGAAAGCAATTAGGTCTGAGATGGCTGAAAAAGGGATGAACACAGAGAAGAGAGGACATGGAGGACATATCAGAAAGAATACATAGAGTAGATTTCAGTAGCATCATCAGGGCTGAAAAACAAGATTGAACACTGTCTCCAAGGCACTGCATAACTAAGTACCTTGATGCAATAGAGGACTCAGATACTTTGCCCCACAGCTCTTTTATTACTGCTTTCATTTATACCTTGTATTGTTTTCGTCAGAAAACAAAAACAACAGCAACAAAAAAACCTGTTCCGTCTGCCCTATTCACAGCCAGAGATATTGTGGATGTTCAGCAAAAGTATTTGCTGGCACAAGAGGCCTGAACACACCTGGTACCTGGTGCATTTGGCTGGAAAAACTCATCTGAGAGATAAGGGCAAGAAATGTGTGGGTGGGAACACATACAGCAGGGATACTTGGGAAGCCTTTATCTGTAATTTAGCTCTATCCTGCGTTCCTTGGGGTCTACTTATTGTCTGTGTCTGTCTGTGTAATACATTGTGATCTGGCTTTCAGTATCATTAAACCTTGGAATTTCCTCAGCTGAAAAGTTTTTAAAAAGAAAACAGTAGGATCTTACGGGATTGATTTGTGTTCCTACCCCTGACTCCACGTCTGTAAAATGCCTCATGAAACTGTTTTGTGGTGTATCTCAAGATAAAAACTTCATAAGAGCTCCATCAGTAGTACCTCCTGGAAATTCTGGTTCAAACCTTTCTGTGCTCACCTATGTTCACCTGTGCTCACCAACAGGCTGCTGCACTACACTTCCCAAGACAGATTGGACAGCTTGAGCCATCATAATTTTACGCACACACACATATAGGGGTGAGGGGGAAGCAATCATGAAGAAACAGCCACACTACAAACTTAAATAATAAATCTTTCACAACATTTTAGAATGTTGAACCTTTATTTTTTCTTTTTTTCCCCATTTTTACTTTTCTATTTTTTTTTAATAGAAAGCTCATAATTTCACACACAAGAAAAAGCTTTTTTTGGGATTTAAGTATAGTGATAAGTTGTATGGACTAGCTGGGGCCAAAAATACTGACATCAAAAAGAATCTACCATGGAATTTTTTGTAGGTGCCATTTTATGATGGTGAACAGAGGTAAGATAAGTTAATTGATTCTCTTGAGATGCATATTTCATTAACTGTTGAATTACTTAATTTTCAATGCTTATTTTGAAAAAAAAAATGATGGATTGTGATAACTTCCAATTTAAAGTTTAAAAAGACTGTTCTCTGTTTAATGGGGAACCATGTATCAAAGATAACAAACATTACTTTTTAAATGGCAGGAAAAAGCAAGAAACACCTTAAACTGAAGTTTAGGCATGTTGAAATCGGGAAGTGGCATTTAGTGTACCTTAATGCAGAACAAGGTGTTAAACACTATGTGCTGTTGCTGATTGCCTTTTGTGAAATTCTTCTGGGGAGAAAATTAGCTGCTATAACTTCACTTTTTGTGTCTTATCACATAATACTCTAAATGTATTGGAAAAAAAAACATGAAGATGAGTTGAACTTCAGTATAAGGAAATAGTCAATATCATCTTACTTACATGACAAATTTTGTTTCACTGCTGTAAAGGTAATTCTGTTTTGTACTTGCTACTGTTGCACAAGATTTATTTTATTAAACTAAACTCTAACACTCACAAATAAGAAAAAATGAAATAAAGTCTTCAGTAGGTATTATGAAAAGTGAAATTAGGACTAGACCCTTGAAGTAACATTTGACCATGCAATGCATGATTCAGTTGGTTCCCTTAAGTTGGCTGGCTTCATTTGGCTTCCTTAGTGGAAAGAGCGAATTCATGAAATTTCATGTTATGGAAACAGGAAAGTTCAGGACTATTATGTTTTCATTAAAAAATCATGAATATTTAGATTAAATGCAGTACCAGAAGTCACTGAAATTATCAATGAAATTTTCTCTACTGTTTCTTTTCATAAAAAACTGTGGTTTTGTATACTACATGATTTTGGAAAGAGCTTTTTTAGTGCAGAACTTGATTTTTTAGAAAAACAAACTTCTGTCAAGGACTTCTATCAATTGTTTGTTTTTCTTTCAATTCATTGTCAGCTGTAAGAAACCCTCAACAAAATAGAGCACATCAAGGATCTCAGAGATGGATATCTTGCTATGAAATTATGTCTTCTTGTTATGAATGCTTTCAATCTATGTATACCGTAGACTAATGTCAGACAATTGAAATGGAAGTCTTTTGCAGTTACTGTCCCAATACAATGCCTATTATTAATATGTATACAAAAAAAAATGTATTATTTTCAATGTTTAGAAAAGTTAATTTCCTCTTATCTATGGGAAGAATTCCTAAGTGGTACAATTTTTACTAGTCTCAAAATCAGGTACAGATTATTTCAAGTTCACAAGTTTTATTATGCCTGTAGACAATGGATCTCTACCAGTTCCATCAACGAAACAATACTTGAAGTCACTCCACTTTCTGAAGACGGCATCCTGGGGAGCTGGAGCCACCAAACATGAGAGATCTGTCAGGACTTTGTACAGAGAAGGATGCGCTCTCTAGTGACTAACAAACTCAGAACTTTTGCTAACCTTAGTCATCATGAAGAAAATATTCTCAAGAATAATGAGAGTGAAGTGCACAAATGAAGCTCAGCATATTTGCATAAACATTATTTCATAATTAGCAAAAATGAGCAATGAGCTATGTGAGGGCTGTGGGGAACATGAGACACCCACTTTACCAGCCCTCAGAGTGTTTGTTTATGACCATGCAAGAGAGAAGCCTAGATGAGCACTGCTCCTCACAAAGCTGAGGTAAGCTGATACAATGATACTTAATTCCCAGTTTTAGCTCTGTCATTATTACCCAGAAAATCTTCTTTGTCTTAAGTTAAATTCTTTCAACACACTGAAGAGAAAAGAAAAAATATTTTTTCCCTTAGACTATATCACCATCTGTTATTGCCCACTGGGAATACCTTTGTGTATTGCTAGACTATGTTGCCAGAAAATAAAATCTTTTAAGCCTTTTTTACCTGGCTTAATTTTCTCCTCAGTTATTGTCTTATAAATCAGGATTTATTATTAGGCATCTCATCTACAGAAATGATAAAAATATGAGCCAGGCTTTAAAAATGATAGTCTGTGACAAAAGGATTTCATACAGAGTCTTAAGAAGGCGGACTGGAAGAGATATTTAAGTTAGAGGCTTTCTACTTGTCCCTTACCCTCCTTGGCCACTGCAGAGGTTTGTGTTATGCCTACATCCACCTCAGCCCAACTTGGACTGTTCCCTACAGCAGATTTCCAGTGGTTTTTAGGCAAGTTCACCATTCCCATTACCATTCAGATGTTTTCCTTTCTTCCGTGACTCATTCTACCTGTTTCTTTGTATCTTCACTATCTTTGCTCTTTTGTACCTGCGTTAGCAATATGCTTTTTCCTTCATGCTTCAAACACCAGCACACATGTATAAATAACTCCTTAAGTATATGCATATATATATATACAAGTGTATATGAACAGGTATCATAGAAAGACAGAAATGGCATGGAGAGGAGAGCAAGAGTACCAGAGTTTGCATCTTTAAATGCAAATATCTCTGCCAGGGATTCATAGTCAATATATAATAATTAAATGAACAAATTTAATTTATAGGTTAAATCCCAATTTTTCTTTAGGAATCTGAGATGTATAAACCAGGTAGAAAAAAAAAAACAACAGCTATAGAAACAGGAAAGAATGGTGCAGTTCTCTGATTTCTTTGTTACAATTTGTTTTCTATGAACATCAGAATCTCATAGCAGCCTACAGAAATCAGTAAGTTTATTGTTGTGGGCCATCTTTCTCTTCTATAGGCTTTGTGTGAATTGATAGACATGTGCTATATCATTTATTCATATTCAGCTCAGGCACCACATAAATGAATTAAAGATTGATTAATTCACAGTCAATGATTAAGTAAATGGTAATTGTAACTAATACTTAGTTCTGTCCTGATGTATTGTGTTCGGTTTTTTTGTTTTTCTTTCGTTATTTTTAAGATTTCTAACAATGCAAAGTCTAATCTAACTTCAGACACCTTTCCAAAAGTTAAAAATGAAATCAAATAAAAAAGAAATCCAGCAGCTGCTCCACACTGAACTGTAATGAGCACATTAAAAATTAAGTTAAGCAATACTCCATTTCTGATATATACATCAGTCATCTTCCTTTCACTTCCCCACCCCAAATTCCACTAAGTAGAAAAAGCTTGCTGCAAACAGTGACACAAAATCCCATTAGATTATAACGTGGAGAATTGAGACTTTTAAAGCATAATTAGCAAAAAGGCAACATGACAACACCCTTTTCCTTTCAAATGACAATAAGACAAGGAAACCATATGATATAACAGCACTGAACACTATTTCTTTTCCTTAATAAATCTAACAAAAAAAAAAAAAAAAAAAAAAAAAACAAGCTGATTTCTGCCTTCCCTGGAGCCTTGCAGGGACCAAACTATCCCTGCTCGATCTAAGCATCAATGACTGAGGGCCCCTGTCTCTACCAGACCTTCTACTCCATGCTCACCAACCCCTTTGAACTCATTTATGTCACCACATCACAGCGCTGTCATTGTTTCTCTCTCCCGGTGCCCTAGCCAACACGCGAAGTCCTACCTTGTGCTGTTGCACATTATTTTCAATAAAAGGTGCTAATTGTTTTTCTTGAAACCTTTTGAAATATCTCTGTCCATTTAGCTATTTCATTATTGTGGCTGTAACACTCTGGCCTTTATACTCAGAGCCTGTCATTCTTCAAAATTGGGGAAAGACCTTATGTTCTTTATTTGACATTTGATTTTCTTGATGGTGCATGTTTTTCCTTCTTTTTCACAACTATCTCCAGTGTGCTGTCCTAGACGTCTATTATACACCATTTTTCTAAATTAATCACTGAGTATAGACCAAACATTAAAATGCCGACTTTAAAGAAGATGCTAATTGTATGCTAATTACACTCAGGTATCTGATAGAAGATTATTACCCTTTGGGGGCTTGCTTATTGTTCTTCCTGGGGTAAGATATTTTATAGTAAGCAAAAGGTGACTTTATTGATATCCTAAAAAATATTCTGTCAAAGAGAGGTCACTACAGGTGTATCAAGTAACTTCAACTGAAAAAATAATTCAGTTAATGAAATCAAGATTTCTTGGGTCAATTTCCTTACAAGTCATTTCATTCAGTATTATCTATTCTAAAATCAACAGCATTGTTGCTTAATAATGTGCTTAGGAGTTGTATCACTTCTATTTGAAATATACAGTCAAGGTTCTGCCACTGTCAAAAAAAGTGAATTATAAAAGCTTTATTTCGATTTACTTTTTAAATCTTCATGGATCATACCATAAAGATGACTTATAACAAATCTTTTTGTGTAGTGGTTCTTGTGGAGTACTTGTAAGATTAGGAACCTTCTGACAAAATTTTATCTTCAGAGGTCCTGATTTCTGGTGTTGCTGGGGAAGAATGAGCTGGCATTAGATATGCTTGTTTTTTGTCAATATGGATCTTAATAAGATCCCCAAATTGAGTTAAGGATTTGTCTTCATTATACAAGTATAATCTTCCCAGCACATTTTACCTTGTGAAAGTTTCATGCTATAATGCAGGCAAGCAAATAGTTATTTCAGACTTTTATTCTAATATATTGGTGTACTAGCCATCTCTTCTCTTGACCTTGTGCATTTAATATGCAGATGCAATTTTGACCACTCAAAACTCAGTATGTGATAGTTCCAGTAACATATTTTCTATTAAATAATCAGCAGGTAAAGTACAAAAATAGTCTTGTCAGCGGGCTTTAATTTTTCTGGCTGACTGCCAGGCTAGAGTCATACTCCCTTCTGTTTAGCCTCAAAATAAGGTACATACAACCACGACTGGCGCAACGAATGGCCATAAGAATGGTGAAAATAAATGCTGAACAGTTTAGGTGCAAGAACATTTAACAGATATCCTTTAGGTAGGATATAAAGGTTATGATAAATGCCTATGAAATTGCATGCTATATGGTGGAAGTGAGGACAGAATGGATGTTAACCATGTCTCATGACGCCTTAAAACGACAGAAAACCAACATATCTGGAGAGTGTTGAAGGAAATTCTTAGGAAGTAGCTCCAAGATAAAAAAGAGGCATTTATCAATGTGCCTTGTTATCATGTTATTGAACTAATTGCTGCCAGGCATGTGTGTTGTTCACCTAGATTCAAATAGCAGCTAGACAAATTCATGGAAGAAAAATCTTTGAGGGACTATTACAAATAAATGTGTAACTTCTTTTTCAGGAAGCCCTCCAAACAGATTTATTGGTACTGAACAAATATCATGGGGGGGTTAGATCTGGATTGCATACAGGTCCTTTGGGTTATTCCACATAGCTGTTGACAATGGGAAACACCTCTGCTGCCCCAAAGGCAATCAGAATTTAAGCACTTACATAAGGGCAAAACCAGTTTTCACATCTGATTGTGTTTGATCGGGTTCTTGTAACGGTCAAGGCACCACTGTCTCAGTAACTACAATGAGACACAGAATGCCAAAGACCCAGAATAAATAACAGCCACAACAAAGCTTGAAACAAACTCTTCTGCATCTCATGTGTCCACGCCTAAGCAGGAAGGATCTGGGACTAGCCTGTCACATCCACTGGAGAGTCTTATAAACCGGAGATGAGCAATGGGCTTTCTGTGACTTGTTATATACAGCCTATGGGGAAAGGCTCCAAGATTTGGGTTTGCTTTGAGCAGAAAAGAGAAGACTGAAGGGAAACACAACGATCTTCCAGGATGTAAAAAAGTTACCAGAGAAAGGTGGGTAAGCTGTACCTCCCTATGCCCAAGTAAAACATGACAAAATTGTTTTTTCTTTTCAGCGAATTAAGTGTATGTCACATGTAATGAAAAGCTGCCCACCAGAAGGGTCATGGGACATAGGAATAGGCTCCACCAAGTAAATGAATGTATTTCCCCAGAGACTTGTTAGTTGAGCAAGACAAATTTCTAAGTATGACATATAAATCCAAGAGGAAGAGAGAGGTGGTCTTTTCCCTTGAGATCCCATTTTTGTTTTAAATACGTGTTTTGTAGGAACTCCTTGGTCTTTCAGCTTTCAGTGTTAGTGTCTGAGTTTGGAGGAGACTGAAGACTCTACTACTCATAAATTAAAGGATTTGTAATTTATTCTGTTTTACTGAAGTTTCACCACATTCTTCTCTCCTTACCAGAGGAAGCAGGTGTTTGTTTGGCCTGTTCTTGTCCACCATATTCAGAAGAGAAAGAATACTGGACTGGATGGATAATTACTCTTATCTGCTACTGAGATTTTGTTATACTCTTTTCAAGAGAGTCATATGGGCTTCTGTGCTAGTTAATAGAATGAGAGCAGCACCGTTACAGCAATCCAGAAGAAATTTTCTACTTATTTTACATATTTAATTTGATCCTTACACCATAAGGTGTTTTTAAGGTGCTCATTTCCACTAGTAACAGAGAGCTTGGAGGACAAGCTTTGAATAGAAATTTTCATGCTACTAAAGGATTAAGTAAGGGAAAACTGTCCAGAGTCACAATGTGCCATCTGTTTTCCAAACTACCATTAACCTCTCCTCTTTTACCAATGCAATGTTATGGTCAATATTGATGAATTCCTTAGAGAGGACCACTGCATAACTAATGTAGAACTTAATCTGTATTTGACCGAATCATTCATTAGTTTAAGGGCTGTTTCCAGCACAGTAATTCCTGTTTCTCATTTTTGGGAGGATTTCTGTAACTATGAGTATTTGCTGTTCTTCCAGTGTCTTTCTGTTCTACTTCTTGCAGAAAAGTACCCTTGGGAGTCTATGGACACAAGGCAGCTGCAAACACTATGCAAGACAGTTCATACCAGAGAATGGACTTTGTGAACTCAGCATATGCATTCTGTCTGGATTCCCTGGTGCAGCCGTGGTCCTCCATGTACATTTGAGTCAGGAGCATTCCAATGGTGACAGTAAATTAGCTGATATTCTCAGTCCAAAAATGAAAGATGGATCTGATTTTAACCTCTAGAAGGCAGACAAATAATTCCTTTGTAGGCAATGCAGAAAAAATCATACCGTCTGTATTTGTCCCTCATATCATAACAATTCCTGCTTAGGTTAAAGACCTATGAGAAAACCACCTACTGTAATCCAAGTGGACAAGATCCATTATATTCCTGACAGCTGTTTTGTTTCATTGACAGAATAAAATCCTCTTTAATTTTGCTCAATACACTACAAAACAATAATGAAAATCCTTCTGTGACACAAAATCATAATATTCACCACAAGACTGATTTTTTTTTCATTTAGGTAAATATTCCAGATATGATATTACCAATAACTGATTTTCCAGATGGCAATCAGTACTCTGCTCAGGAAAGATGAACTCAGAATGGAAGACATACATAAAGTGTTACAACCATGAACATATAGAAAAAAATCTGTCTTCAGATATAGAAATTTGCTTACAAAATAAAAGACTAAAAGAGAAGATAACTGCACACTACAATGTATTAGGATGATGAAAAGGAGAGACAGGGAAGAACTGTTTGCATAAGTAATACAAATTGCCTGAGTCTTACAGTGAGGTTTCTCAAAATCAGACTGCTATTTTAGAACAGCCTTATAAAGCAATTATTGCAAAATCAGCAAGACTGAGGAGACATAAATCATGTCAAATGAAGGTTGGTATAATCATGGGAAAAAAATAATCTAGCACAATTTTTCTAGAGCCATGTAGAGGAGACTGAACTAGACAAAACAAGAGTGTTCAGTGCTGATCCTAACCCACAAAATGAATGAGGCACCTCTGTGCATGGAGGAACTGTGCTCTGTGTTTACTACTTAAGGTACATGTTGTTTATTTTTTTATTTGTTTTAAGATTATCTTTGGCTACTTTATGACACTTTTTTAAAAAATATGCAGGTGACGTTAACGAAATACACAGAAAATGTTGTGCAAAAAAGGGAGCAGAAAAAATGAAAGAGAAAAGAGATTTAAGGAAGTTATCTATTGAAGGGATTTACGTTTGTCTGTAGAAACAATTATAAAAGAGATATATTTATTATGGATGATTTTTTGGAAATGAGATAAATACTTTTACAGATTTCTGTTCTTAAAGGACCTAATGGGAGAAAAGGACTTTATATACAGATAAAAATGTATTTTGAGAGAGTGTCTTTGATACCTGTGAGGTATTTGCATCAGCAGTGCCAAGGACTACATCTGAACTTGTTTCCCAGGGAGACAGGATGTTTTCCAAGAAGAATATCATCACACCTTGAAATAGCAATAGGCTCCCCTTGCAGAGTGAGAGAGAACAGCCAAGAACAGCTTGACCTTTATGGGAGCTGTTAGGTGGTAGGACTTTATTTATTTACTTACACACTTGCTCTCAGTTGTGTAACTCAAAGCATGACCCCTCATTTACAGAAGTTTGTGTAGCACCCAGATCATGGATGTGTAACGTCTGTTAGCTTTAAGACTTCAGCTATAAACTCCAGCAAACACTTCCCTTCTGGTAACAAAAGTGATTTGGTTTTGAAGCTCTTCTTTAAAGGGAACCAAACCTCCCTGGCTGACAGCAGGCAAAAAGAAAGTACCAAGTGCTGGTTTGTGTGATCACTGCAGGCAGAACTCTCCTCTAGTGGGGTGTCTGCGATGTGAGGGACCCCACAAAAGCAGGTAGCACTCATGGTAAGAGGAATAGAGTGAAGAGAAATGTGATGTATCTCCACTTACTCTTGGCAAAATTTGTCTCTGAAACTCCAAGGAGTTCTAACTGGATCTAACTGAATTCATTGTGCTCACTTATGGACTTGTATATCAAATAAGGGGACAATGATGTGTTGAAATATAGCAATACACAGCAAAATGCATCTCCTTTAAACTGTTTAAATGTAAAATGGGGCAAGATGAAGGCTATGAATTACATCAGTGTTTTCAGCCTCATTCAGCCTTACCAAGTGCTCAGATGTAGGGCTAAGTACAAAAAATGAGAGGGGGCAGGGATTTTATAAAAAATTGTGGACTTAAGAAGAAACAGGGGCTCTGGAGCAAAGCAAACCATTAAATGGAGGATGGCACTCAGCATTTCTGTTCCAGGACAAAATGTGCTCAGTTCCTCCCTGAAAGAAATTTTTCTGACCTGGTTTAAAAATTCCCAGAGCAGGAGGTTCGGCATCTTCTTCAGGGAGCCTGTTTCAAGATTTCACCTCCTTAACAGATAAAAACCTTTTCCTAGTCTGTAACTTCACAGTTGAAACAGCAACTTAGAGGCAACAAGAGAGGATGGATTCAGTGACACAATCTGAGCTTTTGTATGGACAGAATTAGAGATGCGAGACATCTGAAATGGACGAATTACACAGAGTGGGAGCAAACTGAGCTGATATCTTCTCATCCATTTTCTGGTATGCATCCCCAAAATCCATATTTCCTCCATGAAATGTGTGACAATCCTTTTAAGAATATGAAAGTCACCATGTGGGGTCACACCATAGCTCCCCAACACCAGTGGCACATACATTAGGGAGACTATAAAACCAAGACAGGTGTGAACTGATATTTTCCCCAAGGTATTTCATTTTCTGCAAATCTGTGTTTTAGTGAACAGAGTTTTGAACTTGTGTTTTTATAGTCTCTGATGCATTTTTCTTCCATTACTTTGTCTAACAGCTTTCAGATTCTGTACAGTCCTGGCCTGAACAACATCCTTGTGACAATAAGTTTCGTGATTTCACTGCCCAGTGAGTTAATAAATATCTTAATTTTTGTTCTGATTGTGCTACCTGCTTCTTTTTTCTCTCCTTCTCTTTCCTACAGAAGAGCAGCAGCTACAGGAGGCTGGCAGAAGACAAGAGCTGTTAGATCTGAAATGAGGTGGGTCTTGTTGTTTTCTTATCCTGAGGTGTCCTGCATAGAAGAGGCATTTTTGTTTTTATGCGCCTCACTCGTATGAAAATATCCATTGGCCACTTCTTTCCAAACGGTATTTCTAACCATAATAAGACACGACTTTGGGATGTAAGACCTGGAAGTTTGCACTCTTTGTCTTAAAAATTGAAACATTGGTATCTTCCTGCTTGGTGACTATGTAAGTCATGATTTGAAAAAGCAAGACTGTGTCTGAGGGCCTCAAGGCTTTGGACTGAGCCTTTTAAGCCATTAATTATGGCATTGTTACAATCCATGCTCATAGTTTGAGGGAGCTCACCTTTGAAGCTGGACTTCTAAACCTGGAAAGGGAGACCTAAAAGCATTTGTCAAGATGCTGTGATTAATGAATGGACAAAGTTATGACTGATTCATCACAGTTTGACTTACAGAGGATCTCAAGAAACTCTGGTTTTATATGACGCCATGGTTCATTGCCTAGGAGGGCAACACAGTGTGTCTAAGGACAAATAAATATTTTTTTCCTACTGAACTGTCATGGTGTGGTGGAAAACTATCTGTACATCTGAGCTCACCACTGACTGCCCCTGAGGAGGTTCAGCCACGTACCCAGATATCATGCTCTTGTCTATGGCAGCAACTGAATGGTAGCAATCATCCTTAGGAGATCAACATTATTATTTCCTTTTTCTCAAAAGATGGAACCAGGGTGTTTAGCTAAAACAGTGAGGATTTTGTTCTTTCTATTTGTAGAAGAAATTGAGACTTTTGCATTCTTTTTTGGCTGCAAATTCATTGGAAGCTTGAACTCATGAGTAATTTAAAAAATCAAAATTGCATCTTATTTACTATAAGTCTTTCCCTTGTTATACTTTATGACCCCACCCAGGATTAAGCTTGTTATATGCAAGAAATAAAATTAAACATAATAAAATTATGTAATCCTCAAAAGCTTTATTGTAAGGTAGAGTTATAGATCACTCATAATTCCCTCAGAATTTTCTATACTCATTTAAAATTCACAGGACTGACTTTATGGTTTTGAATTCTTATTGAAAACCATGACTATTTTGGGATTTATTGTTATCTATCATTAAACAGAGCTCTCCTGTTAAATTCTTTTCTGATGCAATGTAGACAGAGGCCATTCCACTATTTTTGTTCTAAGATACAAGCAAGTACTTAGCCTTACTTTGTGAAGACATTTTTCTACTTTCAGGCATTTCAAAATCAAAGCTATACCATAAAACATGTTTAAGTGCATCAGTCTTCTTGTGTGACATCAGGAAAAAAAGTTTCTTGACTGTAAAAGTGTTTCTAAAAATGCATCACACAAATCCCATTAATTTTGAAGGGAATTAAGCACCTATTTTTTTGGAAATCCAGCTATGAGTCAGTGCTTTGTGAAAGTCATTGCTGAATACTTTCTGTAAATTGAAGTTGCTCTCAGATTGTACACTCAGCCCATTTGCTCGTCATGGCCTCCGAGTGCTCGTTTAAATCACAAGAAGCTAAGTGAACAGCATACCCCTAGCACAAATTATCAGAGAAACGATTAGAAGATTTTCAAGATTTCCAGACATTTTTGGGACTGGCAAGAAAGCAGCCTTATACTACTGCAAGACAATATGACCACAAATTTATCAGTAAAATAAATTAGTTCATGAGTTTTCTCTCTCTCTTTTTTTTTAGTCAATAAGCATGGTTATGTAAGTGCATATTTACCAAAGATGCATAAGTACTAGTCAAATTCACATTTACTTTAGAATTTAAATTTACATCTAGATTTCTGAAGTTCTACTTTTTTGTAAGGAAAATTCCACTGCTGTAGAAGTGGCATTTAATACCTGTATTTGCTCTTGGGTTAGCAATAGAATACAAAGTTACAGCTTTGAAATAATGGTCAAGGAGTCTTTTCTGGAAATGTCTTTCATTTTTTCAATGAAAAATGTCTCTCTTCCCATTGTCATTGACACCAACCAATCTAACAGAAAATAATTTTGGCCATTGCAGACAGAAAACAGTTCAGGACAGCATTGGCTGAATACAGAAAGCAGAAAAAGCTGAAAATATATCTGATACCTAAATGCTGTTTGGAGAATTGTTATTCTGATGGAATGTATACCCATGGGATGCACATTTCCATCACAAATAAGAGATATTAGTTTGCTGTGCTTGCGGTATCGATGGATTATTTTTTCTACTGATGCCCTGGTCATTTAATAAACTGAGCATTTTTGGTAATCATTAAGCCTAGCACTCCTGAGAGAATGTCTTCCTGGCAATCCAAAGTTATTAAAAAAATGCAAATATTGGGCTTTTTAATGTCATGATCTGAGAAACCAGGAAAACGTAGTTCTGAGAAAGTGCCAAATCCAGTGGCATCCCTCACTTTAACTGCAGAAGATACGACAGACTAGAGCATTCTCAAAGGGAAGATTTTAAAGAAAAACCACTGTGCAGCAGAGGAGGTGGAAGTATACACTGTAACACTTCCTAATTGCAAATATGGAGAATATTTCATGTACCCACAATAGGTATTCCCATTTTCTGAAATAGGCACCCACATACAATATATGTTACTTGCAAAGCCTGGCAGATCATCTTTTTTCATGTGGGAAGCAAGAAGGTGTTGTTCTACAGAAGCAGCACAGGAATGAGAGTTGTCGTCTCAAAAAGTTACATTAGGGTCATTGCTGTTTCTTGTTTAAGGTTTCTCTGATTCAGGGGAAAGCTGTAAGTGCTGCTGCAATTGTATGTTACTGTTAACACTAATGTCCAGGGGTGGAGAATAATGAAAATGATTTAAAACAACAGAATTTCGTCTCAAAGAAAAAAAAAAAGAAAAAAAAAAAAAAAAAGGTGAGCATCAGCAGGTCTCATTGTCCCTTTCCCTCAAATCCTGGGATCCTGACATTTCTCGAGACACAACTGGCCTCAGANTAGGGGAGGTGCTCCAGCCCTCTGATCATCCTCGTGGCCCTCCTCTGGACCCGCTCCAACAGCTCCACATCCTTCTTGTGTTGGGGGCCCCAGAACTGGACACAATACTCCAGGTGAGATCTCACGAGAGCAGAGTAGAGGGGCAGAATCACCTCCCTCGACCTGCTGGCCACGCTTCTCTTGATGCAGCCCAGGATGCGGTTGGCCTTCTGGGCTGCAAGCGCACACTACCGGCTCATGTTGAGAAGGGGGAAAGTACATTCTGTCCCCAGGAACTCATTGTCATACAGAGCAATAGCTCCATGCACAATAACACCAGTGCTTTTGAACGCAGGTTGTAATTCTGTATTCTCAACGTGGTATTTCTTGAGCCTCTAAAGCAATAAGTGCAAATTTCATGCAGGGAATATAGCATTACAGGTGAGGAGGCTGGTTATCTGCACCAAGATGTTCTGCATTCTCCTAACTATTGTGATTCCCTGGACACTCATAAATCAGGGGTCTTCCCATCAGGCTGAGAGTGGCAAGGGGAGGATTCAGAAAATACTCCAGTGCCCCCAGTGTATGTGTGCATGTGTGTGCGTGTGGAGGGGTGATTTCCTCTGCTGTCCCTTGAGAGAGAACAATTCTGCCAGCAGTGTGTTATGACATCTGTTTTTACAAACTCAATAATGTTCAGCATGCTGAGAAGCTGGGGCGGTTTTGATGGATGAACCCACTACAACAGCATGATAACATTCTGTGAGCATGCACAAGGGATTAAGCAAGACACCAGCCCACTTTGGTGAGGTCAGGCTGTGCTCAGAATCTGAAAGGATGTAATATTAATGTCTATCTAATTGGTGAATTTGTCAATGCAGTGTTGCCATTAAACAGCCAGCCATCTGGACCCTGAGGTTTATGTGATCACAGCTGATTGTCAAAACAATGGCATTTCACTGACCTTAAGAAATTTAATTAAAATGTTGTATTGCTTTCCATGCAGCATAGGTACACAAACTGTTAGCTAAGCATGAGGTTGCTGTAAGGGCTGCTTCTTCCGTTTTTCAAATCTACAGTTTAAAATCATTTTTGCATACAGACATGCACCTCTTAAATCTAAAATAACAGGTGCACCTGCACTGAGACTTTGAACAGATCACATTTCCTTGCATTGTGTTGTAATGATTTGGCAACAGAAACAATTGGAAGAGACTTTTCCAGAAAACATTACTTTGTAATTTCATTCATTTCTTTTTGACTTAATAGCTCATTTAGTATGTTCATTGTTCAATTTACAACTCAGAAAGAATCCTTTGTTTTGGAAGTAACTGTTTCCAAATCTTGAAGTCATTCTGAGTACTAATATTGATTTGATTTATGTTCGGTTAACTAGCAAGAACACTGATTAGTCTAAGTGGCACAGTCTCGGAAGAACCCCTCTACCCACAAGATGCTCTGGTTGTAGGGTGGGGATTTAGCACTTGCTATGCCAATATTTTTTCTTTCTGGTCTGCAGCACACCAGTCCCTAAGTGGAGGAAGAGTTTAAAAAGTTGCTAAAGACCTGCTGTAATTTTAGTCACTGAGCCCAGAGTAGCCTCACTCCTCTGCGCAACATCATACTCCTAGTTATGAAGGTAAAAAGCAATAAGTGATGAAGCAAAGGTCTGCTCCTCTCCTGGGTGCAACTGAAGGGGTCTGCCACCAAGACTTCCTTGCACTCCTGAAACCTTGTGGAATCTTCTTGCCAGCTCTGGGGATGTTTGTCTTGGGCTTCTCAGCTCCATGCCAAGCTCTGGGCAGGTCAGAGACTTTTGCTCTGCTGTTATTTAAAACAGTATTTCAGAGGTCATGGAAAGAGCTGGGAGAAAAAGAGCTCTCATTTTCCAGTCACAGGCCCCTAGAGACATAGAAATGTGAGACACGAGGGATTTCTTGAGTCACTGAGGTTCCTTCTCCATATTGCATAGTTCTTTTCATAAATGTCTCAAATGTCATCTTAAAACAAGTTAGTGTTTCTCCTAGCCAGATTGGGATGTTGTTCCAGAACTTCAGTGTTCTTATGGTTATGAACCCTTTCCTAATTTCCATCTTAAATTTATTCATGGCCAGCTCATTCCCATTTGTAGTTGTGCCAACATTGCCTTTTAGTTTAAATAGCTCTTCCCTAGCATTTGCCCTGCCCATGAATTTACAGAAAGCAATCACATTCTCCCTCAGTTTTCATTTTGTTAGGATGAAATCCAGTTTTTCCAATCTCTTCTCCTTTTGCACTGCGAATCCTTCATTCTTGAATGGAGGTTACCAGAGATTTGAGCAGTATTCTAAACTATGTCTATTAGATCTCCTAAAGAATGATGATGATAATGCCTTTCTTTGCAAGAAAACTTCCACGTAAGATGCTGTTTTCAAACAGATGCACTTTCAAACAGTCATTTCCTTGTCATGCTATGGCCAACTAGAACACACACTCTTTGGTCCAGTTTAGTACTATGGAGGAGCGTGCAGCTCTTAGCAGGCCTGTAGTGCCTCACATTGCTCTTGTTATGATCAAATTTTCTTTTTGTAAAGAGCAGTAATGGACATAAGAGGAGCTCCTGAATCCGTTAGATCCTATGTCTGTGCTAGTTGTCTTTTTCCTTTGAGACCTTGTCTTACACAATGTATGTCTTTGCTAATTTTTCACACATCAAATCAGCTGTTTTACTGAAGTTCAGATAAGAAAGATGTACTACGTGCCCTATATCTACAGGGTCATTTTTTAGTAAAAGAATGATGTTGGATTGATTTAGAATTGTGATTTACCTTTGTTAATCTTATTATACCATTTTACCTCAGTTTCATCTCAATTTCTTCTATAACTCTTCATTTAAAAATGTATTTTAAAGCCTTACATGTTATTTAAATCAGAGTGGCAGATCCCCAGTGTCCCAGATCTTGTTTTATTTTGGTAGGTTTTTCTGAACAAAAATGGTAGTTGTTATTGTCTACTCATTTTGCTACTTCAGACTTGATACAGTTAAATATATATGTACTGTATTACTTGGAATTCACTACCTTTATATTGCTCTCAGTCTTTCAGAAGGATTTTGAGATTATATATATATAATTATTTTGGACTTATGGGATGCAGTGAGTGCATATCAACAGGAAATGTTCATCTTATACAAGAAAAAATGTTCCATGACTTCACCATTTTCAATTGTGTCAAGATGAGGTTAAAAATACGCATAAGCAAGATGTGTCTACATTGACACCAATGTAGACTGCATCAAGATTTAACACAATAGCACTTCAGAATACGGATGTGATACAAGATTGTGTAAAATGTGTCATAAACATAACCTGCACTAATGTGTTTCTTTCACTGTTGTTTGTAAGAAGAGGACTTCTTTCAAACACTCAATGGGCATAGACTGCATAATATACTTATTGTTCTCTCACTTGTGAACAAAGCACCAACTTCAGCTTTTGGTGACTGTGTTTATTTCACTGAGAGCTCACCTTTCAGCAGCAGAAGTCTGAAAAATGAATCTCACATCCTGCACTTAGTGCCATATTAGCAAAATACACGTGCATGAATCTACAGCAGGTACATGGAAGCATTTTTCTTCAAACTATTCAAACTAAATTTCTGCAATAACAAGCTGCTAACCATATCTACCTTGTTTGATGTTATTAGATATTCTGCTAATTGCAGAGGACCAGCATTGTTTCAGTCCAGTAGATCCGTCCTGCATATTTGTAATGTGTCACCGGTAGAGTGTGACAAAGCAATTTGAAACCAGACACTGATTAAAATGCCTGATCACATACTGAGAGTACTGTTAGTTAGAACAAAGTTTTCTCTACTGTGAATCCTTCCACAAAACTGAGTACCTTGAAGGTTAGTTGTAGCACTTTTTTTTATCCCAGCCCACCGAAAATGAACTGCAGACACATTTCTCATCTGTGAATTAATTAGCTTGTGGAAACCAGTCGGTGACTGCTAGAACATCCTATTTAACAACCTTTAGGGAATTGGATCCTTTTTCAAATTCACATCAGCTCTTTATTAATGTGGAGTCTGGGAGCAGGAGCGGGGGTCGATAAAGGTCAGAGCTGCTCATTAGAAACTTAAATGAAATGTGGTAACAGTTTATTCATAAGAGATTACAGCTTGTGAAAGCAGAAACAAATATAAACATATATCTACATAGTAGATTTCTACATGGTAGTGAAAAAGGAGGGCAGTTGCTCAGTGTTGTGACTTTGTGTTACTCTCAAGAGAGTATTTATCAAAACAGTTTGGAACAGACCTTCCAGTAATACCTGATTGCTTCATACCACAGGTGAGATCTGTCCTGCAGATTGGTTTAACTAAGTAAAAGGAAGTTCTCATCTCCCTCTCACCCTCTCATGAAACAGGATTCAGACTAGGTGCTTGAGACAGAATTAATAGATGGGAAGATGTATTTTTTGCTCTTGGTGTCAGAAGCAGGAAGATGTTTACTCAAAAACTTAAGTGCAGAGCAAGAATAAGTTTGTAGAGTGTTGGTAGAGGGCTAAGTCATGTAAACACTGAAAACACTGAATTTCTTAAACCCTTGGCTGCTGCAGCCCTGCAGGAAAGGCAGGTGACAGCTGCCAATATCTTTAGTGTTCAAAGAAATGAATATTCCTCCTTACAAAGTCAGTAGACCATGAAGACCCAAGGCTAAGTTGCTCTGTTTGCTTTCTGTCTTTTGATCAAGTTATTACTATCAGGTCTCCAATGAGGGCTTGACACACCCAGTGAAGCCTGGACCACTGGCAAAACAGGGGCTCAGGTGCTGCTCAGAAAAACCTTGTGTAGTTTTTGACTCTAATTTTGATCTTCTGCTCTTAAATACTAAGGTTGCTGCTTGCATCAGTTTATCTGTTGTGAAGGACACTTTTCAAGACAGGAGCCCTGATGGAGCACCTTGATGAATGCTGCTCGGGAGTAGCCACCTCCATGTTGTCTTCCCAGACCCTCTTGTATCAGAAGCACAAACACTCTCAGTAAAAATGTGAAAAAAGAAATATTAAAGTGTTCCAGACATAGAAGATAGACAAAGAAAATTAAGGGATTTTCAAATTCATACTTGGGCAAATGCCTACTTATGTGAATAGATCATACTTGGAGGACTGACATGAGCAACTGCAGCAAAATTACTCCTCGAGGAAGATATATTCACATGCATGTGAGCTGTGAGAAAGAGTCCATTCTGCAGTGCTGATTCTAGTTCTATATGCCAACTCTTCGATGTCTACCCCCTCTAATTTGTGTCAGTATTTGACAGCTTGTTGACAGCTCATTAAGAAAAAAACCCCACATGTGACCAAAGCACTCAGTGCAAGAAGAGATCTGCTCTCTAATTGTGGACTCTATTGAAATCTGAACCAGATGTGGAACTGCAGGTCAGAAACCAGCTCAATTAACATGATTATTAAAATATTTTAGAACATATTTAAGTTATTAATTAGTATAAAACATATCAGATGCAGCAGATATTGTGGGAGCCTATGTTGTTATAAGCAGCAAATAGGAGGAAACAGGGCAAACTTTTGGATTTACTTCTTTCTATAATAAGATACGGTGCAATATGTTTGGCTTTAAACCTTGTTGGCTCTGTTATTGAGCAGGAGCCATTTGGGGGCAGGGGTCTCTGTTCAGGATCTTCTCATTCCATTCTGCCATCGGCACTGAAAATGAATGTGACTCATTACACCTTTGCAACAGTGAAGGCAGAGCTTTGGTAAGCACTGTAACACTCAGCCACATTTTGTTCTTTGGATATATATATATATATATATTTTACACTGGTTAAACTTATACTAGCAATTTCTTTGTATTTCTGGGCTAGGACTGGCAATTCTTTTAATTAACCTTTATTTTTGAAAAGGCTTCTTGAGTTAAGGGTATCCTAGGTCTTCCTAATAGAATTCAAACAGTGTGAATTAGGTATATAGATTTGAAACTTCTGTGAGGCATTTCTGTATCCTTACTTTGAAGGATATTTTTTCTGAATTTCTTTGCAGTATCTGATAACTGGGAATCCAGGCAGCTCTTTATGCTGAGAAAAATTCTCTTCTTTCTTGTTCCTTCACATTCTTGTGAACTCTCAACACACTGAAATACAAAAGCAATCATTCAGGCTAGGAGAGATTCAGTATAACCATGCAAACAAAAGCATGTAGCTTAGAACCCTTTTGAAATATTTTTAACTTCAGGTGTGTAAAGACAAGCTGACTGAATGTTTTATGGATCGTTCTAGATGATGTCTCTGTGTCATGGCTATGGCAGTTGCAAGGACTAAGCTGCATGTACTCTTTTCCAGCCTTGTACTCAATAGAGAAATGTGTGCACGGGTCTGAACTAATTAATAACCTATGCAGACCATGGAGTAGACAGAAACATGTTTCTCCCTCGTGAGCATTCTGAAGAGTCGCAGTTTACCATGCATTTTTTAAAGTCTTTCCTTCAACTAGTGGTTCAAACATTTGGCTGAGTATGTGAGGAAACAGAATTTTCTCTTTGCATAAACTTAGAAGAAAAAAAACTCTGAGTGTAGCAGTTAGTGTTTCATCTGAGGATACACAATAAGGCCTTTAGGGCAACAGAAGTGGGGAAATCACATTTTATGACGCAAGCTGTGTAATACAATATGACATTAAAAGAACAGCTTTCACTGAGAATGATAACCTGAATAAAGTAACTCAGGGGACCTCCATTTAAGTAAGATGTGAAGAAGAACCTCTTCACAAAAAAATATTTTAACAAAACAGCTAATAGCTCTGTGCATGGATAATTAGTTTACTAAACGGATGATATTAAGTTTGAAACTGATATTCATGTACTCTGCACCTCGTTCCTTTAATCAATTTACTAGCTCTTGAGCATTACTTTACTCTGGCTTATAGAATGATTGTAAATACTCTCATTTTCAGTTCTACAGCTAAATACATACTATGAAAGCATAGTTTTGTTCCTTCCTGGGAGATTGATTTGTATGGAGCACCTATTAACAGAAATTTGCAAAAATTATTCCTACAGCAATTGCATTTATGTGAATAGCCCATACATTTGTCAGGCTGGAAGTTTTCTACTTTATTGCTAGCACTTCAACTTCTTGCTCTCTAGATCTGTTCCTGACAGTCAGCCATCAATGAGAAGCAATGTGTTGTTTCCCAGCAACACATGCTTGGGTGGCGTTCAAGTTATCTTAAGTCACTTGGGAAAAAAATAAATAAATAAAGTGTAATGAGTCCTGGGTACCTCCAGTTGCTGAAAGGGAAACAGTCATTGCATTTCACAATTGTAGAAGCACTTTCTCTTTGGGACCTTTTAGAAATATTCCAAAGCCAAGAATTTAGGGATGACTCTTTTCTGCAGTCAACAATTTTTTGGAGTCTTCTGGTAAGCTTTGCAGTTATCAAGTTAAAAGTTCAACACCTCAGTCTTATTTTATGTCAGGATTGTCTGAGCTTCTTCTAGGCTTTGTTAAGCCTTTTCTTTCCTTTGCTTTCTGTCAGGTACCAGATGCTTTTATGTCTTTTAATTATAAGTGCTGCCCTGTTGTCCATAAGATGATGTTCAACTGCTTCTATCATTAGCATGATGGAAATGCAAGGCTAGAGACATGTCTGACATCCACACACGTGTTGTAATTCTAGGTAAAGAGGAGGCTACATCAGGAAAGTGAGGTATTGAAAAAAAATTGTCTCATTCAGTTAAAAAAGAAAAAATTTGGTAAAGTATAGGTTTCTGCTCTGTAAGGAGAATGTCTGGGGAAGGAGTATGCTGTCCTTTCTTGCTCCCAGGGGTTCCTGGTTGCCAACAGATTGTGGTCATTACTGGTCAGCCTTTTAAGCAGAGCTCTTCAGAATTTTACTTTGTGCATTTTAATAGCAGCATCGCTGTTGTTATCTAATTACATTCTGTCATTCTGTCAATATTACATAAAATTCTTAATGTAATGGCACCCTTTGGGTGTGCCAAAATCATAGCTTCATTCAAATAGGTCCTGTAAGTATTGGACATCTTCAGGAAGTTGACTTAATCACCAAAGTGGGTGGAGTGCTTTGGAAAATGTGTTAAATGTGTTAAATGTTCACTCTGTTTTATCAGTTCCCATCATTGAAACTATGTTTCTGCTTTCTAACTAGTTTCTATCATTTCACTATGATATCTTAGTGGTCTTTTCCTCCTATTTTGAATCTCAGCCTTCTAAACTTTGTTTTAATTTTTCTTATACACAGTGAGACCCCAAGATGAGAACATCTGATTGGGTTTCTCTCCTGTAACCAGATATATCAAGATGAGAAGCACTAGTACATAGTAGAATTCCAGGATTTTCAGGAATCGCTTAAAGATGAAGTGAGTTTTCTTCTTGTCAGCATAACATGACAGTCCTTTGAGGCTGTGACTGATATTCATTAGGTAATAGCCCTATGTAGTTGTTCTACTTCTTTTTCATATCCATAGAATTTTGTAAATGGATTGGCCCACAGGAACAAAAACACAACAATGTTGCAAACTACACATCTTTGTGTTCATAAGCAGTATCGTGTATGTACGCTCACACATTGTTTTAATGAGGAACAGAATTACCTAATTCAACATGCTAAAGGCCACTTAATTTCCCCAAACACCCTGAATTAGAGGCTTGAAATCGGCCCTGCACAAAATTCCTGCCTAGTTTGGGAGAGCGGGTAAGTTCCCAAAGACATTGTCTTCATATCCCCAGCACAAAGTATAGTTACCAAGAAGATGTTTGAATTTTCATCATATCTGTTGCATAGAATCCTCAAAATACACCATTCTTCCTGAAAGGTGCCTCCTAGCCAGACTGGCCAAGGTTATAACAAGCTTTGTCCCTTTGGAGCTCCCTGCTCCAGGATTACTTTCTTTCAGTTTTTTGTTGTGGGTTGTTTTTTTGTTTGGGATTTTTTTCAATATTCAATAGCTTTTACCTAAATTGTAGATTTTTTTTCCTATCAGTGACATTAGATCAAAGCACTCTACTTGGATTTTATCTAGGGGAAAAAAATAAAATTAAAAGACACGGTCTCTGCTGAGATTTTAACAAGGATGTTGGAGCAGAGAGCAGAGGTGGAGCCACTTACAACCAGCATCTTCTCTTTGAAATTTTTCATGCCCAGGAACCACATTCCAGACCATTTTAGTGACAGCGGGGGTGCTTTCACATTTCAGTGTGTTCAAAAGTTCGATCAAGAATAGTTTCTGAAATTTTAATTGAAACTGAAAATAGAAAGGAGCCCAGCTGCCCTCTGTTGATCACAGCAACAGGGAGGATAAAAGAGAAAAACTGACGCTATGAAACAAAAACAAGTGCTGCAGGGATTTTCACTGAGCATCTTGCTATATTTGCTGCTAAGTAATTCTTCTCAGTGATCTGCTGATATAGTCTAAAGGGGAATTTTAAACTGAATGTTCCCACTATTTCTTGGGTTTTCCCTTCACCTTCAGATTGCAGGTGCAGATTTTTATTCAGTGAATAATTCTGAAGTAAATAAATTCTGGAGCTTGTTCATGTTACCAAGATACACAGCATACTGGTGGAACCAGGAGGGTTGAAAACTTTGACTATCAAAGATAAATTCCTTGGAGTCATAAAGTGATACAGCACTGCCGAGCTTCAGGGGCCTAGGGGTAAGTGAACACCACTTTATGAATGTAGTCTTTGAGCTCATAAAGGACAGTCTCATCTCTCATTACTCTTTACATATTGTCTTTTCCATTGCAAAATAGCCTCGAATTCGGTGTTACCCAATCACCTTACAATCACAATTAAAATACCTCTGTTCTGCCTTCCACATTTGCAACAGGATACTGTGGCATCAAAGAAGGCCTGCCACAAGCACCTAGCTAGTTCTATGTACAGACCCCATTAAGAGGTATTTATTAAAGAACAAACAAACAAACAAACAAACAACAACAACCAAACCAACTGATTCACTACCCCTGAAATCTTCAATACATCACTGTGCTAGATATGACATTTTGGGCTCCTGTAAACATATTACTAAGAAATGTCAATAACAAATCACTCAAAAGGAAGAGTCTTGATTATAACAGAATTTGTTAATTGAATGTTGCAGTTAAGAACATAATAAGGTTAATAAGAAATGTGTTAAAATATCATGTATCATAGATAAATGTATACGAAAATGAGTACTGATTGACAACAGTAGGTTATATATTTGGCTTAAATGTAAGCATATTCGCTAACAGAAATAAGCACCTTATTTGAGATTAATGCTAATTTTAAATGCAACAGTTATATCAATTCTCTCATCCCATCTGTTGTCAACAGCAAAATATAAACTATGAATGGCATTTTTTCCCCTCTTATTCACTGCTCTGCAAACCCACAAGTTTCATTGAATACCTTCATGCCTTTGGTAGGTGAGGATCCTCACACACAACAAATTTCTTTTTCTTCCATGTTGGTAAAGAAAAGCAAGCAAACGGCAAAACCCCTTCCATTCTTATTAAAAAATGTAACATTAAGAAAGTAGGATGTGGCACTGTGCTTTTAAATATAATCCTTTGTTTTCCTCTGTAGAGTAAGAGGAGATAATGTACGTAGGTCACTTGGAAAATAATGGCACAGGCTGAGGGAGCTGGGCTTGTTCAGCCTGGAGAAGAGAAGGCTGAAGGGAGACTTCATTGCGGCCTTCCAGTATTTGGAGGAAGATTATAAACATGAAGGAAATAAATTTTTTATAAGGGTAGATAGTAATGAGACAAGGGGGAATGGTTTTAAGCTGAAGGAGGGAAGATTTAGATTGGATGTCAGGAGGAAGTTCTTTACTGAGAGAGTGGTGAGGCACTGGCACAGCTGCCCAGAGAGGCTGTGGATGACTCATCTGTGGAGGTGCTCAAGGCCAGGTTGGATGAGGCCCTGGACAAAATGATCTAGTATTAGATCTAGACACCGGCAATCCTGCCAGTGGCAGGGGCGTTAGAACCTGGTGTTCCTTGAAGTCTCTTAAAACCCAGGCCGTTCCATGATTCTATGATTGTATGAAGAGAGGGCACTTGACTGAGGGGCATGAGATGCCTAAATCTTTGTTTCCTCCCCTCTCTCCCTGAGGAAAAGAAAGGTAAGTGCTTGACAGAATTTGACTTTTGTCAGATAGCAACTGCTAAGTCAACACTTTGCCAATGACATCACTGGGAATGTAGTATTATCAGAGGTAACACACGTCTTTCAAGATGTAGACAAGTATTGTAGAAGAACATAAACTAGGGTGGGGTGATCTGCACTCCCATTAAAACTACCCGCCTTAGGTCTGTCCAAAGAAATCTGACCTGAGCTGCCTGAGCTGTGCTGGTTACAAGGTAAGTCTGTTTCTGTCCAGCTCCCAAAACCTGTCAGCTACAACAAGCCAGAAGCCTGACTGTCTTTACAACATGGATACTGGGCATACTGGGCCCAGTGGAAATCTGGGGTTGATCTTTTCTCCTTTGGGTGTTCTTCCAAACTGTTAGACTGGATCTGTTTTGAGAATATAACTGCTTAGTGGTCGCACAAATGATCTGGTACATACCAGGCTTTTCTTAATTACCAAGTTATATTCATTTCAGCTAGTAGACTAATAGTCAATACAGAGCAATTTGCATACAGCTTAACATATAGTGGTAAATCGAGGACTGCAGTACACCAGTTAGGCTGGTCAGTGCACTCTGTTGTTTGCCACATTGTGAAAAAAAAATTTTTTCCTTTCAGCAGTTCATCTTACCACATCAACTTGTTGCCTTTACCAGAAGAGCAGACAGAAACTTTCTCATTCCATGATTTTAAATTACTGTGACTTTTCTATCTCTTTGATTATTTTCACTGTGTGGGATCAATCTCTGACTCTGCCTTCTGTGCTGATGTGAGGTGTGCTGAAACAGTTTTCTATCTCTTTCATCAAATCTGTTTGAGAAGAATGACAGCTGTAAACTGACAGACTAATTTTGTGGCAATTGAAAGACATGTCATTCAATATGTTTCTACAGTTGACTCAATACCACAAGTTTTTCCACCATAATTTATATTCCCTGTTTAATTAACATATGTACAGTGTAATCAAAGAGAGACGAATATTTGTCTGTCAGTGCAGCATCCAATTGTTGAGTGCTGTGTGGCTGCCTTATTGCTTATCCCTGAAAAGAAACAAAGATTTATTCTATATGAGAATTATATTTCATTGGGTTTTCTGATACTTGGCCAAAACCAGAGGTGAAAGCTATGTTCAATAGCCTCTGAGGTAACACAGAAAACTTTCAAACTGCCCATCAGAAACACAGAGGCCAACTCAAGCCTCTTTGGGACTGGAAGAGACTTTCTAGCACCTTCACTTCACTAAGAATCAAGTCCGTGAACTGGAAGCTGCACTTCAGGTATGTGAATGCAAGCTAAGGAAAGGCAGTGTAAATTTTTAGAGACCATTTTAATATTTGTTGAAAATGTACAATTTTAGTAATGTGTTTGCTGATTTGAATTCAAAGGAAAGTACTGGATTCTTTCTACAGATATTTTTTTAAAGCCACAATTTCCCTTCCTGGTAATAAGATTAAGTAGTTCAGCCAAGAATATTAATGACTGTTTCAATGATTTTGTACTTCATGAAGATAAAAAGCCAGTGCTGAATTACTTGGGGAAAGATATTCTATGCTGCGTTTATAACCATTGTATTTTATATGTCTGGATTGTGTTGATTCCATGAAATGTCACTGATTGTGAATTTCTGAAACTAGACAACACTAGAAATGTCAGGATGCAAGACAAGTTCTGTTAAGCTCATTACGTACACTCTGCAGAGTACATGTATGGAAGATACATAGTTCAAGCTAACCAATAAAAAAAAAAGAAATTCCGAGTCTGCTTTTGAACATATAATTAGATAACTGTCACTGTTTCAATTTCGAACTGTTACTGTGTTAAATTAAGGCAATGATTTTATTTCAGATAAAATGGACCAGAAACACTACCTCCATCAGATACATTTTCAATATTCTATATTGAATTTTTTCAAGGCAAAATTAAAGTCACAAGTATGTCTTTTCATGTTTTAATCTCTATTTCTCTTTGACAAATACTGGGGATAAAGCTCAAGAATATAAGGCCGAGTCACTGTTTTAATTCATTCTGAGGATAGCAAAGGAATCTTGGTTTAGTTGCGGCAGTTTCTGATACAATGATTCATGAGAGATACTGGATTGGAGCAATTTAATTTGGGAGAACATTACGCAGAAACATTATTATTAGCTTTCTTCATTTTTTCTTCTTATTCTCTGTGTGTATAATCTACTTATCACATTTATCTGCCCAATGTATAATTTCTTTTCCATACTAGCCCCTCATCCCAAATGATTATTACACTGCTTTTTGTTTCTGAAACTGTTAGTCATGTGAAACGGCACTAAAATAATTTTGCCTTTCCTGTCAAAGGAAATGAACCAAAAAGAAAATTACTTTTCCAAGTTGTAAAATTGTATTATTATTGACATGAAGAAAACTAAAGCAATAACTCCTGAAGATATGGTAATAAATAATATATATGTTTATATATAGTGAGCCTCTCCTCTTTTTTCACCAGTTTAAACCCAGAGTAACTTCACTATAGTCAACAGTTATAAATAAGAGGACAATTTGAGTCACTATGTGCCTATGAATCATGTATTATTGGCAAGTAAAGTTTAAAATTTTTGCATACCTGTCTGCACAGCTGTGTTGTAGCCTAGGCATGAACAAATAAAAGGCATTTCTTTTGAAATGACAGGACATTTTCTTTACCATTCTGATCTCTGAAAAAGGCACATCCTCCACAGCCCTGGATGGTGTTGAAGACAGTGAAGTTTTAGTCGGTGTGCCAGCCAAGATTTCTCACTCATTTTAGAGATTTGTGTAGCCTAGAAAAGCATTCTCTTTCCTCCAGCCGTTTCTCAAGCTAGGAAGTTTATGACAGTAGTATAATTAAGGAAAGTTAGTGTTACGATCAACGTTAGATTCAGCTCCTTTTGATTCCCCAGCATACATTCATCCACAGATGTGATGCCTAGAGCACTGTTGGATTCACATCCAGAGTCAGGCTCAAACTTGCACTTCTGGATTCATGGTGATACATCTCAGCTGTTCCACTATAATCTCAAGGAAGAGCAAGAATCTGAATTCTCAGATCATGTGGAGTTTCTGCATTTTCTATGTAATCGAATTCCATGATCACAGAATCACATAGAATCACAGAATCATAGAGGTTGGAAGGGACTTCTGGAGATTATCTAGTCCAATCCCCTGCTAAAGCACTTCCCTACAGTAGGTTGCACAGGAAAGCATCCAGGTGGGTTTTTAATATCTCCAAAGAAGGAAACTCCAACCTCTCTGGGTAGCTTATTCCAGTGCTTTGTCACTCTCAAAGTAAAGAAGTTTTTCTCATGTTCAGATGGAGTTTCCTGTGTTCCAGTTTTTGCCCATTGTCCCTTGCTTTGTCGCTGGACACCACTAAAAAGAGCCTGGCCCCATCCACTTGATTCGTGCCCATTAGATATTCACAAGCATTGGTAAGATCAGTCTCCTCTTCTCCAGGCTGAACAGTCCCAGGTCTCTCAGCCTTTCCTCATAGGAGAGGTGCTCCACGCCCTTAATCCCTATCATTTTTTGAACAGAACTGGACACAGGACTTNTTATTCCAGTGCTTTGTCACTCTCAAAGTAAAGAAGTTTTTCTCATGTTCAGATGGAGTTTCCTGTGTTCCAGTTTTTGCCCATTGTCCCTTGCTTTGTCGCTGGACACCACTAAAAAGAGCCTGGCCCCATCCACTTGATTCGTGCCCATTAGATATTCACAAGCATTGGTAAGATCAGTCTCCTCTTCTCCAGGCTGAACAGTCCCAGGTCTCTCAGCCTTTCCTCATAGGAGAGGTGCTCCACGCCCTTAATCCCTATCATTTTTTGAACAGAACTGGACACAGGACTTCAGATATGGCCTCACCAGGGCAGAGTAGAGGGGGAGGATCACCTCCCTCAACCTGCTGGCCATGCTCTTTTTAATGCACCCCAGAATACCATTGGCCTTCTTGGCCACCAGGGCATACTGCTGTCTCATGGCCAACCTGTTGTCCACCAGAACACCCAGGGCTTTCTCTGCAGAGCTACTCTCCAGCAGGTCAGCCCCTAACTTGTACTGATGCATGTGATTGTTCCTCCCCAGATGTAGGACTCTGCACTTGCCCTTGCTAAACCTCAGGTTCCTCTCTGCCCAACTCTCCAGCCTGTCCAGGTCTTGCTGAATGGCAGCACAGTATTCTGGTGCATCAGCCACTCCTTCCAGCTTTGTGTCATCAGCAAACTTGCTGAAGGTGCACTCTATACCTTCATCCAGTTCACTGATCTGCAAAGATGTTGAACAAGACTGGACCCAGTACTGACCCCTGGGTAACACCACTGGCTACTGGCCTCCAACTAGACTCTGCGATACTGATCACAGCCCTCTGAGCTCTGCCAGTCAGCCAGTTCTCAATGCACCTCACCATCCACTCATCTATTCCACACTTCCTAAGCCTGTCCAATATTTTTCAATGGTCTCTCAGGAGAGATGAAACTGCACCAAACATCCTAGCAAGTAGACCTAAGTCCTGCCAACTGCTATTGCTACCTAGAGAAAAGAGATGCAACTCCACCACCCCGGGGTGAGTCAGAGCTGTTGGCAGTTGGAGGAAATGAAGAATGCAAGGACTGAGGACTGCCACTCCTGAGAACCAGAAGTGGATATGTCCTAGAAGAAGCCTCGGTACCACCATGTTCTTGGTACCACCAAGTGCTAATAGGGTTGCAAGTGAGTCAGCGCTGATCTGACGAAATGGTCAACCACAAAGTCAGGTGCTCTTTCTTGGAGAAGATCTTTATGTTCAGGTAGATTTTTGATGGTTTGACCTTAACTTCAGGTAACTAAAATAGTAAATAAAGAAATACTGTATGAATCATAGTGGAAATGAGCTACCTTCCCTTTAGATCAAATGGATTTGTGACTTGAAGCATAAGGAACTGAATATAGTAATATTACTGAGTTCTGGTTCTGTACTTAAGGTTTGTTTACATGCAAAAAGTAATTTCAATTAAGGTAAGATATTTACTGAAAATTCAGCTGCTGTTTCTAAATCTCCCCTAAGAGTATCTTTATGTCAGCTTATGGAAGAATAGTTATACGTGGGTACTCCAGAGATACAAGTCAGAGTAGAAGAAAATCAAATGGAAAGAAAAACTCTTTTTGTTTACTTGACTACTTGACTTTTCAATTTTGATCTTAAATAAATTAAATGTTATGTAATTACTTGAAAGTCAGACCTTCGATTAACTTTCCTGCTAGTTGAACATGGCAAAGCAATGTGCTCAGAAGCCCTTTATAAAACAGGAAGTTTTCAAGATACTTTAAAGCTTTAACTTTGCTCATTGTCCTAACAGAGCTGATACATACTCTGATATTGCCTGAAATGTATGTGACCCATGCAAGTTCACCAGTTGAACTAACATATTTTTACAAGGAGACAGTTTTACCAGGCTCTGGCTTGAGTTATATGAGTATGCACTTGAGTTTACTCTGTCATTTCAGATGTCCTCCAGATATATATACATTTGGTCTGCTGTCACGTCTGTTACAGATCATATGGGTAACACTGGAAAGAGTGCAGCCCCATTGTGAGTCTGCAGCTGTACATGATATTCTCCGTTGTTTAGAACAACAAGCTCTGTGTTCATTTTGTCCCTGCTGCAGGCTACTTTTAAGGCTTGGATTTCTGCACTTTCTTTTTTCAACTCTTTTCCCACATCCACACACTCACTGAACAGCCCCCTCAACAGCGCTGAACATTTCTGTGGTGGCACTAATAGGAGCAAATATGTCCTGAGAGTCTGGCTGTTTAACTGCTCATTGATTTATTTCTATGTAATAAGTGATTATCCATAAATTCCAGGATAACTCATCTAATCTGCACTTTGCAAATTGGTCTGCTCTGAGCTGGCTTGATTGCTATGAACAAGAGTCATTTAGAACTTTCCAAAAAACACAGTGAGCATTTCATCAAGTCGGCACCTCCATTTCCTCACAACTTCTGTGAGACTACTTCTTGAATCCGATTAGCTAAACAAATATCGGGGGGAGGGAGGGGAGGGGAGCATTGTTTTTAATACGAAGCAAAAAACAGAAAAGGCACCAAGGGATGTAGCATTTTCTCCCCTCACATCTTGCTGACTGTGAACTTGCAAATATCAATGGAAAAATATATTTGTTGTGCATATAAATTTCACATTATTGATGTAAAAAGAGTTAGAAAAACATATGTAACATATGCAACTAGATTTTGGAGGTTTCCTAAGGGCAAGGTTGGGCAAGTGTAGTTAATCTGGCATAAATCTTTCTATAGCAGAGAAAGGATTTTATGTATCTGCTTAGCAATATGATACTGTTTGGTAAATAAGGAAAAGATGTTTTTTAGTATTTGGATTGAATTTTGAATCATGCCATAAGCTATGTTGCAATAAGTGCTAAGTAACCCATACAGACCAGCTTTTTCATATAAATCTCGTATGTCCTAGACTATTTGGCATACCTAGCTGTAGAGAAGTATGGATTTTTACAGAACTGCAAGTGGAAGAGCCTGCAACAGACAATCCAAATACTTGTAAATGGAGGATGGACTCTTGTCTAAACCTACATTTAAAAGGAAAGGAAGCAGAGAAAGGATGGAGAGGAGAGACAGTATAGAAGCATCAAAAAACAGCAGAATCTGGGAGAGTCAGGGAAGAAAGAAGTATTCTACTATAATACAATTATATCTTAATGATCACGGCCATGAGCCATGGCATAGTTCAGGATGAGTGACCATTTTCTATTCAATGGGTAGTTTTCCAAATGCTATTTGATCTGTCATTTCCAAAAGGTCTGCTTCTGGTAACAACTACAGGATCAATAGTAGTGCCCAGGCAGAGATGTAAAACAGGTGAGGCCCTGTGGTCGGTTCCCATGACCTTTCAGGTATGTGCTTCCCATGACATATAATCTGAGAGATCAACAAAACCTAGCACATGTTATGACTATCTCTTCTGATACTCTTGTAGCTCACATTACTAGGTGTTCTGCCCTTAATGCCCTGGCTCCTCAGATTCCTTGATTATATGAGAACTTTGGCTCATATCTCAGAAGAACAACTCTCTGTGGATGTTTAATTCCTCTGTTGCAATGATAAACTTGCAAACATGCTGGAATCAAATAGGCTCAACAGTCCTGGAAGTCAGAAAACTAAGGGAAGGATAGCGGCAGGAGGAGAAAATCAACTTTAAACTCAAAAACAAGAGACATATTAACAAAAATTTCTGATTCTTTTGCAAATCTCTTCACTTTTGCTGGCCTGAATAGTGACTTCTGAAAACCAGGGGCTGACAAGCCTGGGAGTCAGCATTTTTCTTTGTTTTTTAAATACGATCCTGAGCTGGCAGGATCTCATTACATGACTGTCACTGAGCAGGTGGAGAAGCACCATGAAACCTTCATGTGCAGGGCAGGCGTTTGTGCATGTGGGTGTTCCAGTTTCACCTCTGATTTCTCATGGGCTGGGAGTGACAAGGGAAATAAACAACTCCTGTGGGGTTTGCCACCCCCCGCCCTTAGGGCTGGCCATGCAAGCTCAGAGTAACCCCAGCCGAGCAGCCTCAGGGACCTCTGTGACAAAATTTCCTCCCAGCTGGGTGAGCATGGAGCTCCCTGCTCTGCAGAGGCCTGCAGGCAGGGCAGGGGAAGCTTTCCAGCCTTACTAACTATCCTTACGCATTTTCCTCAGGCTGGGTTTATTACTCAGTTTTCCATTGCTTCAAGAAACAGTCTGCTGCAAGGGGGATTGCAGGGCGAGTGATGAGGAGCAGGAGGTGAGATAAAACTGCGAGTTTGCTGTCAAAGGTGAGAATCTTCACGCCCTTCCCCACCCTCGTGAGATCCGTTCCCATCACTGTGTTTATCGGTAACCTTGTCTTGGTGGCAAGCAGAAATGCTTCCCAACGGACGAGTGTCCATGTGTCATTCAGAACATTCTTCTCACTCTCAGCCACAGGCACATACTGCCACCACCAGATCAAATGAATCCTTATAATAATTTGTGAGGTTTTTTTTAAGACAAGGCAAAACTGTCAGACTTACCTAATTTTTGATAAAATTGTAGCTTCTAGGATGCTACACTATGAAACCTGCAAAGTCTTAGCTAGAACTGACTGAGATTTCTCTGGCAAGTGATTTTCTGAGCAAAAGTGCAGATATTCGTAGAAAATTGTTATCTTACTACTCCCTCATTTTCTGCTGGAAAATGCTGTGGAAGAATTTTTGTTTGGCTGTTTTTGTTGTGGTTTTGTTAAGAACTAGAATATTCCACCCTGTTGAATCTAATTCAAACTATTTGAAATTAAGTTGAATAATATATTGAACATTTTTTCTTTGTCAGAGTACAGCCCTGTAGGAATTCAAAATCACTTCTGTCTACAACCACTCTGTACAGAGTGGGGTATCTCTCCTAACACATCGTAGCTTTTCATCTGGTCAGGCTGTAATAGTGCAGCGCAAAACACGCAGTTCAGTCAGGAGGCCTGACTGTCGTGCAGAAAATAAGCATCAGACCTCTGAGGCATGTGCTGGTGCCTTTGAACAGATTCTTATAGTTACCATAGGAAAATGTGTCATTTATGGAAAAAGCAACAATAGTTCAACAGTAAATAATCAACAATACTGAAATAATTTTGTTCGTAATTCCTAGATATTGAGATGTGTTTTTAAAACATTAGCACTTTTTTCTGTTTTTTAATATCTTTGGAAATTAAAAAAAAAACAGATGTAAAATGCATTTCCAGAAAAACTCTACCCTGCCTGGACATCCAAGTCTGGCTCTTTTATAAATATTCAAATTCTGGATATCAGAAAACTATGTATTTCATATACTTATCACTGCTGACCCTATAAGTTACAGGAAGCAGAAAGGAGACAGACTGTTCACATATGAAGATTATTTGTGCTTTTTAGTTTTTCTGAATTTGATTTCTAATAGAATCGTGGCTACAGATGTGCTAAAAAACAATCAATTAACGTACAACTTGCCCTGAAAGAAAAAGGGTTCTTGCACATTCCAGGTTGCATCAAGAAGCAATTAGCATGGATCAGTAAAGAAAAAAATAATTGCTAGAAGCTTACTCTCATTTTGTAAGTTACCCATAGTTGAATGTCAGATGTATGGCAGAAAGAAAGCAGGGCAATTCATTAAATGAATTCTACTCCAGCTTTTAAAATTAAAATACTCATGACATTTGTTGATACGGGACTGTGAAACTATGGAAGAAAATTAGAAGTAGATGCCTCTGATACAGCAAAATTATGCTACACTATTACTCACAGACTTTCACATAAAGACTTATTTATGATAACAAAATAAATACTGTTGTTTTTCAACATTTCCCAATGGTTAGAAGGATAAAAGTATCACGTATTGCCAGAAGCATACTTGAACTATTTTCAACTGAGAAAACAATTTGAGTTTTGTTTCTAACGAGAATTTTTTCAAGTCATACAAACAGAAAAATATTTCTTGTATTTGTTTGTTGCTGCGCAGCTGAGGAGGGAATAACCTTCTTATGTCCTTGATTACTTTCAAGAAAGCAATAAAGTTGCTATAGGAACATTTAAAAGTATGCTACAGTGAAATTGTTTGGACTTTGGGAATGCATAATCATTTCCTGATGGCAGCAATAATGCTAATATTGGCAAATTGCATGGGACATTTCACTTTGTCAGCTTCCAACAAGTGGGAATGCTGGGGCATATCCAATACAACAACACTGCCCAGATCGACCTGGAAGGAATCTTTGGCAATTTTTCGACTATTAAATCCCTTTTACATTAGAAATAGATAACCTAGCCCAAAAAAAAAAAAGAAATGGTATTTAAGACTGGGAATGATGGACAGAACCTCTTTTCAATGACTGAATACTGTATCTATTTCACAGTATGCTAAAAGATACTTATGACGAAGTCTTAAAATAGTAACTCATTTTAACTTCATAGAGTGAAGTGTGTGACATAAAGAGTTTATTGGCGGATAAACTACAGCAAAGCATTGATGACAAACCATTTAGTCATAAATATGACTCTTATCTGAAAGCACACCTTGACAAAGCAGAGCAAACAGAGTCATTATGTGGTGTACCTTCATTTCAGCAAACAAAAGTATTTTAGTCAAGTTCAATCATTTTCAGATTGATAAAAAGAGAGAAACTTTTTCAGGAGGTCTTAGACCTTCCTAAAAAGGTGTAATTTGAGGAAAAAATCTGAATATGAACTGCTTAATATTACACATAAGGTATGAGAGATTGAGCAGTGACTACACATATATTAAAGATACTTGAATAGTCTGGTAAAGGAAATGATTTAATATTTTATTTTCAAGTTCTAGTTTTCTCAGTGTTTAATTTTTGAAAATCATCATCCTCTCTTGCATCCAAAACAATGCTGAAAACAATGCTTTCTGTGTTCATACAGGACACTTGGATAGTTTGGGAGGTATGTGCTAGTTGTTGGCTATGTTGAGGCTGAAACCCAAGCTACTTAATTTCAGTTGTCCATTTTAGGAGTTCTGTGCTCTGAGTTAAAGACATTAGAAATACATTTAAATGTATGGAACTTGATCGTACGAGCTATTTTGAACAATGAATTAATGCTTTTAAATACCATATTTGAAAGCAGAAGAAAAAAGCTCATCGATTAAAATGTTGCCTTTTTTATGTGTTTTCCTTCTTCACAGACCAAACCTATGCCCAAGTAGATGGCTATCAGAGACATGTCCCCTGCCCAACCACAGTCTTGTTGTCGACAGCTGAGAGCCTTTGGGGAGCATTGCAGTTCTAACTTTCATTCACTGACACGGGACAGTTTCTGCTTTCTACTGCCAATATTTACTATCTTAATTGTATAAATCTGGTAGAAAACCTGTGTTCTGATCCTAGATATTATCATTAGCTTTGAATGCTAAGATTTTTTTCTCCCAATTAGATTTTTGTAAAGTCTCCGACTCAATCAACGTGAGAAAAATGCTAGGGTTTCAAAGACAAGCACTCCCAGTGTTAGGAAATGTCAGATTTAATGCTGTCTGTACAGCATTAATTTACGGCCTTGTGCATGTGCATTCTGATACAGTCTTTAATTATATAATCATTTGCCTCATACAGAGCACTAAATGAACAGTGAGAAGAAAGGAAGGAATGCAGGTGGGCTTGTTAAGTTGGAACCCAGGAGATTTGAGGCTAAGAATCATTATGTGCTATTGCACAAACTCTGTATTAATTCACTCACCTAAAAGACCAACTCTTGTTGGCAGGATTTAGCTCACTCAAGATTTTTGGGGGGAACGTGGTATAGTTCCTTTTTATATCTATTATGGTAATGTGCAGAATACAAGTCAAGTCTGTAGCAACCAATTACCTCCAACTTCTTTCCACAGTGAGATAGGAATATAAAGTTAGTATTCTTCTTTTTAATTTGCCTTTTACTTTGTTGTCTCTGCGTGTCTTCCCCTACAGCTTTATCATCTTTTTCTTTCTTTCATTCTTTTTTTTTTTTTTTTTTTTGTATTTTAACCAGATGTTTGGCTTCAATGACAGATGACAGAGTATATTTGTAGCTGGAATTACATTTGTCATCATTGTATCATCACTACTATGTCTCTTAGGACTGGTGTGCACTTGTTTTTAAGTGAAACTACCTGTCTCATGTACCCCCTTGAGTAAAATTTATGATGGCAAGTATTGGATTGATTGTTTGTCTCTATTTTAATCACTAGTCATGAAACAGTTGGTTTAGTGCATTTATTTTGTTGTTTGGTTTTTTTCCCTACAGGCCTCAGATCTTTACTTCTGCTTTCTCTATTCTACTTCCCTATAGTTAGCTGAAAGTGATCATGTAATGTAAAGTTTGGAAATCGGAATTAGACATAGGCCTTTCAAATATTTGTCAATCCTTTACATCCATCACACACAATCCCATAACTAAATTTAGAGCTCATTGCCTTACCATATTCCTTCTGAAAATATTCAGTCAATAGCACTTTTCTGGCAGGGGCTCTGACTCATGAAGTCAGAGTTTCAGGCATAGGCAGGCTTTGATTTTATTTCAGGGTACAGAAAAGATATAGAGAAATGACGGAAGCTGTAAAGGGTTGATCCTAATGTCCAGGTTAATTGGTGTCAGAGGGACAGTTTGGCAGGGGGTAGATGTCCCATGGCACTACTCCACTCTCTGCTTATGGTCCCAGGTCTCCCAACAGCTGAAAGGAAGAGATGAGTTAGCTTTTGCAAGTTAACTTTTTGCCTTTTGGTTAGTTGGCACATTATAAACCAGAACTACCTCCTTACTATAGAAAGATGCATGAAAGGAGAATGTCTGTCTCTGTGTTTGTGCAGAACTCATCCTACTTAAACTTTAATGAACTAAACTACTTTCGAAATGGGAATTTACAGAATTTGACCATACACCATCCTCATAACATGGGATTACTAATTATTTACAGACTGGAAAGGATATACTGGGTGATATTTAGTGTGAACCACTGCATATGGTAAATGGTACAGTAAATCCTTTACAAACAGTCATTCAAATTGCTATCGTATCACCTCAGGCTCCTTGGTACGGAGGTCACAGAATTCTGCAGGCTCTGTCATGCCTGCTCTGCAAGGACAGCAGCAGAAAGGAGCCATGAAATGTGTGCAGCAAGCAGTGAACATCTTAAAAAGACTGTGGACTCAGGACATCCACTGCTTGTGTCAGTGAACTATGAATATCAAACAGACGATGGCCTGCCCAAATGGGCCCATGCCCCTAAAGCACATAACTGGTCCTCTGGTATAACAAGGTTTATAACAGCAGTATCTTAGTCCCTTTTTTATGAGTCTTGATGTATTGGTCAGATTGATGCTGGGAAGGGAGCAATCATTTTGCTCTAAATGGTAGACTTAAGATCACTCATCCTGTGCTTTTCTCACTATCTAGACAGGAGGCATTCAGGTATGAGTAGATTCATAATTTTGAAGTAGGAGACATTTCTCTGAAGGCTTTCAGTGCCAGGCTTTAATCCCCTGTTGGAACTCTATGAGATAATAGAAGCCTTTTACATGACTGTGTGATATACTTGAAAACCACAGAGAATGGCATATTCTCCAAACAGGGTTATAGCTTCACAGTTCTTGTCAGTTTTAATGGGGTCTGTGCAGTTAAAAATCCCATGCAATGAATGAGAGTACTTCCCCACACATTATACCATTCACGATAATCTCCAAGCTTAAGAAATAAGATGATAAGCGTTCTCTGAGAATAACACAAAGGAAAAAGCAGCCATGGAAGGTCTTCTCTGCACAATTAAATTTATCCAACTTGTATTCCATGTGAAAATATGTTGCTATATTAACCTACACAGATAGCATATCAATTGCAGTATAATTTTAACATCAGCAAGAAGTAATTCTGCCCAATGTGGATTTTTTATTATTTTGGAGTTTTATTAATAGCTGCAAAGTATGAAGTTCTGAGGCATCCTTTAAGCTTTAATATGAGCAATTTTCTTTGAAAATGTCTTTGTTTGGTCTACCACACTTAAAATTGAGATGTGGTAAAATGTAATGGTGAGCAATGCATTATCATTGAAAGCAGGGAATTTGAGATTTCAGTGTGGGTGGGGTGGATTGTTCTTGTAAGGTGGAAGGTGGAAAGTTCTAAACTACAAGAATACTCCATTTCCACTGTGAAAGTCATGGCAAAAGATTTTTTAAAATCTTAACAAATTTTTGCTGTCACTTCACTGGCTTTGGTTGCCATTGCTGGATTGGTTGTTTGAAACAACAAAATCTCCCAGAGAAACAAGGGTGTCAGGCACTATATCTTGTAAATCATAATGTGCTTTTGGCTAATGTTAGGCAATAACAAGCATCTCTTTCCCATAAATCATCCTGATACATTAGCTCTTAAACTGCCCTACATAGTTTTTCGTATTTTGGGCTTGTGGGCACTGCTAAAATGATTTAGTTCCTAAGTTTTATGGGTATGTCACATCAGTAGAGACAAAATATCTTCATTTTTGATAAGGATCTCTAACACCAGGGTAAGGTAGAAATAGATGGAAAGACATAATCATCTGCCCTAAACTCAGGGTATAAAGATTTTCTTGAGGAAGTATATGTGTATGTTTACTTTTTTCTCATAGCCTTCCCTAGTCTTCTGATTTTGATCCCAATTCCTATCTGGTTCTTCAGCAAGGATGAATATAAAGAAGTGTATTATGGAGAATAAAATAAAAGTACAATACAAACTACTCATAGGTTAAGATGTAAGATTACAGAGGCTTTTTCCAAAAAGTGGAAAATTGATGAGAATCAAATGAATGAAATCCTTAAAAAGTTACTACTTTAAAAACTGGATTGAAGACAAAGCAAAACTTTCTGAGATGTTTTTCAAGATATCCACAAAGGTGGTAGACCCTCGTCAGCAGTACTTTGACCTCCAATGTGAATATATGAAAGGCTGGAAAGTGCAACTCTTGGGTTGGAGCCTCCAGAGCACAGTATTCATGCTTCAGAGAGGATATCCATCAGGGGAATTTGTAAATTACACCGTGACACTGCGTAACCACATCTCCCTGTGGGCTCTATGTAATGATAACCTAAATGGTCCACACAAGTATGTCATAATGGGTCCTGGCCCACGATGGTATATTGTCCCCGTGGGGTGGAAAGAGGCACAAGAATTATTTTTACCAGACAAGAAAAGAGATGTGTTGTGCATGGCAATGAGAAAACATTGTGGAATAAAGATCTGGAGGAGGAGCACCATAAAATTGGGAAGGGGATGGGAATGCCTTCCCATATACAGTACTTAAAGGGCATTTGCAGAGCTGATTCAGTACAGCCATTCTTGAGTTCTTATCTTAGGAAAATGAATTAATCATAGAATCACAGGCTCACAGAATCATAGGGGTTGGAAGGGACTGCTGGGGATCATCTAGTCAAAACCCTCTGCTAAAGCAGTTCCCTACAGTAGGCTGCACAGGAAACCATCCAAGCAGGTTTTGAACATCTCCAGAGGAGACTTCAACCTCTCTGGGCAACTTATTCCAGTGCTCTGTCAAGCCTCAAAGTAAAGGAGCTTTTCTCATGTTCAGATGGAACTTCTCATGTTCCAGTTTGTGCCCATTGCCCTTTGTGCTGTCACTGGGCACCACTAAAAAGAACCTAGTCCCATCCTGTTGATTGCTGCCCTTTAGATATTTATAAGCATTGATAAGATCCCTCCTCAGTCTCCTCCAGGCTGAACAGCCCCAGGTCTCTCAGCCTTTCCTCATAGGAGAGATGCTCCAGGCCCTTTATTATCTTTGTGGCCCTCCGCTGGACTCTCCTTATAAGTTCCCTGTCTTGAACTGGGAAGCTCAGAACTGAACACAGGACTCCAGATGTGGCTTCAACAGGGCAGAGTAGAGATGGAGGATCACCTCCCTCAACCTACTGGCCATGTTCATTTTAATGTACCTCAGGACATCATTGGACTTCTTGGCCACCAGGGCACACTGCTGGCTCATGACCAACCTGTTGTCCACCAGGACACCCAGGTCCTTCCCTGCAGAGCTCCTCTCCAGCAGGTCAAATTCTAACCTTTACTGGTGTGTGAAGTTGTTCCTCCTCATGTGGAAGATCCTACACTTGCCCTTTTTGAATCTCATAAGGTTCCTCTCCTCCCATCATCGAGAAGTCAGTGCTATTCTCCAGGCTGGGGACAAGATTCTGGTTCAAAGCGCTCAGGTTTGCCATCATGGAGGAGAATCTGGATCTGGGGATTTATATTCCCTTTCACAACACCCCCTCCTCCACAAGCATCTGTTCATATTCACACTTGCTCCTTTCTCCAGGGATTCTTTGACAAATAAATTGATTGGAAGATTAGTTTTTAACTAATTTTAGGGAATGCAAACATTTTAAGAGCTAACAGAATAAAGTCATTTCCTACTCAAACTGAAAATCAATCCTGATGATGAATAACTACAAATAAATCAGTCCAATAATCGCATAAGTTGTAAGGGACTTCTGGAGGTCTTCTGGCTCAGCTCCCCACAGGGCTAATTTTAAAGTAAGATCCAGCTTCAGAATTACATTAGAACTTTGTCTAAATGAACTTTGAAAACCATCTTCTGAAGGTGGAAGTCACTGCCCTAGCTGAGAGGTACAGCTGCTATCAGTATCTTTTACACCAACAACATGAGACTACCAGAATGCTAAAGGCCAGAGACTGTCTAAATTAACTGTACCATTATTCCACCTAACATAAAGTTCAGACCTGTCTGACTTCTGACTTCAAAAGCAGAAATTTCTCAGATACTGTCAATGCTTCCTGTGCAAACAGACAGCACTGATTCTTTTACCTGCACTGTATACACTGTTTTAGCTGTTCCATTTTCACTTTCTCACATTTCTTCTTGAACTCCTTAATTTTAAAGTCCTCCCCTCCCCTCCTCTCCTCTCTCCTCCTCTCTTCTTCTCTCCTCTCCCTTCCCCTCCCCTCTCCTCCCTGAAGCATTTAGTCTGAGAATAAAGTTGTTTTCAGTTGTACTATCAGAATCACAGTAAGGATGAATCTGTAGCATCATAGCCAAACAATATTTTTCCCCAGTGATAGCAAGTGGTATACCTCAGATAACAAATTTGGAGAACATCACACCATATATTACAACCATTTAAGTACTTCAGCATTCTAACCTACCAGTACAACTTAATGCAATTTAAGGTCATGCAATTTAAGGTGGTCACGAGCGCACCTAAGGTAGCCAATGAAGAAGTCTCTTTGATAAGATCTTTATTATCAGGCATTTCTGTACCTTCTGATAGCTGTTTGTCTTGGTCGCTGTCCGTAAACTTTAGAGCTTAAGTATGCCTGAGGCAGGAAGAAGCAAACAAGGGATGTGAAAGTAACTAAGGAATCTCAGTAACCTAAATGTGAAAAACTATTTTGGAGGCAAAAGATTTCTGTTAAGTGGATTTTCTTGAACTCTTGCGCCATTATCCCCAATGCCAAGCTTGCTATTGTGAGACACAACTAATATCTAATCTAACACTCTTTTTTTGGAACAAGATGATTTACAGTCACCACAGACTATGTTTCTGGAATTAACAGTGTACTACACTACAAGGATTGAGCAGTTTGGCATGAAAATAGATAGGACATGTAATCTTATATCTTTTAGGTTCTAGATTTTCTGAGGACAAAAGGCACCTACTGCTGCCACGTTTTCCCCCTAAAGCTTCCCATGCTTACTGGAAGATGCTCATGTATATTACTTCACTAGTTAAGCCACTTTGGAAAAGATAGCTATTATTTTCCCCATCAAATTTCCAGATGGAAAAAGTCTGCATGCAAAACCACAATTGCTCTAAGTTGACATTTGAATCACCTCAGGATTTCCCTCTCGTCTTTTTCTTTGAATAGATGTCAGACAGGACTTAAATTACAGAGATTTAGGAAATAAAATAGAACTAAACAATTAGGTGAATAAATACATTCAGTAAACTCTGAAATGTTCAGGTTTAGCTGCAATTTAAGAAGTGCACAGTAAGTGCCTTTTTGTGGCACAGCTGGTAGGAAAACACAACAGAAACAAAAAGTCACACTTCTGAGTACTGTAAGCCTGTATCTTTTCCTTCCTTACCTATTTTATCTCTACCTTCATACTTCTCCTTTTGTCTACAACAATTCACACTCCAATTACTTCTTTTTTGCATCTCTCACTTTGTCTTTTCTTCTGCTTTATCCACTGTATCTTATTCTTCCCCTTTGTCTTTTCTCCCTGCCTTCTCCTTACTCCTGCTCCCCAAACCTCATCTGGTTATCTGATATGACAATAATATTTAATTCAGTAGCGTAGACTATGCGCCAGTAATTCTATATGCAACTCTGCAAAAGGGAAAAAGTGATGTAGTTCATTCTTTCCAAGTGCCAATTTTTAATAGCCTAGACTGAAGTCGTCTTGCATTTGTGATTACCTGAACAATGTGTTAAATTCACTTGTGTCAAGAGACATCAGCCTACAGACCCTAAAAAACTGTCTTAAAGAAATTTCACCATATTAAAGAGTCAGGGTTGTGTTTGTTTGTTTGTTTTAACATGGGTTTAGTCATTCTGTCTCATGAAGGGAAGCATAGACAATTAGCACTCTCTGTTGCAGTCCAGTTCAAACAAACCTGGAGCTGAGAAAACTGGAAGGCAGGAATGAATGAAATACCTTCATGTGGACACTGAGCACAAGCCAGTGTACTTTTCAGTGAAATCTGAAATTAACTGCAGCCCCACTGATATGCATGGCAAAAGAATAAGTTCAGTATCTGAATATGACTATGGGTCACTCGAGGTAAAGATGAAAGGGGCATATCTGTTCACAGCTATAGTGTAGGCTTCCCAAAATGCTTGTGACCAAGGCTCTGAGGTAAAGTATGTCTTTGAAACTCAGGCAGCAAACGCCTTCCACTGACAACCAGTCATGGCTAGTCGAGCTTCCCCTCCTCACAATTTGTCTCAATATTTCTGACAGCATGTGGTAAGAAAGGCAATATCTTTATATTAGATATGAGTTCAGGTTTTGTGGTTTTTCTCACTCTGGAATGCACCTTACATGTGTTTTTTCATAAATGTTCTCAAAATCTTCAGCCACAAATGCATGCAGTTTACACCACACCATCCCATGCTGACTTACAAATGCATTCATGTGCAGTACTGTGCAAAAAAAAAAAAAAAAAAAAAAAATCAAAAATGAAAAAAAATCACAGAAGGTGCAAGCTATTTTTTCTAGCTCTTACAAAGCAAAGGACAGTTTTCAAAGGTGATAAACTATCATCTTCACATTTGAATAGGCTCAGAACAAAACCTTAAACTCTGGCAGTCTGGCATTCCTGATCCATACTGTTTATAGCACTTTGCTGCAACTCCTGCAGTATCTGTGGATCCAACATTCACACAATCTACCTACTGCTGAGTTCCAAAAAGGTCTGAGCGTCTCCCATGGTCTTTCCAACATTACTATTGTTGATGTTGCGACACCTGTGGCAGCACCCTGTAGCATTTTTCATGGGCCAGGGTCTGATGGTGCATAGTGATATACTGTGACCCACAAAGCCAGCCAGCTGCATTGTAGCTAAGTTGTAATAGTGACTTTGAATTACTGAAAGAGTGTAGTGCAATAGTTTTTTGACACAGAGTTGTTTGATTCATCCCTTTCTTTTGATTGACACCTAGGTAATACCTCCTGACTGTTTTCATTCTCACTTAACATTGATATGTATGTGAGGAGCAGATTTTTTTCTTGAAAACGTCTTGAGAACTGTAAATGGGCAGGCCACAAGCACAGTACTTTCTCTTCATCTGTGCAGTATCAGATTTGCCACAGATGTTCAAATGCCCTTTGCTTGGGCTATGAGAAAAGGGAGGGTCCAAGGCACACGTGCCTTGGTGTGAACTATGGCATGAAGTTTAAGTGCCATGGCAAATCAACCTTCTTTTCTCCAACCACGATTGGTTCACAGGTGGGCAAGGAGCAGCAGTCTCTGCATGAGCAAGTTTCTGCATTAGAAAATGATGAAAAGACTCCAGACATAGGTAAGGAAGAGATTGGTTGAGGTGCATGATTTCGCAATGCATGTCACCACCAGAACCATTCTGATAGCCCAAGGAGCAGTAGGCAGTCTCAACCTCCATGTTACACCCAAATATTTCTTCCAGGCTGGATAATGAAAGAGTAACAGTAGTGAAAAACTCCAGTTAGGAAGTTCCTGTGCAAGAGGGACAAAGATGGAGAAATGGATTGCAGTACAAAATTAAAACCTCGAAGTTTCACTTTTGTATTAGTGTTGTAGGAGAAAGGGCGGGAGGGGAAAAAACCTTCATTAGGATTCACTAAACAGACTGATAGAAATTAATTCTGTGAATTATCAGAGAAAAACCTCAGCAGAATCTCAGGAAAAAAAAAAAGAGAGAAAGCGCATCTGTTTTGGCAATGTTTGCCACCCACAACTACCACTATGTATAATTCCATAAAGGGAAAAAGAATAGAAGACAAACACCAATCATAAAATGGTACTGAAAATACATGCTTTATTTTACTAGCTGTAGTTTCACTGGTACATTGTAGCACAGTGCTCTGAATGGGCCAGTTTTGTGAAAGTAACATTGCCTTGCCAGCCTTTTGTTCCACTGTGTCCTTAGCTGGTGTTACTCTGCAGAACATCTTAGAATGAAAATTCGGCCTTCCTCTGTGCCAAGGAAGGCACAAAGTTCACAGCTGGTTGTGTGCATTATGAAACAAGTTCAGCAGATATTATCTGAGCTTGTTCCTATTGAACAGATTACTGACAAAGACCAAAAGGGTTGCTGCTAGTCTCTGTTATGATTCTTAAAGAATGGTTGAGGTGAGGAAAGGTGAAAGAATGCAACTTCAAAGGAAAGACTTTCTAAGTCATTGCAAGGAGGCATCCCTTTTCTCTGTTGGGATCGTTATACTACCTACTGTCTCCATATGGACTATAACACTGCTGAGTGACAGTGCATCCAAGAAATTTGTTCTACCCAACAGTAATTTGGATTTATGCAACATTGTGATTATACAGATGATTATACAGATGAAATTGGATTATATCCAAGAAGGAGAAGGATGTTTAACTTAGTGACAACCTTCAAGAAGAGAAGTAATTTTACTTTTGAACTCTCTATATATCATTCTTTGTGGGTTCATTTGTAATCTTTACACATGAACTTCTGCTGAGAAATTCTTCAGAAAAGGAGAGAAGATAGGGTACCTTTTGTTTAAGGTTTTTATCTATTTATTTATTTATTTTTGGGTACAGCTGAGAATTCATTAATTGTTCTGGAGGAATAGTGAGTTTTTTTCCCTTTTTTTAAAGCTTTGGTAGTAAATCAAGTTTTTGGGCATCTTTTTATCTGAAAATTATTGTTTAGCTTACATTCTTACAAATTTGTGGTTTTGGATTTATTTTCCAGTATTTTGTTTGGAATTTTTGCTATTCATTATGTGGTAGTCATTGACTCAGTGGTATTTTTTATGTACTCTAGTCAACAGAATGACAAATATTCCAGCTGTGTCTTCACATTCGAATATATTAGCATTTGATTTTAAAATATTCCTCAAATTTGGGAGAAAAATGAATGTATAAGATTTGTGTACAGTTTACAGGATATTGGCAACATTTGTTTAAACCTACACTTGGAATCCTTATTATTGTTTTGAAGAGAGACAAAATTAGGTCTTAGATGAGATGGAAATGCATACATTACGGGATTTTTTTTAAAGAAAATACTAAAAGGAAGTAAAACTTCATGCATAACAATAACCCCTTTATCTTCTGCAAGTGCAGACACATCCTCATTGTGCCTCACCTTTCTTGAGAGCTATGGTTGTGAGATGCTTACTAGTTAGATATTTCCTAAGAGTATTGTAATAGAAACCTTACTCTGACCTGTGTTGATCCCCTCAGTTAAATTTGCATAAGCGCTTCTCAGTACATGTTAAAGGGAAAATCACTGTGTTCTTTTGGGCAATTTCCATTTGACATATACTCAGGGTCTCTTACTGTCAGTATTACAACATTGCTTTTATTTCTAAAGATTCTGGATGAAAACTTTCAGATGTAGGAGAGGTTGCGTTCGACTTTGTGGACCACATTGTGACAGGGAAACAGGAATTCATATGAGGTTTGATTAAATCAGTGGTTACATTTATTATACCAATAACAGAATAAAGTGTCAACCAGCAACATATATGCTTAGATTTTTTTTAAGAATGATATTTGCAAAGCTAAAAATACTTCTGAACCTAATCTGCTGATACAAATAACATGTTAAATATCAAGACAAAAAAAAGAAATGTGTCAGGAAAAGTTGAAGAATGATTTATTTAATGTTCAAAAAAGTCTATTTATCCATGATCTAATTCAAGAATCCGGAGGGAATGTTACATTGGTTGAAAGCAAAAAAAAAAAAAAAAAGACACCAAGACACCAAGGAATGCATGGTGACATACCTGACCTTTGAAATTAAGGCCAGTTACAGGAGATCTTGGACACCTGCATCAGTCTTTAGTTGTTTCTCTCATGAGATTCTTGTCTTTCAAATATATTTGAGGAAAAAAAGGGATTTAGGATTGCAGTTCATTGGCTAGCTGAGCTCATTGCCCTAGGAAGGCAGTACAGGTCCATTAGAAGAGGGAAATGATAAAAGCAGTCAATAATCATGCAGTTTGCAGCAAATCTGTACATACGAGGGGGAAAAGCTGATTACATTAATGTCTCAAATCATGGTGATGAAATACATCCCTTTTCAACAATCAAACATATAATAATCACACATGGTGATCTGAAGACTTTTTAAACAGGTGGGCATAGTGAACTTGAAACTTTTTTAAAACACTGCTTAAGATATCTGGACCAGCAATGTCATTTTACAAGGAGTCTTGCAACTCGGTAGAAATATCAGAAAACTGTAAGAAAGACTATGTGACATTTTTAAAAGGACTTGTCCTGATGTTGTTAACAATTAAATAATACAACTGCAGGCTCGGGAGAGTTAATGGATGGTAATATATATAACATGGAGCTATGTATTATACTACCATTAATTAATTAATATCAACACAGGCTCATCAAATACATCTCGTCAAATGAACTTTTTTTTCTTTTAATGAAATTACAGTTGACCTAATGCTGCCAGACATTTGATTAGTAATAGAATACCCTGACCAGATTAGAACCTGGATAAATTCTCAGTCTTAAAATACCTCTATTAAAAAAATCAATTATCCTTCAATAGTCATATTTCTACTGGAGTCCATGAGGGATTTATATAATCTAAATATGATTTACACTCTGGCACAGAAATCAAGCACACCCACTACCTGAGTAGCATTGGCAAAACTCTACAGTCCGTCCTCGCCATACCCCACTGATACACCAACAATTTGTTACTGCCTCACAGTCTAGACCACGTACTATATGTGGTACACTAGGCCACTCAGTACCAGCATTATTCACCTAACCTTCTAGTGATGGCTGGAAGGGAGAGTGTGAAGAGAGACTTTTGTAGCATTTCCAGAGGTACTTTTCAGTTTATAAATTAAAACACAACTGTTTCACTTGACTAAACAAAAGAGCTGACATAGATAGACTAGATAATAAGAAAGGAATAACTATTTGTTTGCTGCTTCTGTATACATGATTCATTTAAAAGACCCAGTAATACAAACAAAAGCTTAAGTAATATGCAGACGTGAATATATGAACCAGGCCATTTAACAGAAGTTACATTAGTTCCATTGAAGAGTGTGATTTTATAGTATGTTAAAGGACTGCAGTTCAACTTTTCCCTTGAGAACAGAGATTTCAATCCTAAAAAGCAGGTTTGCTAGTAAGCACAACATTTAGGCAAAAATGAAAAAAAAATACAATCCAAAGAGCTTGTCTGTTAATTCTAAAATGTCAAAGCATTAGTATAAAACTCTTTTGAAAAAGTGTTGTTGAAATGAATGTTAAACTCCAAGGGGATATCCAGGGAGCTATATATTACACTGACATTAACACCAAATGGGTTCATCTTGGTTAATGTTCTTACAGTGAATGCCAAAGCAATACATCATGAGTGGCTACATATGGTAAAGCATTAGCACATTTCATCAGGAAAACATCCTCTGAATGTCATGGGTCCAGCACCTGGGACCTGAGAAGAGCTCAGGATGTGTGGCACAAACCCCTACCATATTTTCAAATGCTATATTACAAGTAAAAGATTAATCTGATGTCTGCTAAGTAGGTTCCCAAATATTTGATTACTTGACAGTAGTTTGCAGTATATTGAGTGATCAGTCATATGAAATTAAAGGTGAGTAAATTTTAATAAAAGAACTTTATTAAAGTGAAAAGATCACTTTTCCCACATAAATCATATTTGGGAAAAAGTTTGTTTACTCTCCACCAGATATTCTCAAATTGTCCAGATTTTACATTGTTGATTAAAGTGAGAAGTAAACTCAGCTCCAGAAGCAATAAAATACAGATCTGAAACGAGCAGCTGCTGCTATCTAACCTAGAAGCAAAGACAAGTTTATTCCAATGCTTCTGAGGAGTCATCCCTGTACCTGGCTCCCAAGGGATGCAGGAGCTGAGCTTGAGTGTGATACTGACAGTGCAAGTCCTTCTGTAAATGCAACAGATTGACCTTATGTGGATCCTCTAGCCCAAATTATGGGCTTCTTATCGCACAAAACCATCTATATCAGTATGAATGACAGGACTGGCTGATGGAGACTACATAAAGCAATATTTGAGGTGCATGGAGAAAGGATGGAGCTACTGGTGACCATCTTGTTTGCTTACATTTTTCACTCTTCTACACAGTCAATGTGTATGGAAATCTTTTGTGAACCATCTTCTCCCATTCACAAATGTGCAGGTTAGGGGACAGAAAAAGCCATGGTAGCGGGTTAAACGCTTTACCCTGGGAAGGAGAGTAACCTCTTCAGCTTGGATCCCTAACAGTGACCATCAACATTGCTCAATAGCTTAGAGAGGTAAAAGAGTTTTTTAGATGTTGCAGATGCATCTTCGTCTGATTCTGACTTTTCTCGTGGCTTACCATACTTGAACAGTTATTTCATCGGACTTACCCCCAGCCACTTGTTTCAAGTTCCCTTTTCCCTGACAGGTCAAGTCAAGGCAGATGTATGTCACACCCAACACTTATTGGAACTCCTTTAAATAATCAAGCTGTTAATAGTATAGTAGTTGATAGCAGGCTATTATTAACAGCAGAAAAATATTAACATAATGCTTATTACCCCACATATTTCACATGCAGAATCCCACTCTCGCTTACGGCAGCCCAGCTGGAGCAGCAGCTTGGGAGCCAGCCCTAGCTGTTTACTCAGAAACAGAGGGACAGAAAATCCCTCAAGAGATCCCTTGTTTCATCAGGTGGGGATATAATCCTATAGTCTTTCTCTGAACACACACACACACACAGAGAAAATCCTTCTTGGATCTGGTCAGATTAATGTGAACTATTGTTCGTGTTATGTGTTGGTGGCCTTCTGCAGATCTGGTCAGCTTGTGGTATCCTGAGTTTATCAGCTCTGATAAATACAATTGGATAACTAGTCTCCAAAATTTATGAACTCTTGGGAGGCTTTTGCACAATGCTTCTCAGCACATATTTTTTCCCACATTGACCTGCTATTTTTCGGTAATTATTTTTTCATCCACCCTCTGCGCTCATAGAGTTCATTTGCATGAATTCACAAAAGAGCTTTTATGACACAGATTTCTTGTTTCATACACTTTAAAATCTTATAATCATCAGAGCGCATAGAAGTTCGTATCAACAATTCTCAACAGTTTTTTAAATACTTTTAATGATAAATTAAAATTTCTACATGCTTTAAAGCACAGAAGCCAAGCAATATAAGCAATGAGCAAATAAAATGTAGCCTGGGAGCTGGGACTGAAGAAAAGTCATGTTATATGTTTCATAAGCAAGTGTTACCTGAAGCCGTTTCCTCTACAATATGTTTTAAACTAACCTCTAGAACTGCATCATGCAATATCTTCTTCCCTCTACAGTATCTCAGATTCCTATCATCGTGACCCATAGGCTGTGATGCACATCAAAGAGAAGCAGAATAGAAGCTGTCCATTTTCATTCACACCTCTGAAAATGTGGACTGACACTAAAGGGCCCTTCCACATGCCTAACTTGTTATATTAAAAAAATGTCTTACACTTAACTGTCTTTGGACAACAAAACATGGATGAGGAGTTATATACAAAATTTACGTTTTACTCAATAATCAAGCAACTTTTTCTTTCATGCCGATTTTGAAGGAACAATGATGAACTCAAAAAAAAAAAAAATCTCACTTCCATTTAGTTGAGACAGGTTTGATTTCACATCCTTATAAATTATACAAGAGACCAGATACTGATATGACCCCACCATAGCCCTTGATGAAACTTGCTTTTTAAAGTATTCTCACAACAGTCTGGCAGCACCTTCTGGAAAAGACGTCGTATGCACTCTTCTCACCAACAGTTTGAAGGGTTGAGATTTTCTATTTAAGCTTAAATCATTTTATGAACAGGTTATAAGGAAATCTTCAACAATTTTCTCATTTTCTGTTCCAGAAGACAACTATCTAGCCAGTCTAGGGAACTCATTGTCCCACTCTGCTCTGTGCTGATGTGCTCTCACCTTGATCACCAGGTGCAGTTTTGGGCACCACAATATAAAAGGGATATAAAACATAGTGTCTAAAGGAGGGCTACAAAGATGTTGAAGAGTCCAGAAGATGTATGAGGAGTGACTGATGTCCCTTGGTTTGTTCACCCCCTAGCAGAGGAGGCTGAGGGGAAGCCTCATGGCAGCCTACAGCTTCCTCACGAGGGGAGCGGAGGGGCAGCGCTGATCTCTGCTCTCTGGTGACAGCGACAGGACCCGAGGGAACAGCATGGAGCTGTATCAGGGGAGGGTCAGGCTGGGGGTTAGGGGGTTAGCTTCACCAGAGCATGGTCGGGCACTGGAACAGGCTGCCCAGGGCAGTGGTCGCAGTCTCACACTGCCAGAGATCAAGAAGCATTTGGACAATGCTCTCAGATGTGGTGTTTGAATTTTGGATGGTCTTGTGTGGAGCCAGGAGTTGGACTCCACGATCCTTGTGTGTCCCTTCCAACTTGAGATATTCTGTGATTCTATGATATATTGTGATTCTGTGATTCTGTGACTCTATGTCAAAGTGCCCATAACCTTGCTGGAAGCAGAAGTTCTCCCAGGGGGCTCCTTGGGACCTAGCACCTTCATAACAGAAGCACGACAACAATGAAAGACATAAATGTCACAACCAGCACAAATTCAGTATTTAAAAAGAGTCTTGGATAGCTCCATCTGAGGACAAATGGTCCCAGTGATTCTTCTGATCTGGAAACTCAACCAGGCACGATTTTCTCTGCATTTAGTTTGAACAGCAGTAACTAGAAATTGAAGGTCTCCTAATGCGCTTTCCCCGACTTGATCTCTCATCCTGGGGCCTTGTAGCTATAGTGAGGGAAAATGGCCTCAAGGGAACACCGGTCATCACAGCTGTGCTGGGAAAGGATGCTCATCTCTGGGAAAAGCTAACACAACAGTCTCAGCTCTTTATTTTGTGGTGAACTGGCTGTGTTGAAAGTGCTCTATATTTTGGCTAATAGGAAATGAGTGTTTACATCATGAAGAGATACCAGAACTTGCTCTGCCCAGGCTGGTGTGTCTAGACAGCACTGTGTCACACTGACAAATTAGCTCAGGACACAGAACTGTTGCAACTGCTTCAGCCTGGCACCATGCCCTGAGGCAATTAATCTTGCTTTGTAGCAGGACTAATTTGTTGATGGGAAGTACAAGGCTGACCATCAGCGTCAAGACAAGAGCTAGCTTACCAAAGGCTTTTGTAGGTGTCTCTGCATGGTGCTGTGCAAAATAAGTACTCCTACAGTAAAGTGGGTGGCAAGCCTTAACATGAGGCTGCGGGTCTGAATTTCATCTGTATTTAGGTCCTGGAGTAAAGCAGCCTTAGGGCAGGCACAAATGTAATTTGTTTTTGGAGAAGGAAGATGTTAACAGCCAGGGTGTTGAGATGGAGCCTTGAAGCTGTGCCTAAGGCCTTAGAATCTTTGCATGTAAGATGCGTTTGAAGAGATGAACTCAGCTAAAGTCCTTGGGCAATGTGGAGATAATGAACAGCAAAAGAGAAAATTGAACTTCTGATAGTGGGCAATTTACAAAAGCTCATCTGGTTGAAAATTTACCCCACGTTAAAAAAAATAAGAATAAAAGCTCAATATTTGTTTATCAGCCAGATGATCAAACTGACTCAGCTGGCTTTCCAGCCACAGGATTGCTCCTGCTGCCTTAGGGGAGTAAGCTGGGCAGGGAGCAGGCAGGGAGACAGAGCTGTCATTTAGAGACAGTGAGACTGAGCAGCGTGATTTACAGTCACAGTGATCTGCAAGGGATGGAAACAAACAAAAGTGGACAAGCTGTGGGTGAAAAACTTTATTTATAAGCCTCCCACAGGCTGAAAGACAAGCAGGTCCTTCTGATAGAAATCTCTGTCTCGACGTTTAAAAGTGGCACTTAAGACTTTCCTGCTTTCTCATCTGACTTTTATTTCCCTGTAAGGAAATACTAATGTATTTATTTCAAATAGTGAGCCCAAACTCTTTTCCACCAAGACTTCCATGTTTTTTTTTTCTTGAGTGGAGATAGACACATTGTTTAAAATAAAAAAAAAAAAAAAAGAGAGAGAGGGAGA